>CM074298.1:14152332-14154832 GCA_037194245.1 Opsariichthys bidens
TCATGCGTTTGAATTGTTAATGAACTATATTTGTATGGTGTTTATTAAAATAGTTTTTAGTAAATCATGGCGAAAAAAGCCATGAAATGGTGAAATGAAAGAAATTCAGCAAAATGTTTAGAGATTTTTTTTATTTAGTTTGCCAGAGTAATAGTTTGATAAAAAGTAATGTTCTCAATGACGTTATTAACAAAAACAAATATGACAAATATAATTATATTTATATATGCATACATACATATCATTTTTTAAATACATGAAAATTTTATTAAAAATATATAAGAAAAATACACACACATTACACATTATATAATGTATTGAATATATAATACGTACAGGTATATATTATATACGAAAAAACTACAGTAAAATACATGACATACATAATTGTTTAGATGAAATAGACAGTTTTAATCTAATGTGTCTGCAAAGTTGTACCTGAAAAAATGTAATTACTCCAAATTTGTACCTTGATGATGAGGAAAATGCACTCTAAACCAATGGAAAAGGCCAATTTGTCCTCAGGCACAGGGCAATGAGAGGTATATAATGAGTGTACAGTAATTAGGGTAGGTAGGGGAGAGTGACCAGGGCAGACAACTTAACCCCAGATCTATGGACTCCATTGGACAAGTTGTGGGTCAGACTCTCGGCTGCACTTTGTCTGAGTCTTCCATTGACTGACCCTTTGAGTAGGCTGCTTGCTCTCAACAGGTGCAGTCAGTTGGCCAATCCCAGCCCAAATTAAAGCTCAAAGCCATCTTAACAAACATTGCAAATTGATAAATCATTGGAAGCCGCACAGGGACTTTATCTGCTGGAGATCCGGAGGGCTTAAGGAGGATCAGGCAGTGAGTATTGCTATCTTCAGCGACATCCGCTCGGTAGATAAATAAATAAATGATGGCTAGTGTATCTGTATACATATGAGTGTCTTCTCTGAATAGAGGCTCAGTTGTGGGGGGGTTAAGTTGTGGATGAGAATAGTACTTTTCCTGCCCTTCTTAAAATGGGATTTGGAGGGGTCACTGTTGCCTATCAGAGGGTGAGCTGTTGGGCGTTTGGGGCTATGAGAGAGGGGGTTCTGCAGATTTGGATCTCTGAAACCCCTCTGCTTTCCTCTCTGGATAATGTCAGTTTCCATGTCACTCTCATCTCCCAAACTGATGATTGGGTGGGCCCGATTCAGCCCCCAGTCTTTGCGGTCACTCGACCCTGTGTGTAATTCTCTCTTAATGCTGTCATGGTGAACAAAGCCCCCTATCCGCTGCACGCACAGACCCCTCTTGACCCTGTGTTGCCTGATACAATGCAATTGGCCATGTCATTATGGCAGCCTGGCTGTCCCATTCCCTGTCTCTGCATGCACACCGACTGTATAATTTGATTTTCAGCCATCAGAGGGACAAGGGCCAGAAGATTTGCTGGCCAGCTAGCAAAAATGAGGGAAGAAATGACAGCGAAAGGTCATCTGATATTTCTGGGGATATCCAGGAGAAAATGGGGCCTAAAGAGGGAGGGAAAACTATTTATCTACAACACCATCTGAATTTCCATTTACCTCACCAGATATTCTTGTCAGTACACTGCTTGAAATTATGGTCGTACCATTTTTTATTTACATTGACTTAATTGATATTTGCAAATGTATTCATAGCCTATTAATAAAACATAAAACTAACTGCAGAGACAAATCATTTAAGTTTTTAAACAATACAATAAGAAAAAAAAGGTTTAACTTAATTAATTATTAAACCAAAAATGTAAATATTAATTTTAAATGATTATTATTTAGAAATAAAAAACATAGCTATAATTAATCATTATAATTATCATGATTAATTATAGCTATATGTTTTTTATTTGTTTATTTTTTATACTATATTTTGTTTATATATATATATATATATATATATATATATATATATATAATATTAAATGATTATTCATGGCTATATGTTTTATATATATATATATATATATATATATATATATATATATATATATATTTTTTTTTTTTTTTTTTTTTTTTTTTTTTTTTTTTTTCAAAACTGCTTTTTATACACATTCCCTTTCTTCATGATTCCTTGGTTCCTTGGTGCATGTTATTCAAATGGAAAAAGTCTGCCTTTATGATATTCTGTTAAAAACTTCACTATGCCTCTTTCGGACATTACAAAGAACCCCTTAACTCCATTCTGATGTGTAATGCCAATTTTTCCGACTCAAATCAACTCCTAATGTATAAAATCTTGCTCTATATATTTTTTAAAATCAAATATCCTGTTTAATTGGGAAATCCATCAGATTAGAGAAGTAAAATTTGTTGCGAATGGAGTTTGATCATAATGATAGTCTCTTAAACAACATTTTTTCAATCCAGAGTTATTTTTATACTCATTTTTCAATATCATTAGCAATACGTACTTTAGATGTTATGAGTTTGACTGACTTGAGCATGTATTCTGCCTTGCACAAAAGGCAAATATCTTAGAAAAGG
>CM074298.1:14157332-14217332 GCA_037194245.1 Opsariichthys bidens
AAAGTCACCGTGTGCCCATCTCCCCCACCCAAACCACATACCCGTCGGGCTCAGGGAAGAGTCCACGCTGCTCCACCACCCTCTGCATTTGTCAAGCTGTCTGTTACAATGGCAAGTTTGCCACATCACAAAAGCCCCTCTGACAGCCAAGTTTATATTGCATTGGGAGTCTGTATGAGTAGAGAGACTCAGAGAAGGCTAGCAGAGAGGAGAGGGGGCGTGGGGGGGGGGGGTTACAGAAGGCTTGAAAGTGCTAATTTATAGGTGGTGGTTTTGATTTGCACTAGCGCTTCTGTCTTCGATGAGCATTGGTTGTCAGAGACTGGTTCGTAATGGTTAAGGGGGGCGGAAGAGAAGCAAGCCGAGCAGGGAAGAGCCGGCTACAGTTTCTCCAGTGCCTGAGGCAGCTCCTCAGCCTGCTCAGGTGCATACAGCCTTGCTCATTTTGCAGCTCGGTGGGGAATCCAGACAGGACATGGCTACTTCCCTCTAGGGGCCTGGTGACATCCCCCATCTCTTGTTCTCTTCTTTCGTTAACCATCCTCATTCCCAGCCCTGTCTCCAGCTTCCAGGGCATCCGTGACCAGCAGGAGGCAGAGGCCGCGGGGACACTGCACCTTTGAGGCACTAAATACAATGTGCTACAAACACGGTTAATCACTAATCTAGTTTGGGTCCATCACGCTCTCTTGCTGTGGGTGAGAAATGGACAGTGATGTTGTCATGCCTCATTAAAGTGATTAACAACTATTACCTTTTGTATTCCAAGGTGACTGTTCTTTCGCCTGTCATGTGATATCATGCAGGGAGACAACCAGAAAGGGGCGCCTGTGATATGGAAGGCAGTAAGCCAAACAATAGTGTTTTTTTAGTAAATTATGAAAAGGTGACATACCAAATTTCTCAAACTCAATTACATTGTTGATTCAATCCAAAAGTACAACTGAATGTAAACAGCTTGCAATATGAATTGTCCATCTTTTAATCCACTTGTGAATGCCGGAGCGTCTCGGGCCATATAGGTAGGGAAACACCCTGGAGTCAGTATAAATCTGTGTAAAAACTATGTTCTATTTTGTTGAGCATTCATATTTTTAGTTTCAGCTTAAATTTGCAGAAGCTTCATACCCATTCACACTGATTTTTGAGCCAAAATTTCATACAACTTCCAAAGGAATTATTTGCATATTTTATAATCATGTGTTTGTGGTAGAAATCAACTGTTTACATGTCAAAATTTGCTCAGTCTAATAAAGTTCTACTTTTCGCAGATCATTTGCTTTAAACCACAATTTTGTCATTATCCACCCAACAACAAGTTGATCCAAAATCAATTTTTTCTCCATCGAACAAAATGTCAATGTTGCTTTTTCCACACAACAAAAAAGGATGGTGGTGATGCATGGTTGGGATTTGAACTCCCTTCCATGATAAACAAAACGCACTGGACTACCACATCTTGCATGAACAAGAAAAACTACTAATTCGTTTTTTGAAAGGGCACCAGCCCTGGTGGCCCCTCAAAAACATGAGATCTATGATTTGTAGAACTGAAGTCAACATGATGTCAAAGTTGACAACGGACCCTTTTTACATTACTTGGGTTCTCAGTAAACGGGAAACAACATGTATAATTTTTGCATTCCCATTTGCTGAAATATTAAAAGTACAAATCCATGAAATTTCCCAAATTTGCCCATCACTTCCTTAGCCGCTGTATTAGAAACACCCTCACAGCAGTGTTAATCCATTTTTTTTGTAATTAACTGCCAAGGTAATATACCTCAATGTATAACGTGTAAATATATACTTAATTTTTTTAAATGATAACAAGGAAAACTTTACTGGATTTGCGATGTTGATAACTGTGGAAACGCATCATAGTCTGTGAAAAGGGTCCTTTCTTATTTTTATGGAATACTGTAATATTTATTATAAGTGATTCATCTGTTGTGTGCACATTATTTTTTTTTTTCGTAATCATTAATCAAAATAACTTCCCCTCCGCCTCGCAACATCTCTTCTCTTCTCTGATGACGTCTTTGCTGGCGTGAGGGCGGGACAACCTGTCACTCACATGAGATCACAGCAATAGCAAACCACAGCAATTCAATCCAATCAATACTTGACGGACAAAATCCGTCAAAAAGTCTCGCCCTACATTTTTTCTTGTTCAAGAAGCCGATTCACACGGATATACTTCACTTTAGAGAATGAAAAACTATCGTAGCTTCTGTTTAATGCCAGCTTTAAAGAACAAATGTCAGCATTGTTGTTTAACATGTAAGCTAGATAAAAGTGCTTCATCTAGCAATATTGCACTTAAATGACACAATTTTGATAGCAGTGTGAGTAAAAAAAAAAAAAAGATGATTATAGGTCTTTTCACAGAAAGAAATATAACAATGTTTCTGCAAAACGAAAAGTGAAATCTAAGTAAAAAAAAAATAAATAAAATAAAAAAGCAAATAAAATTTCTTTTCCATGCATGTTTTGATTAAAAAAGGCACACACTCTAATACTGTCATACCAGTAAGGAATAAGTGCATGCTGGGAAGGGAAGCAAAGTCAGGCAGTAACTCCAGAGGTAGTCTTGGATATGCTGTGACTATATCACAGAGTCTAATTGGCATGAGAGGAAACATGCGGTGTGACAGTAGGGGGACTGCATTGTGCTATGGACATCTCATTTAGAGAGAAACATGCAGGAGACTGCACTGAAATTCTTCTCAAAGGGACAGCTCACTCAAAAAAGTGACTCTTATTTCATTGCAAACCAGTATGCTTTTATTTCTCCTGCAGAACTCAAAAGAAAATATTTTGGAGAACATTGGGCTGCTAGCACCACCAAACCGTTTGACTCTCATTGTATGAAGAAAAATCCCAGACGTTTTAAAAAAATATCTTCTTTTATGTTTCACAGAAGAGATAAAAGTAATCAGGTTTGGGACATTAGCAGCATTGATACTTCGTTGTGTGCACTGTATAAAAATAAATAAATATCAAAATGTGATACAAAACACCCTAATGAACATTAATTGCAAAAACAAAATGTAAACAGTACATATAATATGATTGTCTCACTCAGGAATGTCCTTTTACTATTTTTAACCATAAATTATACACCAATTCACTGCTTGATTTTGCAAAACTGTGAATTTTACAGTATTAACAGTAAAATGATATAATGCAATATTAAACTATTTACATTTTTGCACTGTGTATGATAAGGTAAATAAGCGTTAACCAATTAAACCAATTAGTATTTTACAAATATTTTTCACAGTGTGTTTACTGCAAATTTATATTTCAGATAATTGCAAAAATTCAAAAGTAATAATAATAAATAGCTCATAAAATAATGAAATTCAATCTCAAGGTTCCAAAAAGAGATATTCTGATATATACTTTTTGATTTGAATAAATCTGCACTTAAAACAGGAGAACAAAGCACAAATATCTATATTCATCCTGATGGATGTTTTACATGTGTGAAGAATGTCTTCCGTCCACATAAAATAATGCTTATATTATAGAACACATAATAATATTCATGTCCTCATCAACATGCTCGGTGACTGATTGCACTTCAATGCAGCAGACAGCCAGGAAAGGCAATATTCTGACAGCTAACATGTGTGAATAGTCAATTTATGAGCACATATTTCAAAACATGGAGCAGTCTAATCTGTGGCTGTCTTTGTACACAGAAGGGAGTCATGAGCTAAAAATATTACCCAAAAAAGGCACATTCAAATCCCCGTTAAACAGAATTTCTATATCTTTAGTCATAACTCTTAGGGGGCAGGACACACAAAAAGCCCTCTGTCCTTCTGTTCACAATTGAGTTTTCCAAGTATTAGTAGGCAGAGTTGTAAAAAACCTCCATCCACCTCCGGAGCTGATCAATATGAGTGAGACCGGAGGAGTGAAGGCCTGATTTATCCCTCAGGCTACGGAATTCTTAAGCCAGTCCAGCACTCAGCGCACGGAGAACCCTCAGAGCCAGATTAACACAGGCCCTCATTATCGGGTGTGTAAATAAAGACGAATGGTTGGCAATATTCCTGCAAATTTGTTTCCCATTACATCAGGCCGCCAGTAATTGCTGCTTGCGACCCGAGTCCCCTGAGCCTGCATACAGTTACATTCATATTACTACCTATCAGGCAGCAAACGGGGCTACATGCTCACTGATGGGGATACATATTCATCTGACATGAGTCTCTGTAGTCTGTATTGGTCTCATAGGACAATAATAGAAAGAGGACAGGATGTGGTTGGAACCAGTTTGTGAACTGTATGTACATGTGTGTAAGCAAGTAAGAGTTTCTATGATCACTGAAACATGCATTATTAACAGTTTGAATTTTTGTCAACTAAACTAAACTAATACAATATAATGTTATAAATAGTAATATACATTAAAAATATGTTACGTTAAAAATAAATCGGTCAGTAAGATATTTGTTACATTTATTCAGCATAGACACGATAAATGGATAAAAATGACAGTACTATAACAACAAGACATGTTTCTTAAGCACCAAATCAGCATTTTAGAATGATTTCTGAAGGATTATGTGACACTGAGGAATAAATAACATATTAAAATAGTTTTTAATTGTAACAATATTTAACAATATTACAGTTTTTACTGTAGTTTTCTTTTTTTTTTTTAAATACAGCCTTGATTTTTACATAATGTGAAATAGGATATTCACTGAGAAAACAGGCAGAATTTTAGTTTCACATGCAGGGTACCAATCAATCCAACAATGCTAAAAAAAAAAAGGTGTCCTTAAAGCACTCTAATCTCTAGAATGCTATGAAATATCAACCACACCATGGGTGGAAATGTCTTGAACTTGTGCAGCGTATAAAGTCTGATCTGTATTAGTATGCTTAGGGAGGCTCTCCCTGACACTTTGAGAGGGGAAGGATGAATGAAAGAACCATGTGCCCTGACTGAGTAGCAATAGCTTCTTCAGTTCCCACCTTATCGATTTCTGCAGAAAATATAGAACCGGCGCTCCAAAGAAGAGGGAGGGCTGCCCCGCTATTGAGTCGTTTTTCCCATCTTTTCCAAAAATCTTTAATCAAAGTTAAAGTGAAATACTAACATGCCACTTGACATGACCTTTTAGCCTGTTATGAATCACCTCTTTTTGAAAAGGCACCGGTGATCATTTTTTACCTGTTTCATAATAGATATTCCCCAATCACCACACGCTAGAGATGTAGCAAGTTTTGTAATGGCTGTCAAAGGACCCGTTCACAGTTGACCTTTGACAAACCCTGGACAACAAATCCATGTTTATCTAGAGCCAAGAAACACCTTTACACTGTTCAAAAGAGGTCCAGCCTACAGGATGGGATAACTGAAAGATAAATCTAAAATCTAAAACCATAAACAAAGCTAAAAGTTCCTCAGAGACATATTCAAGGAGACAAAAACGGCGTATGATGATATATATCAAATCAATACAGTGACCCTATTATGCCCAAAGCACGAGAAAGTAGTCTTACATGGCTATTCGATTAAAGAACGTACGAGACACAGTGTTTGAGGTGAAAGGGCCATGCCCTTTTGAACCGCAGAGCACTGTGAATATGGGACTGGTCATAAAAACCACAAACCACGCGCTGAATCACTGATTGAAGTCCTTATGGCCCATCATTACAATGTCAAATCTTGGGAGCGTTTTATGAGGGATGGAAAACTAAAAATACTGCAGTCATTTCGGAATGAAACAAACAAGACACGATTCAAATCATTTAAAACACACATTTCCGAAAGTTTCCATTCTCAAATATCTTTCCATTGGGACATAATTGACTTATAAGACCATCATCGCCATAATGCCTGGAGCGTTGAAACAATCCATCTTGTCCAGCCATACCCCAGGGCAGGAGACAGCTGAGGGTAGGATCCTCAGACAATGGGCTCTTTGGGAAGGTTTAAACCCTTAAAACAACATGTAGAGGCATCATTGCCGGCCTAACAATGGTGTACACATTACTGAGTCCCCAGTGGGCCGGCTGGCCATTGCAGGAGAATGATGTCCCCATGGTGTCATCCCAAAAGAGACACATTAGTCCCAACTGTTCTTTTTTATGCCCGCTACTGAGAGAGGAGGCCATGGGGGGGACCGTGGAGGAGGAGAAGGTCCACAAAGCCTCTAGCATACCTTCCAGCCAGTCACATCAGTCAACTTTCATTAAAACTGCTTGAACTCTCATGGTTTACTAACTTCGCGGAAGAGACCTTCTCGCTCATTCTCTTAGCATCAGCGGTGTTAAGGAAATTGTTTATCTTGGAAATTAGATGCAAGTGGCTTTTAATACATCAAGCGATTAAGCTCAAATAAATTAGCAGCATGTAAACAAATGCATTTAGAAGGACGGCATGCTAAGACATTCTCATTACGGTGACAAACCTGTAGCCTCGCTCTCACCCGGGCTGCTTTTCTTTTCATAAGGCAGAATATGATATTATGGAAATGGATGTGAAATGACAATACATTTAATCAAAGACTGCACGCCTCCATTCATCTGTCTAACTAGCCATCCATCCCATAACTTGCGAGGTTCACTGCCGAGTGTGTATTACTGTAGAGAGCCTCTAGCAGCAGAGGTAAATGATTCTGGTTATAATCCAAGGCACTTATGTGAATCAGATGATCCAGATTTTGATAGGTTCGTAATGGACTTTTCCTCTTCATTAACTGACTTATAGCTCCTGGATTTTATGCTTTGTAGTTTTAAATTGAATAATACATCTCAGATGTTAAAGTAACATTAATATTTTCAGAATCAATGTTAGTAAAATTTTATGTACACTGTTGTATTTGTTGATGGCTGCTGCTCGCAAATAAAGCCTCAATTTATAGACCCTGCGCTCTTTTCTTGTACTATTATCACAAGCGCAAATGCACACCATAAAAAACTTTAATTAAAATTTTAATTAACACAGGTAATCAATAGGGTGTAACATAACATCTCGCATATTTTCAGAGACACCATTGTGAAAAACGCAATCAAATAAACACAGAGGGACAAAAGATGGGTTTATGGGGAAATTTGTGGGACGTCCAGATCTGAATCCTGCTCTTCACAGATCATTACAAAGAGACACAGAAACAAGTGATCTTGAAGCGATCTCGGATATTCCACCAGGGCCATTTTGGGTAAAGCAGACGCCTCGCTCACCCTAAAGTGACCTACAACACTTATCATGATATGCATGCAGTCGAACTTACCAAAATGCCAGATAGCACTATGCAACCGTTCTCAATCTCTAGTAATGCTCTGTAAGACCTTTATCAAATGCTGCAGTTGCACTTAAGCTAAAATGTGATTCTGGTAACATTTTTGAACATTCGGAGCATATTTTATGGCGCCTAAAAACACTGCAGTCTAGGCCAAAGCGGAGAACTTCTATTATCCTGGTGACATGGTCTATGGCGAGGAGTGGACACAGAGTGGAAAATAAACATTATTTCTCTGTACTTTATCTGACGTTTGACTTTGAAAGCAAAGATTTAAAGACACTTCTGTGGCTAACAGTGCGCGTTTCACCAGCTGTAAATTATTTGAAGGTTGTAGCACAAACAACCTTGCCAGTGGAAGATATGTGAAATGCTTCCGTCTGTGAATGTTTCTGCATGTGTGTGTACATATACATACATATATATATATATATATGAAATATATGTATGTTTTCAAATGTATAAATCATATTTATTTATATTTCAGATTTCAGTGAGTATACAGAATATATTTCATATATATATATATATATATATATATTATATATATACACACACACACACACACACACACACGCACAATATAAAGTTAATTACTAAGGGCAATTGAGCTACAACTGGATTTTGGAAACATGCAGTGAAGAAGAATTTAAGATAGAATTTTGATTTACATATAATCTAAATATCTGGAAACTTCTCTCTCTGGAAAAACAAATCAGGTGAGAAGCTCATCCAAATGACAGAAAAAAATCTTGCAAAAGAAAGTTAAAACAGACAGTCGATACAACTGTGCAAACATTTGCTTAAAAATATTCAGACCAAACACTCATTCGAAGCAGGCTAAACATTTGCCCATCCAATCGAGCTGTTTGCCAAAGAAATTCACGCCCAGGGTTGAGAGCAATGATGAGAGGAGTACGAGGGAAACTATTTGTCACAGCTGGGTTAGTCAGGGGTCCTGGGAGCAGAGCCTTTTATCACTGTCTGGCCTCTGAGCACAACATGCATACCTGCACACTCAGAGAAAACACAGCTGGGCTCACAACGGGCTGGACCTGTGAACATCACCGACACACTGCAAAGTCTCACCTCAGAGCCCAGAAACCTGTCTGTTCAACAATATTCATATGACTTAGTAGTACAAAGTACTTAATATTTTACAAACCTACTTGTATATTCAGTCTGATTTCATTCTTCACCACAAATGCATAAATACTTCACCAAATACATAATAAAAATAGAAAAATAAAAAATCAGTACATGGTTTAACACATGAATGTACCGTGGCCCCATATATTATATATACAGTATATATATATATATATATATATATATATATATATATATATATATATATATATATATATTATATATATATATGCATATGCTTCCAATACATTTTATATTATATACATCATATTATTTCAAAATCTACCAAACTGAAATTTTATTTTATCCAATTTGTTTGGCATTTTGTTATGTAAGCAATGATAATGTGATTCACACATTTTTGCTGCTTCAGTGTCTATTTTTTGGGGCTAAAGAATTAGTATTATTAGCATAAAAATAATAGTATATGTATATATAATTATACATATTAGATTGGAAATAAATACAATAATTAAAATAGACTAAATACAATTACAAACTATAGTAAACTGTCAGAGAAGTTGCTACAGTTATTAAAAAAAAAAAAAAAAAAGTTCCATTAACTTAATATTAAGTGGCCTGTTATGTGTATAGACCTTTGGGCTGTAACAGTGCCCCTGAAATAAATGAATGGCAAGCAACAGCATCACATATTGGGATTACATATTCCCCAGCATCGTTTCCCAGCTTTCCCAGCTGCATGATCTGGCAAAGCATTCTGGCAGCAGGGCCAGTGGCAGCACCTCTGGCAAGGTCAGTTTTATGTGCTGTGGGTATTAACTGCGTTACTTACCCTGCTGTGAAGTATGTTGTCGTGCGCGTGTGAGTGTTTGTCTATGCACTAGTGGGGAAGAGGTCTGAGCGTCCCATGTCTCACTAACTGTTTCCATAACCTTGGGACTGACTAAAGTCTACAATGGCCGAGAGTGAAGCCTGGCAAGCAGACTGTGATTGAAAATTGCTTTATTGCTTTATATGCGATTCCCCATTCAGTTGCCAATCCATTTTATTTATGGTGTGGCAGGCCGTGGTACACCTGCTTAGAGCTAGTGGAGATTACTTTTGGAAAAAAAGAGAGAGAGACAGCCAATCTCGAGGGGCCATTAGCCTGACAGGTTCTCTCTCTCTTTTTCTCACCCCCTCTCAACCTCACTCTCTCACCTGTCCTTCCTCTCTCCCTCTCTCCCTCTTTCTCTCTCTCTCTCTCTCTCGCTGGTTTTCGTCCATTTTTCCTGTCATAGGCTGCATCTCCCCAGAAGCTGAGAGCACTATTGTACTAATGTTACTCCAGGCTGAGGGTGGCCATAAGCTGTGGGTCAGCTGCTTGTGATATTCTTCATCATGAGCTAGTAGCTGCTGAAAGGTGTTCTGTCTCCAGATGCATTCTGAATGGCAGGACTTGAGGACATGACAAATGAAAGTGGTGGGCATGAGGGTTTGGGGTTTAGGTGCAGTATTGGGAGTATTTGAAGGCAGCATGAGTGAAAACAGGGACACTACATGTAGAAACACATTTCAGGTGAAATGAGAATGAGTGATAATTACACATTATATCTGTTACAGTTAAACATTTAGTTTAGACCATTTTTATCTCTAAATCAAAATAAATTTTGTATGAATATGGCGTTGGGAAATTGATGCAGTGTTAATTATGGCACTACTCTTAAAACAAACGAATAATGAAATATGTTACTTTCATGGAAGTAACATTCCCCAACACTGTACATGATTTGTGGTATTTTCTTGTGCTGCGTCATTATAAAAATCCAGGCAGAACAAAAGCCTAATTAAATAAAATACTTTCATTGTTGTTCTGGGTAATTTCCAGTGTATTTTAATATATTGTTAATTGGTTACATTTTACAATAAGATTTTACATTAACACTAATTAATGCAATAACATGAAATAACAATGAACAATACTTTAATATTTTTCTACCAATACATTTTTAGTATTTCACTTATAAATGAACAGTATAAAGATCAAGAGGCAAAGATCAAGAAACAGCATACAATCAAGTATATATTATGAAAAAATATAAATTAAATATTATTTTCATGACTTTATTTTCCTTTGTCAATTCAACTTAGATAATTAATGTGGCTCAGATAATATAATATTTTGAGTTTCTGTTGATCAAACTAATCCGGATAACTGTGTTAACTCAAATTTTTAGTTTCAATGAACTCAAAATTTTAAGGAAACCAGGTTACTTTAAGTTAAACCAACAATTTTTTTTTTTTTTTTACATAGCAAAAGCAGCAATATAATGCATATTTGTACATTAACACTAATCTAGACTAATAAATGCTGTATAATTGTTCATTTATTGTATTGTTGGAATTAGTTGTAGAATTAGATATCATGAACATAAACGTAAAGTGTTACGATTGCGTAGGCATTTAACTCACCGGTCTGTAAAAGTACGTCCAAACGTACTGTGATTTTTCACGCATTTTACAAAATTTTTAACTATATTGTGTTGTATTTTAGATTTAAGGAAAATGTCCATAAAGTCACTGGATAATGTCCAAGCAGAAAATTACTAGTACCTTTTCTTTTTTCCCCAAAGGGGTCCAATTGTCTATAACATACAGTTTTCCGATACATACACAAGCTTCTGCCCGATAACTGTGTTCAGATGTCTCTGACCTCACACCTCTGCTTCATCTCCATGGCTCTTTTTCCTTCTACGCACTGCTCTTCTTCACACCCAGCCACCCACACACACACACAAACAGGAATATCTGCCTCTCATACATATTTGTTTCCTTTTTAGAGATTCACAATGGGTGTTCTCTAATAACAAATCATTTCTTTTTGTCTAGCTTTAATCTGGCCTTGCCTGACAAGCACCATCCTTTTCGGTGAAGGGTAAGACCACTTAGAGAAAGGCCAATAAGCTCTAGCACAGTGCAGCCTGACGCGGGTGATTTGTCAGACCCCCGCCGCAGCGCTGGTCACCCCAATGGATTTATCTCAAGGTAAATGGAGACACTGCAGACCAAGGACCAGGGACCTTTGATTAAGGCCCCTTTTTTGTTGTGTTGATAGATGTTGCTTGTGTTTATCTATTTGAAATGCCACTAAATCTGCGAGTCCAATGGAGAAAAAGAGTGCTTTGCAGTTGGGGCCAGAGTGATTTATGCCAAAGCTATGCAGAGCAATATAGAGACCGGGGGGCCGGCGGTCCGATAGCGTTTAGGCGAGCTGTGGAGGGGGATGAAAAGGTGAAAAAAGGGGCGAATCTCATGCATTTCTTTCACTCTGCTTCACCACCACGCCAGAAGAATAACAAACGCAGGCGAGATGGGATGAAAATGTTTCAGGGAGAGGGAGAAAAGGTGTCATTGGAAAGATCTGGGATGCATGGTGAAATTTCTCCTGGGCCGTGCAGCATTGAAGGTGAGGAGCAATATCAGGGGGAGGCAATCACTTCGAGAGTGAAGCCCTTACCCTGCTCTCCTCCAGCACCTCTATTTTCTCCATCTACATCCCTCTTTCAATTTAGATTCCCTCTCAGACTCCCTCCACCTGCTCCCGGTCACAGCTTCCTTGATCGTGCGTTTAACAATCATTCCATCCCTAAGCCCTTCATTCCTCTATTTGTCAATTTATGAATAATAAAATAAACTTTGAAGCTTACGTGATCAGCTCTCCTATGTCTCTAACCATTTCATCTCAACATTTGGAACAAATTTCACATAATCTCTAATAGTGGTGTGGACAATGCTTAACCAGACCTTCCGGGGAAAGGACTTCACATCTAATGACCTCTCAGTTATGACCCGCAGTATCCAACAGATTGCAGTAAATGGCAAATGAAAACAGAACCACTGATTATGTGTAGAATTTCAAATGATCTGCATCAGAACAGATCGTTTTTAAGTGCAAATTTTATGTAAATGATATCAAAGGTAGGGTGGGCAATTTCCGGAAAGGCTAGCAATAGCGAGCTAGCTTTGAAAGCGTGAGATCCCAGCCTCCCTTCAGAGTGTCTCCAAAGCTACGCCTCCTTCAAAACACATGAATGCGTACAGCAGGGAGCAAACAAAAGTGTCACGAGAGACACTACCTCATGTCTTAAAGAGCACTGACCGGACTGCTGCAGATTCATTTTGAATGCATAAATTCGAGTCACAAACCGCTCCGAGTATAACGTCAAGGGTTTCCTCTCTTCGGAATTACAGTAGTTATGGCATGAACACAGCATTAGCTCAACTGTAAAAGGTGGCTGCTGTTTCGGTTGCGATACTGGGTGACTGACATATGTCTAAGGGGCCATTTGCAGAAAATGCGTTTTTCCATTCCAATGCGTTACTTTTTCCATTGTTTTCCTATGTAAACACACGCTAGATGGATATGTGTGACCGTTGCGCTCGTTATATATATATATATATATATATATATATATATATATATATATATATATACATACACACAGACCACTTAACTTAGTGAATGCTATCAGGAAGTGAAGAGACTTCCAACCAGCATAACAAAAAATGTTTTTGGAACAAATCACGTACCCTGCATTTAATAAAGGCATTCAGAAAAAGAAAGAGAAAAAAGGCATAAAGTAGATTTAAAATCATTATATACTAATTAACATTTTAATGAAAACACTTTACAATAAGGTTCAGTGTGTTAACATTAATTAATATACATTAGGTATCATCAAATTTCACAATGGGACAATAAAGTATACTTTACCTTACAAACTAACAATTTACAAAAAAAAATTTACAGCATTTATATATCTTAGAAAAATGAATTTTCTAGCTAATTTATACATCTTAGAATGTTAAAAAAAATAATGCTGTAAAAGTGCTGTTTATTGTTAATTCATGATACCTAATGCATTACCATTAATGAATTAAAACTTACTGTAAAGTATTGCCATTATAATTAGACTTTGATGAATTTTAGAGATTCATTATGTCATTGAGAAGACTTTTGTATGCCATTTCAGAAGCAGAAAATATATAATAAAATAAATAATCAATACTTTATTTTTGAAGGGAATGTCAAAATCTGCTGCAAGTCAAAATAACACAGCAAAGTTTAACATTTGGCCATTTCTCCCAAATTAATCATGTCAGTGAGCATGTTTGTATTTAATCCCACGCATACATAACATTAACATAACACCACAATGTCCCCTTGCCCTTTCCCCCCTTCCCCACACTTAAACTAAGCCAAACTTGAATCTCATCACCCCCAGTGTCAGACCTTGGTCCCGCCTGAAGGTAAGAGAACCCTGGTAAGCAAAGGACTGAGGGATTATACATCAGGAAAATACTGTGGGGCATATATCAATGCCAGCAGGACACACCCACTGAAATGAATTGGGTCAAATGAGAGCAGTGCGTTAGGGCCGGGCCCACTGACAGTTACTAATGCGCTGACCATCGTGGGTAATAGGAGTGTACAAATGGCGAGAGGTTTGTAAACTTTGCCTGCTTTTCCAGGCCCGGGGTGTCTAGCTGGCTGCAAACGCTGACTAAATCAACGTGTTCCAATGCATACAGACACAAGTCTAGGGATCCATAGTGAGTGCGAAAGAGCGCCTTCTAGAAGCTTCAGCGGTGAAAAAGACGGCAGCGGAATGGACAAAAGTGGGTGGACTAAGAAGAGAGCGAGATAACAGCTTCCCACACTTACCGTGAGCACAACTTTTTTTTACGAGCACGAACACAAGGGGAAGCGTTTTAACAAGCATCTAAGCTGACTGTGCACACATTCACACTAAAACTCATAAACACGTCGAGCACTCCCACAGCGAATGTTAATAAACTCATGCAGTCTTAAAGGGTTGCATTTCAATTCCCAGGAATATTTATAAATGTCTCACTGACGCAAAGGAATATTTTCACACAAAAATTAACATTCTGCAATAATTTACTCATTCTCCAAATCAATATGACTCACCTTCTTCTGTGAAACACAAAAAGAGGACTTTGAGAGATTGTACTGGTCACTCTTTTCCGTGAAATTACAAGCTTCAAAAAGCATCATAAAAGCGCACATCATCCGCTGTGTTCCAAGCATTCTGAACTCAGAAAACGTCTGAACTTCAGGAAAAGACATATTCAAAATTTGCCTTCCTTTCGAGTGAGCTATTCGAAATGAGTTGAACTCAAGAATCAGATCAGTCCAATTCATAAGTGAATCATTCAGATTGATTTTATGAACTGGATCAAAAAATTTAAAGAAGATTCAAAAGATTCAAATTAAAAGAATGATTCAGTCACGAAACACACGTCTCTTCTCTTATGAATTCCAACAGACACAGCAATTCAGAAATGAATCGTTCAGATTGGTTTTATGAACTGGTTCAAACAATTCATTGAAAAGATTCAAATTTAAAGAATGATTCATTCACGAATCACAAGTCTCTACTTCTCTAAGAGACAGTCCAGATATCAAGATCACACAAAACTCGTATGGGTTCAGAAGCCTTGGAATATAGAGCAGGAGCCTTTTTTTTTAATCTTGAAAGTCCTATTTCATTGCAACAGCATGGGAAACAACATGACAACAAAAATATGGCAACTGTAACATAAGAAACATGGAGGTAAGAACATGAAGGTAAGAGAAAAATGACAGAATCAGGGTCAAGGTGCTCACATATTTCCATACCAGACTAACAGCTTTGAAACAGCTCCTCAGTTTGTGAAATAACTGTTAATATGTTCTTATGTGGCACGAGTTCGTTAAAGGACACAAACAAGTTATATGTGTCTTACGGCACCCTCCTTTCAAGATATCAACCAGAAAACGTTAACACCATCCCGCCTGTAGTTGCCGCGCTCGAGGTTAGCACAGCCTCACACCTGTGTGACGCAGTTTACACTCTACACTCAGCCAGGCACAATAGACTAGCTGTGTCGGTGAACTTGTGCAGCGGGAAGCAGTCCTCCGCCGGCACTCAGCTATGTGCCAGTGTGGTGCGAGCTGAACTGCGGCTTGGCACAAAAGGCAAAGCCCTAAAATGCAATGCACAGCCTAAAAGCACACAACACCTGCATCCCTTGGATTTCACACACACGGCCTCACACGAAAACACATGCACATTCAGTCACTCCACCCCCTGCTAGTCCAGTGCTGGATTATGACATGTTATTAATTGCCACCATTATCCACAGCATCTTGGCTGTTAGCTGGGCTGCTCTCTAGGGGTGGGAGAGAGGGAGGCCTGCGGTAGTTGAGAGAGGGAGATGAAGGTGTAATGCGGCGTGCTGCCACAGATGCAACGCTCAGCCTGAAAGGTATTGTGAGATGGTGAATAATTGATCAGAAAACATTTTTCTTGGTCCTTTCCACCAAGCCACAAATCCTCCCTAAGCTCTCTTTAGAGAGGCTGGAGCACATAATCTACTCTACTACACCAGCTAAACAGACTGAGAGAAACTGAAAGAGATTCTATAGGATGGTATTGGGTAGGACTCGAAAGTAACAGAGGCACATTGTAACAATTTAATTTTATTTAATTATTTAATTTTATTATATCATTAATCTAATCTAATCTAATCTAATATAATAATAATAATTTTGAAAGAAGTTTCTTGCACACCAAGGCTTCATTTATTTGATTAAAAAGAATGTGTAAAATTTTGTAATTTTAGAATTATATTAAAGTTATATTTTGAAATTTCTATTTTAAAATGAAATTTATTCCTCAATATTCTGCAGCTATTATTCCAGTCACATGACCCTTCAGAAATTATTATAATATGCTGACTAGGTGCTCAAGAAACATTTGTAATTATCAAAAACCAGTTGTGCTGCTTAATATTTTTGTGGAAAACATGATGCATTTTCTTTTTCAGGATTCTTTGATGAAGAGAAATTTCAGACATTAACATTTATTTGAAATAGAAAATGTTTGAAACTATTTACTGACTCAATTCAATGCATCCTTGTCGAATGTAGAGTATTAATTTCTTTAAAAAAAATCTTTGACCCCAAACTTTTGAACAGTAATGCAAATAAAAACTTCTTATTTTATTTACATCTAGTACATGCATGTTAGCTTTGGAGAAATATACATATGATAGTGTACTCTTAAAAACATTGTAATAGCATATTTATACATTTTAAATCAATCTCATATGACAAATACGGACAAACCCAACCACTGATTTTAAATTTTTAAATGACATTTTTAAACCCAGCTGGGTTGAAACAACCCCACATTTTTTAGAGTGAATGTGTTGATGACTCATCTTGCATTTGACAAATTGTGGCCCAATCAGATGCTCTCAAAGTAAAAAGCTCCTCCAACTGATACCCCATGCAACCAATCAGCAAATCTATTGATGGTAATGACATAAATAAAGCCTTTGGGCTTTTTTAAAAAGAGGATGAGTCCTTCAAAATGTCTCACCTAACATCCCATTTTAATTCATGCATACTGAAAATACTTCAACATATGGGAAAAGTTTAAGTGATTTCAATGGGTTCTTAATGTGTCTGTTTGCCGCACTAAGGAACATTTGAAATTGTTCCTGTACTCCCCTTGATAACAAATCTTTATTGCCTGATGTAGCCATTAGCCAATATTATTATATGCAGTGCATTGA
The DNA here is from genome assembly GCA_037194245.1 of Opsariichthys bidens. Lineage (NCBI taxonomy): Eukaryota > Metazoa > Chordata > Actinopteri > Cypriniformes > Xenocyprididae > Opsariichthys > Opsariichthys bidens. Next base: position 14,174,339 of record CM074298.1, read on the forward strand.
CAACAATCTCTACGTAAGAGTAAGTGCAGCCATGTTGCCTGTTCATCTGACACCGAAAATTGTCTCAATAATATTTTAAGACAATATCCATGGTGTCACGCACACACATTCATAACATCTTAATTGCCTTGGTTGTGTCGATGCCCCCCTAACATCACAGATGGAGAGAGGGGGAGAGGAGAGAAACAGGGGAGGGAGAGGGGAAAGAAGGGAGGAGGGGAAAAAAATTGATTGCAGCAGATTCGTTGAGAATCCAATTGTCAACAGCATCCTTCAAGCAACTCCCCCAACCCATTCATCTGAAACTGATAGAAAAATAGTTACCTGAACTGTCACACCAAACTCTACTGTTAATTTAAGGTAATTAGTGTCAGAGTGAATCTCAATACATCATGAACGGGTTGGCAGACTCCATGATACCTCACCGGCAATCTGTTTCTCTTAATGTTGTTTGGGTCGCATGTTTGTTGCAGTGCTCTGTGTTTTAAGAAGCGTACACCTTCCCTCAGACTGAGGATGGCGTTGGCAGAGCTGCGTTCAATTTTAAAGCCTTTTTGTTTTGTTTTGTAAATATCTCTAGTATGCAACATTGAGAAAACGTTTCCCAGATGATAAGGAAACGTTTTTAACCAACAGCTCCTCTGATTTTTCCTCTCCTGCTAAAGTCAACTATAACGCGGATGTATCTAAACATTAAGGCTCTTACAGCAACAAATAACGACATTCAGGTTCAGAGACTCGTTTCAACACCCAGATGGACACGTTCAAAGGCTTTGAGTGCACACTGTGGCATCTTCAGTACACATGCAAGATGTGTTTGTTTCTTCAGGAATGAAAGGGAGGTCTGTTAGACGGTGTTTTAGCACCTATTCTCTCCTCTCTCCGAACTGCCTGTGATCTCCCTTCAGAGGATACCGCTCTCGTACACATAACACACACACAATGTTGTTCATAACCACAAAGCATCTGGCACAGCGGTAAACAATGTCACTGGTTATATTCTGTTCTTACATGCTGTACTTTTATGCATTAAAAATAAGCTACATTAAAATGCACTACACCTACATTATCGTCATGTTCGTGGCCGTAATGGCCCACTGAGGTGTTGTATGCCAGCTGTTTAGGGCTGTGTTTGCTGCAGTGGAGAGTAAAGCCTGGCATTATGCCCTACTGAGCTGTTCAATCACCGCAATGCATTGGCAAGAGCTAGATGCAGGGAAGTGATTGGCTGGTTAGTCATTGAGCCTACTGCAGTACAGCTGCCATGATGGGTTTTTCTTTGGAACATTTGTAAAAAATTGCAATATGTAGGAGATAACAGGACAGGTTGTCATGCAGGGCAATATATTCAAATAGTTTCAAATCAAACGTCCAATTGGCAAAATGTATATTTGCTCTTCTAGTAGTTTGCTGGTAGGTTGGTTTCATACACCTAATTGAAACCATTCTTAAAGCTACAGTTCACCCAAAAATATGATTGGGATTGGGATCTCTAAATTCTGTTAACATTTACTCACCCTCAAGTTGTTCCAAACCTGTATAAATTTCTTTGCTACGCTGAACACAAAGGAAGATATTTGGAAGAATGTTAGTAACCAAGCAGATCTTGTCCCCCATTGACTACCATATAGGGGGGAAAAATACTATGAAAGTCAATGGGGGGGCCAGATTTGCTTGGTTACAAACATTTTTCCAGATATCTTACTTTGTGTACAACAGAACAAACCTTTTAAAAGTGGTAAAACTTGAGGGTGAGTAAATGACAGAATTTAGCATAAAAAACTATCTATATGTTATCCTAGCGTCGCTTGACAAAATTGAGAAGACTAGAGTCACATGGATCATTTAATGACCTTTTTACTACCTTTCTGGGGCTTGAAAAGTTGCATAGTAGTAGTTGCATAGGCCGTCATTGGAGGGATAGAAAGCTCTCATATTTCATTAAAAAGATCTTCATTTGTGTTGCAAAGATGAACACCTTATGGGTTTGGAACAACATGACGGTGGGTAATTAATCATTTTCATTTTGGGGTGAACTAACCCTTTAAGCGAAATATAATTCATGTAAAAAGTATAAATGTAACATTCAAAACTATCAAAGTTTTAAACGAACTTTTAATATTTATTTTTTCATTTTTTTAAATAGACTTGTGGTTTTTACCAGGGGACAGGACCCACAAGGGGGTCTCAGGATAACTTAAATTAATAATATATTAATAATATATTAAAATAATTGAACTCTACATTAAAGCACATACAACTGAGATGTGAAATGTGGGCCTTTGAGTCAGAACAGTTGAGAATCACTGCTATAAGGTTTCAAAGTTCAAATAACTTACCCTGAAATAATATTCACTGAAGAAAAGAGTGTGTTAATAAGGCGTGCTCTCCCCTATGTTTAATATGTAAAATGGTACATGTGTGCATGGCACAGGTGGCAGTAGAACAGGGCACAGAATGCCTGGCACCAGGCAGGAGAACGCCCTCTACTGCCACTCAATGAACTGCTGTCAGTTTGTCCCAACACACAGCCAAAGACAGCCCTGGGGACTCTTTAGTTTGTCAGCCTCTGGTTTCTGAATCCAATGATTGCAGATGCATTTGAGGCCCTGGGAAAATTGTGTTAACAAAAATAATAATAATACATTCACACACAGATCAGAACATCATGCATGTGTACGTTTCTGCCTCCTTATAAACAGAATGTTGGAAAAACAATAAGTCTTGTTTAAGTAGTGGTAAACAGTGGTTTCTTGTGTCCATCATTGGAAATTTCTGGTACACCAAAATTACTGCATGAGTGAATCCCCTTTTCAAAAGGCCTTTGATATGATGTGAATAGTCTTTTAATAAGTTGTACTGCCCCTGTGTCCCTTCAAAGAAAGTAGCTCTTACTGCACTTTGTGGTGCAACTATTTTCAGTACTATAACCTTAGTAAATATATGGAGGAAGGCATAAAAGGGAGAACGATATAACCACTATTTGATAACCTAGTGAGCTGCCTAGCAGCCAACATTAAGCAGCCTAAAACTTAGAACATTGAACTTCACAAGTTATTGATTTGGAACAGTCCATATATGCCAAAACTCAAGTGCTGCGCAAATAATTGTGGAGACTCGTTTTGCAATTGATTTCACTTGAGTATGACGCTAGCTTACTAAGATAGCTGCACGATACACTAATAAGAATAAAAATACACAACATGTTTAATTACACAGAATGTTTGTATGGATATTTCACAGTAGTAAATGAAATTTTTGTATTATAAATATTGATGTACGTTTAGTTTCCACAGACCAGAGCGAGACCATAGATGTCTTTTTAGCTGCTGCAATCTGTTTTGGTGCTCTTTGTGTGAGCCTTAGTTAAAGTGAAGCTGCAGCATGGAGGGCACATGAACTGATCATCTCTTCCACTTTACTAGTTACAACACGAAATAAGCATGAATTAACACCAATAGGTATGTAAAAAGATAAAGTAGAGTATACCAAAATCTGTATCATGTCACATGTAATCGCTCAAAGCGTTTCAACCGTGGAAAGATGTCAATAAAACATCTTGTAAACAATGAAGTAATATGAAATGCTGCTCTCTAAGTTCATTTTCATTGTTAACTAAAACGTTTTTGGACATTGAAAGGCTTTCAGTGGTCAAAAACCTGTTAGTAAACTATAAAATGAACTTAGAGAGCAGCATTTCATATTACTTTCATTGTTTTATTCATTTTGCTAAATATATGAACTATAATTCATATTCATTCTATTTAACTTAAGCCTTTCTTCAATACTATTTAATGTTTGAATAAATCCGTTTTATGACAGCCACCATTTAAATGTTTAACGTTCAAAATTATAATTATGTACTAACTGGGGTTAAATATAGTTTACAGCATTATTGAGAGATTTTTTTTTTGTTTCTTTTTTCTTTGAGGATATTTGCCATGTACTGTACCTGATAGGCCCCAAATTATTATTCATAATTGAATCGAAGTTAATCGAAATCATGAATAGAATATGAAATCCAATGGTACAATTGTGTCAATGCCCAGCCTATAGTGTCAAATTTTTTTTAACTTTCAGCAAATGTTGTGTTTTCCCATTATTTTGTTGTCAGAGTGCACCAGAATGCTTCATTCACAAGTTAAAACGTTCAACTCTCCAGAGTTTGCAGGTGTGGGACAAAATGCATTTGTACACATTCCCTGGTCAAAAAAACCCTGTAGGAGGGGCTGGCCTTTTTCAGTTTCAGCACATGCCCCTCAAAGGGTCTTTACACGGCACTGATCAACATCTCGGATTTGTTTGTCTTTTTTTCCACACTGAGCTCATCACAGTACATTCTGGGAATCCCTTTACTCTTGTAAAAATAGACTTATTACGGAAGTAAAAGCTGAATGTATTGTCTAAGGACACTTAATTGCATCCGAATTGCAGTTAAATGAAAATGTAATAAAGTTTGCATTTACATGAAATACAATTAGCTCAACTTTAGAGTGCTTTTTTGACCCACTTAAGTAGGACTTAAATACATCTTTATGTTATTTCTTAATATTTTCTCTGAAATATGGTTAAAGAGTACTGTTAAATGTATTGATAAGGATTTAAGGGAAACTAAACTAAAATATACTTTAATTTCTACTGAAACTTGTACGTCATGCATTTAAATATATTTGTAATTACACATATGTCGTGATGAAGTTGCAATTTAGTACATCTAAAATATATTAATCAATCAAATATCACACAACAGTTAAAATTATAATTAAATACGCGTGCCTTAAACTGTTAGTCAACAACAAATCGAAATAATACTTCTTTAAAGCATGACTAAAGATTACTAAAACAATTATTCAAAATGTACTAAAACGTAAAACTTTTAATTTGACATTATTAAGTGTATTTAACAGTGTAAAGAAACAGTCATGAAAGTGTACTCTCTTTAAGTGGCCTTAATTTCATATTTGTATTATCCGCAAAAATTATTTTTAAATTTTGAATTACGTTACAAGAGCACATTCAATAAAATGAAGCTCACTTCTTTTTCCACAAGGGTAGTTAACATCCTTGATGCCTTACAAATCAATGCTCCCTCAGTTGGCAGCTCACTACGTTTTGGAACAGAGTAAGAAAGTTTTTTCATTATTACACATCACCATTTCCTTTCTTCTGAAAAGTGGGTGTGTGAGAGAAAAAGATCGGCAATAACAGCTTAAAAAAAAAAGAGTAAGTTAAAAAAGAAAAAGTAAGAAAGAGTTGGAGGAAAGAGGATACTGTGAGAGGGAGGCTCAGGTAAAGGGTTGCTTAGGAACGGTTCCTTCTGAGACTCTCAGACTATCCGTCTCCAGTATCCTCCCTAGCGACCAACGCCGTGACAAAGCAGCCACGTGCAGCTATGGGCATTTATCACAGGCCGTGTGTGTAATGAGTACTCAGCAGTGGGGAAATTGGGCTGACCTCTGGGCCAAAGCTGTTAGCAGGGACTGGTAGTAAGGCCAGCAGGGTCATGGCATCCTTGTCCCACCCACTTAGTGGGCAGTTATCACAGAAGCATTAGTTTGCCATTGGACCCATATATCCTCAGGCCCTCTATCCAACACTGCAATGTTTGTACCACTCTAGGTTGCCAAGAAAAATGTAATAACTTTGCTTGTACACTTGCTAGAAGAGGCATAAAAACAGAAATACAAAGACACGGTCCTTATTAGGGACTGATTGAGATCTGCTCAATCATCATGTATTTTCACATTCACATCTGTTCACACATAAAATATGCCACTTGATATGGGGATATCTAATTCAATGATATCTAATTCCTTGAGTGGAATTAACTTACGTACATACAGACTAACCTATAGACCTTGTGTGCCAGAGAAATAAGCACACAGCCATCTTTAGAATTTTGTGATTGAACTTCCGTTTTAGCAGAAGCTCTGTATGTTTCTATGGCATCGCTATCGAAGAGTAATTAGCTGGCGAAGTGGATTTGTAGAGTTGACAAAAGTTATCATGAGCATTGTAATGTTTGAAGCAGGTATCATAACCAATGTCAGTAGACTGGGAAGATTTTAAAATGCTAAATCTGTAAGATCTTACTTTCATGCTGTGGAAACACAAACCAGAAGACCGAACACAACAGGCGCAGTGCTGAAAAGGGGCGGGGCTACATAAGGTGCAAAGGCCTAAGCCTATAATTACCATTATTTAACTAATCTAAATCTTCAACTAGTGTCTCTCCCTCTCTCCACAGCACAGAAAGAAAAAGCGACAATCAATACATAGGCAGATGGAGTGCAGAAAAAAAGAGGCTGAAATAGCCATTTTCAGCCAAGGCTGGTCCCCAGAAAGTCATGAAATCAAAATTTGAACTTTAAAATTGATAAGGATTGATTTTACTGACAGCAGGATCATAACGTACGCCTCTTTAGAGACCGTAGCAAGGGGCTAAAGATGCTGGCCATATAAAATACTGAACAGTAAATTAGACCATGGCCCGACAATTAGGTTTTTACTGTTTTAGGATATGGGAAATCTTTAGTGCTTCATCAGACAGGATTAGACATCATTAGACCTGGGGGGACCTGAAAAAGACGAATGCAAAAATAAACTTGTTTGGACAGATGGATTGGATGGAATTCTCAATAACCTTTACCATTTTTTCCCTCTCTGCAAAAGCAAACACCAAGCCATATATTAAATGCCACCCTGAAAATATAATAAGAAGAGTTCAAAATCATCGTACAGCCCTCTTTTAGCAATTTACTAAAGACACACAGAGCAAAATTAGAGCTGCAATGGTGCGAACTGAGTTGTTTTTGCGGCTGACCTTATTGCATATGCATTTGGTGGAGTTTCCCTTTCAGATACAAAATTTATGGGAGGACAGTATTTATATGAATCACACAACGTGATTTACTAATGTTTGCGCTAGTCAATTTACTGGTATGTGCGGCATTATTTAACGCCCCAAAAAAGTACATCTTAACCCATTTTGCAATTGTTTGCAATTGTTGCTGCTACGAGGAGACGGCGCAGAGAACAGAGAACACGTGGTAGAAGGGAGAAAATATTTTCCACTCGTATTAATTTCTTTGGAATGGCAGTGGAAGACGTTATCCAAACATATCGTTTGCCAAGCCATGTTGTATACATGTACCTATTGGCGCATTTGTGGAATTGCACTGTCACGCTAATTTGCCCCGATTACTAATTCTGGCCCTAACACTAATAAATACTGCACAAGTATTGAACATGGTTCATGTTAGCAAATGAAAGCTTATTGTAAAGTGTCATCCAGTTTTATCTCATTTTAATACATAACATGTGGTGAAATAGAATATTGGTTAAATAGACTATATTTTCTCACATAGGCTACGTGACAGAAAATATTCCCTGGCATACTTCAGACGCATCAATGTTTACAATAAAATTATTCAGTTCCTCCCTCTGCAACAAATATTAGCCCAAATTATAAACAACTTCGTCTTTGAAAAATTACTTCATCTTCTATGACAATGATGCATAGCTTTGAGAAAACCAGAAATAATAACTACTTCTATAATGACCAAAATATGATAATGCAGGTTGTTTTTAATTACAAAATAATGTTGTATCCAGGAGGGGATTATTCATAGACATCTAGGAGAGAATTGATGGTACTTTAATCCCATTGAGGAAAGAAGTTGAAAACATTATTGGGCGGACTGAACCAAGAGCTAATTCTTGTTAGGAAAAGTGATTAGTGAGTTTGAATGGGGAGGTCTTTACTAGAGCTAACATTGGAAGTACACATTGAGCTGCATGCTGGAGAACAGATGGCGTGTCATAAATTTTCACCCCGTTTTCTGACATGTATTAGCATTCGGCTAACAGCCACAGCTTGCCAGCCATTTAGGTAATGTTTCTATTTGAGTGCTTTGGAAAGAGTGATAAAGTGTGTTTGGCGCTCCTTTAACAATTCTGGTTCAAGTATGCAATCAGTAGAAACTGTGATTATGCAAATATTCAAAAGCTATTGGTGTCAAAATCTGAGAAATTAGAAAATAACAAATACTTTCAAGCTGTACTTCCAATTATATATTTTATTCTTTTTGTTAAAAAAAAAAATATAAAAACTCAAAGTTTCACAGCATGGGATTTAAGAATAGCAGATATGTGGGATTTCTAAATGTTTAGGCTTGGTGCTGTGCTAATTGTGAGATCATTAAACACCAGTGAGAGTGACAAGTGATTTTTAACATTTTCTTTCTCTTATATTTGCTTACATTCTTTAAATAAGTCTGTATTCTCTCTAATGACAGAGTATACCAGTTGCTGCTTCTGGTTAATAATCGCAGGTTACATTAATTACAAACCACAGTTGCCAGTTTTTAGCTGTTAATATTTTATAAGCAGTGGTGCTCGGTAACATTCAAAGCGCTTGCTCAGCCTGAAAAGAAAAAAAAAAAAATTCACTCAGGGTATTAGAGAATGGTGTATAGCACAGTACGGTATCCTGTCTGTGAAGGGAGGGAGTGAGCAATTCATGAAGACCAAAGCTTTTTTTAATGTCAGGGGAAGACGCTGCTTAGATTGATCTGATAGTACACCTTGTCTCAGAGTTCAATTTTCACCACCACCAATTTTCCCATTTCTTTGAAAAAGTAGCCCCCCCCCCCCCCCCTTTCCTTCATCACACTTTTTTCTTATCACTATATGTGAATGTTTTTAATAGTGGTCAAAGAAAAAGATCACATGTTCTAACGTGGGATGTATAATTCCTGTGATATATATTTGCAATCTAATTTATATATATATATATATATATATATATATATATATATAAATCTTTATCTATATATTTAGGCTAAACATATGTATGTACTTAACACACACGCACAAATATTTGTGTGTTTAGTACAGACAGACAGACAGACATGTAGATAGATAGATAGATAGATAGATAGATAGATAGATAGATAGATAGATAGATAGATAGATAGATAGATAGATAGATAGATAGATAGATAGATAGATAGATAGATAGATAGATAGATAGACAGACAGATAGATAGATAGGTAGAAATAGACAGACAGACAGATAGATAGATAGATAGATAGATAGATAGATAGATAGATAGATAGATAGATAGATAGATAGATAGATAGATAGATAGATAGATAGATAGATAGATAGATAGATAGATAGATAGATAGATAGATAGGTAGGTAGGTAGGTAGGTAGGTAGGTAGGTAGGTAGGTAGGTAGGTAGATAGATAGATAGATAGATAGATAGATAGATAGATAGATAGATAGATAGATAGATAGATAGATAGATAGATAGATAGATAGATAGATAGATAGATAGACAGACAGATAGATAGATAGGTAGAAATAGACAGACAGATAGATAGATAGGTAGAAATAGACAGACAGATAGATAGATAGATAGATAGATAGATAGATAGATAGATAGATAGATAGATAGATAGATAGATAGATAGATAGATAGATAGATAGATAGATAGATAGATAGATAGATAGATAGAAATAGACAGACAGACAGACAGACAGACAGACAGACAGATAGATAGATAGATAGATAGATAGATAGATAGATAGATAGATAGATAGATAGAAATAGACAGACAGACAGACAGACAGACAGACAGACAGATAGATAGATAGATAGATAGATAGATAGATAGATAGATAGATAGATAGATAGATAGATAGATAGATAGATAGATAGATAGATAGAAATAGACAGACAGACAGAAAGACAGACAGACAGATAGATAGATAGATAGATAGATAGATAGATAGATAGATAGATAGATAGATAGATAGATAGATAGATAGATAGATAGATAGATAGATAGGTAGAAATAGACAGACAGACAGACAGATAGATAGATAGATAGATAGATAGATAGATAGATAGATAGATAGATAGATAGATAGATAGATAGATAGATAGATAGATAGATAGATAGATAGATAGATAGATAGATAGATAGGTAGGTAGAAATAGACAGACAGACAGACAGACAGATAGATAGATAGATAGATAGATAGATAGATAGATAGATAGATAGATAGATAGATAGATAGATAGATAGATAGGTAGGTAGAAATAGACAGACAGACAGACAGATAGACAGATAGATAGATAGATAGATAGATAGATAGATAGATAGATAGATAGATAGATAGATAGATAGATAGATAGATAGATAGATAGATAGATAGATAGATAGATAGATAGATAGATAGATAGATAGATAGGTAGGTAGATAGAAATAGACAGACAGACAGACAGATAGACAGATAGATAGATAGATAGATAGATAGATAGATAGATAGATAGATAGATAGATAGATAGATAGATAGATAGATAGATAGATAGATAGATAGATAGATAGATAGATAGATAGATAGATAGATAGGTAGGTAGGTAGGTAGAAATAGACAGACAGACAGACAGATAGATAGATAGATAGATAGATAGATAGGCAAATAGGTAGGTAGATAGATAGATAGATAGATAGATAGATAGATAGATAGATAGATAGATAGATAGATAGATAGATAGATAGATAGATAGATAGATAGATAGATAGATAGATAGATGACACACATACATACAAACATACATACATGATATAATCTCCTTTATTCCAACTCATCATAAATAATAATGCAATCTTCTTTCCAGAAAAATCTTTTTTTCTGGAAAAAAGATCTAAGATATCCTGAATTAACCTCTATGTGAATAACGTGATAAAAAGCAACAATTTTCATGTGACTTTTCCTAGTAAATCATCAACAAATGCTTCATTTTAGAGTTTTAAAATAAGCAGTATATGCACTGAAACTGTGCACACCTCACATGGACACTGATGCCACACACAGATTAGGTTGCCATGCAGCAGTGCTAGAGAAAGGGCAGCAGAAGCAGAATAGAGATGGTTTAATTACAGCTGATGTGAAGGGAACAGCTGAGGAAGCTCCTCTCAGCTCATATATGGCCGAGGGAGACAGGCATCTGCCAGCGCGGCCTCTTTTACGACCACCAGTGAGTATGAGTATGTGCGGTTGAGAAAGGGAGAAAGTAGCTGACAGGTCAAATCTTCAGCTGTGCATGTGTATGTGTGGGCATGAGAGAGAGAGCGATTGAGAGGGACAAGAGAAGAGAGGTCTCTGCAACCCTGACCCTGGTTTCAGCACAACAGGAAAGGCTCTAATCTGGCTCACCTGCTTTCCTGAGTCTTTAGTTGTGGTCAGGGGCAGGCGAGCTGAGGTGTGAGGTGTGGAATACCCTACACCAGCGCTTGCAAAAACACACATTAGTCCTGGCATGCCATGTTCACTAGCTTTTAAGCCTTCACTATGCAAACAGCTCACACGGAGAAGCTTAAATGGACACAAGTTCTACCCTTCTGTATACACATATAGAGAGAGCTGTATATGCACTCACAAGGTTTATGTTTTTTGCGAAATTGTGTGCCAAATTCGTATGAATTTAACAAGACATTCTAAATATCTAAATAGAATACCTAAACCTACCCATCACTGCGGTTTAGAGAAATAGTATTCGTATGAGTGAGGTCGTATTTTGTGCAAATTAGCCACCTTGTAAAATACGTACAAATTGGTCGTGAGAAGGCTTTGCAAAAGCACACAAAACAGCACTGAGGAAAAATCATGTGCAACACCATTTACAGTTAACTTTTCATTTACATATTTGGCAGACACTTTCTCCCAAAAAACATTTTTTTAAAGATATTCATTTCATGCATTCCCTGGGAACTGAATCAATGACTTTGGTGTTACTAGCATTATTCTCCTTGAATAATACTAATACTACAACTAATAACAACAACAACAACAACTATAACAATAATAATACTTCTAAGCATTTATTATTCTGGGTTAATGTTCCTTTCCACATCTAATAACTCAGCTAATTTAAAAATTAATACTTTTATTCATTAAGGATACGTTGAATTGATCAAAAGTAACAGTAAAGCCATTTATAATGTTACTAAAGATTTCTATTCCAAATCATTTCTGTTATGGGGGGGGGGGGTACATCATGGTTTCCACAATAATAATAAATGGTAATAGAAACAAATATTTCTTGAGCCACAAATCAGCATATTAGAGTGATTTCTGTGATCATGTGACACTGAAGACTGGAGTAATGCTGAAAATTGGCTTTGCCATCACAGGAATAAATTAAATTTTAAAATATATTAAAGTAGAAAAGCTATTTTAAATTGTAATCATATTTCACAATATTACTCTTTTCATTGTATTTTTGATAAAAAGGGCCTTGTACTTGTTTAGTATAAAAAAAGCATCATTTCACCATTTCATTATTAATATTAATTTGAATATTTATTATTTATCATTAAAATACTATTTTATTAGTTAACTAACAATACTTCTACAGCATTTATTAACCTTTGTTAATGTTAATATCAACATTTAATAATACATTATTAAATTCAAATGTATTTGTTGTCAAATTATTATAAACTACCTTTAACACAGATTAATAAATACAGCAACAAATGTATTGCTCATTGTTCGTTCATGTTACTTAATACATTAACTAATGTTAAATGAGAACTTATTGTAAAGTGTTACCACTAACTTGTGTTCACTGTTATCTGATAAATGTTCTCAAAAAACCTAAAAGGAAAAATGGCATACAGAAGAATAGCTCAACTCAATAACTCATTCAAAAACAGCAATCCCTATAAAGGCACAACTAACACGACAAAGAAAACATGCGTTGAATAAATGAAAAGAGAAATCAATAAATGTTCAATGTGACAATATCTTTTGGCAATAAGCCCCAGTGTGCAAAGCCCAGGGGACCCGTGTCATGCTGCAGCTATGAGCACTATGCCGATATGGAATATCTGACTAAACATGTGTGGATATCGATACTTTGGTATCTTTAGTAACGTCCCAGAGCGTACTCACATAACACTTAACCAATCATTAAGCTGACCCCAGTCATGTTTCATTTCTGTACGGCCCCATTGATGCCATGTCAAGACTGAGCTCAGTATGTAAATATAATATACAGCAAGAGGTAGTCATTTTTTTTTATGTTTGATGATTTTATGGAAGGATTGTCCCTTTATTGGTCACCCTCTCTCACACACTAAAGTAGTGCCTGCATCAGGTCACTGTTGAGTAGTAGATCTCTTCCGCCCTGGCTAAAGGTGTAGGTCAAAAACAGGTTTAGTGCAGGAATCCAGGACACAGCAATCTCCCACGTTCAAGCACTTTGATGCATCTGAGGTTACAGGGCAGCTGAATGTGGGGGAGTGTCAGCTGAGACAGAGCGGCTGTTCTAATAGGATAAGTGGTCTAATACTACCTTGGGAGCTTTGCAAAGTGTCTTAATCTGTTGTGTTTAACACTACAACAGGAATAGCCTACCATCGCTCGGGTGGTCATTCTAAACCCCGACGACTGAGAACATCAGTTGACGATAGAAAAATACAGCAACTAATAAATCGAGCATAACAGCCCCAGCAACTCGAGTTGTGATATATGGGAGTTATTCATTTCGCAATTGCCATTTAGGAACTCCAGTGGGTCATTTGTACAACTTACTTTTAAACTTTAATACTACCAGAAGCACAAATGGAGGGAGAAAGGAGCTTTGGTCTTTTTCGAGATGAAACCAACACAGAGATCATTTATCTTTTCGGCAAGCTCTTATTTCTCCTCTCCAAAGATTGTCTCAAATAATCAATGCCACAAACTCTGTTGTGCTGTTTATATTTAACAGCCAGCACACCCACCAGTTGCCGGGAAAATGTCAAACGTCTATCACTTGACTGAACTTGGAGTAGTAATTTGCTGTTAGGTTTGTTTTTTTCCTAAGGTTTAAATATTCAGGGTTCTTTTATGTCCTGGCTGTGGCTCTTTAAAAATAACATCCTTGCACACCGAATGAAAAGAGACTAATATGTAAATTGTATTCTCTTGTTTGACTTCATTCATTAAAAATGGCTTCATAAATATACTATGGCCTTAAATCAATTCACAAATTAAGGGTATAAAACCTCAAAATCACCTGTAGAGTGCTTATAGGCTACATTTGTTCAGCCACGTCTTATCCTTGTTTACTTATGACATTCACCTAAAAATGTAAAAACAATAACAGCTCTTTAAAAATAACTTAATAAACCTAGTGTGTAAAATTATAGCTAGTTAAATTTGACTAACAGTACCCAATCCCACCTGTAGGCTGCTTAAGCGTTCATCCACTTAGCTGTGTTGACCCATGACTCTGACCTAAAAGTGTAAAAAAAAAAAATAATAATAGTTATAGACTTCAACAAACTTATAGGGTATAAATGAATAGTTAGTGGTGTTAAATTTAGCCTCGAAACCATCTGAAGTGTGCTTGGCTAGCAGGCTAAGTGATAAGATGCTTCTTAGCTGTGTGTTTATTTATGACATTGACCTAAAAAGTAAAACAAAAACAAAACAACAACAAAAGTTATGACCTTCTAAATAGCATCACAAACTTTGAGTATAAATGAATAGTTAGATAGTAAACAATACCTCTAAACCATCTGTAAAGAGTACTCAGCTAACAGGCTAGCTGTGTTTACTTATTACATTGAACTGTGGCTTCCTGTGAACCTTTAAGTAGGCAACTGAAACATAAATGTTATTCATCACATAAAGTATCCTAGACTTAACACTTTATAGACCATGTCTGCTATTCACATTTACACTAGCTGCACTTCAACAGGAGCAAAACAGACTGACTGACAGTCAGACAGACAGATGGAGGCAACAGACGTGAGCTCCTGTCTGTCTCGAACCAAACCGGCGCTGAAACCAGAGCCTTCAGCTTCTACTGCCTCATCGGCCCGCTACCCATAAACTACAGCCTTTCGCATTTCACGTTGCTGCCACTCATTTTCCCCACCGTCTCACTTAAGCAAGGGGAATCTAATCTTCTAAAATGCAGTGGCTAGAATAATCAAGAAGACATATGCTGAAAATAAAGTGTGTATTTTGGGGCGTGGGAGGGGTAGGCATGTGTTTGGAGTCGGCAGATGCCTGAGGACTTTACGGCCAGCTTGACTTGTTAGGAAAACTGGGTATATGCTTACACTTCCGTTGACATGACTGCGGTATCAGCGCACTGGCTTAAGTGTTGGACACCCTCTGAATGACCCTGTCAGGGTGTGCGTGTTTACAGAGATGATCTGACAAACATTTGCCCAGTGCAACCCGACTGGGCGGATGGTAGTACAGTGTGTTTACAGCCACCACCATTCCGATGCCCTGACAAACCAAATTTAAAATTCAAGGGAGCTATTAGATGGATACAGACAGGTCTGAAAAGGGAAACTGAAATTAGCTACGTGCTTATATTACATGTCTGTGTTTACAAATAGAGTGAATCTAGTCTGTGGTTCTTGCTAAGCTAAGCATAATAGTTATTGCACGTACTTAGCATTAGTTATTTGAACAAACACATGAAATCCAAATCGGTTTTGTCCATCCGCTGTTATTTTTCATTTTTGGGGCACGTTTCAACTGGAAGACCAGCAAAATATTGTTATTATTTTAAAAACTAAATGAAAACAAAACATAACTGTGAAAAACTATAATATAATATAATAGAGGAAAAAGTGAAAGTGAAATATTATAAAATATAATATAATTAAATAATTGCCACATACTAATCTTAGAATTTGATACATGGCAATGGAAATAGAAAAGACATTGAAAATAAAATGAAACAATAATAATAACAAATCAATAATAAACCTGAGATCAGCAAAACAGGGGCTTGTTCCATGATTGTAGTTAAACAAACTCAGGGTTATTTTATTTACTTTATTTATTTTTGTTCACTTCTCTCTTCTAAAAAAGGTATTTAAAGTATTTAAATGCATTTACACAGCAAGAAAAAAATATCGCACTATATCAACGCAAGTGAATGAAGTTAGTTTATATACAGTAGTTGATGATATATCTATGTAGACAGAAATTTTAACATGTAAGCTTACATGTAGTCATTTTTAAAGCTTTCTCTATTGAATCTAAAGACTGTTTATATTATTATCTGTATTAAAGTTTAATATATTCAGATAATAATAATCATTGTTAAACTACAATAGCTCATGTATAATGGGTTTAAGGTATTGTAGTTATGTGCATCTATAATATAAATCACACAAAATAATTATTATAAATAGTCATATCTAAAAGCCACGCGATTTTGTCTTTAAAAATCTGTTACTATGCAGTGAGTTTTAATTTGGAGTTTTAACTGGGGGAGTGACTTTGTTGTGTCAGAGGTGTGTCACTTTGGTCCAATTTCAGTTTGAGATCTCTTACACAGAACATAACCTGTCCCAGAGTACTTTAGCCGTGGAGCGTTAAGTTACTATGGCAATGAACGCCGCTAAAAACCAAACCGCTTTCATGGTGCCTAAAACCCAAGTTCTGGCACAAACTAAATAACATACCTTGCTATCAACCTAAACTGTTAGGAGATAGGATCTTTTTTGAATTAGATCTGATCACCCAGAAACAACCTATACACCCCAGCAGCCATTCTGAAAATACTAGCCACCGCACTTAAATCATTCTGAACATTCAACAACAAGGGCCTGGCATCATTGCGTCAAGTTTTGCATGATCAAGCACCATGTGCTTACATAAATGTATCGTCATTTTGATCATTTTACATTAAAATCCAATTTGAATATCTTTTAAAATGCAAAATAATAAATAGCTACAACACTGCACGCTGCTATGAGTACCGCTATCGCCAATACACACACCGCAGGTACTGTGCACACACACATATTTCTAAATGTCAAAACAAGAAAGTGTGAAGGACAAGATGAAGAAGATTAGTGTCTTTAAGGGCCTGAGGTTATCCTAATGATGCCATACATCAACCTTTGGAAAGGAACATAGAGTCAAAGTTGTCAATGCATGAATGCCACACCATTATCATCTCCCAGTTTTAATCATTGTTCCTGTCATGTAAGTAATCAACACCATAACTTGTAACCAGTGAGATCATTCACAGTTACTTGAGAGTAATACGTAGTCTTGCGCAAAGACCCTCGTCTGGCTTTGTAGTGCGTGTGTGCCTTTTCAGTAGCACTGCTTTAAATGTTGTTGTGACAATGCTAAATGGCGCTTTTTATGAATGTGCTAAAACAACTTCCCCCAGTGTGGGCCGTGGCACCAAAGGCAATGATGGGTGAGACCTAACACTCCAGGACCACAAACAGTGTCAGAGGTCCTGTGATTTCCTGTGATCACCTCCCATCTGCCCCCTCCTGTTCCTCAGAGCAGGCCTCTCCACATGGAGCTGCGATTTTCACCAGCTCCCCTAATCCTCTTCATTCTGGGGCACAAACCCCCTTTTTCAGGTCTCACCACGCCCCCAGAACCTTTGGGATGAGAGAAGAAGGGCAGTTCTCACCTTTGGAGGTATCACCTCTGCTATTGCCGTGTTTATGTGCATCCAGTCTTATGGTTTCCTCCATGAGTCATGATGATTACATCGGATTATACATTTTTAAATATAGTAAAATAGAAAAGTTATTTTAAATCGTAACTTTATCGCACAATATTACTGTTTTTACTTTATTTTTGATGCTTCAGTGGTGAGCATAAGATACTTCTTTTCGAAAACATAAAACATAGCGCCCTTAAACTTTTTGAATGGAAGCATATATGATATTCTTTATGATGACATTTACATTTAGTCATTTAGCAGACGCTTTTATCCAAAGCGACTTACAAGTGAGGAGAACAAACAAGCGATTCTTCATGAATTGGCAAATAACACAGGAAGTGCTCACAATACAAGTTTCATAAAATGAAGATGAATAGAAAGTAAGTTCAAAAGAGCATCGTTTATTTGAAATATAATCTTTTATAACATTATAAACGTATTTACTGTCACTTTTGATCGATTTAATGCATCCTTGCGGAGTAAAAGTATTAGTTTTCAAAAAAACTAAAATTCTTACTGACCCCAAACTTTTAAACGGTAGTGTATAATGTTACAAAAGCTTTGTGTTTCAGATAAATGCTGTTCTTCTGAACTTTCTATTCATCAAGGAATCCTGTAAAAAAGGTACATCACTGTTTTCAACATTGATAATAATAAGAAATGTTTCTTGAGCATCAAATCAGCATATCAAAATGATTTCTGAAGGGTCGTGTGACAATGAAGAGTGGAGGAATGATGCTGAAAATTCAGCTTTGCAATCGCAGGAATAAATTACTTTGTAAAAAATATTCAACTAGAAAATGTCAATTTAAAGTATTTCACAATATTACCATTTTACTGTAAACAAGTAAAATCTTACCGATCCCCAACTTTTGATCAGTAGTGTAGCTTTAAAGTAAGTGTAGGAGGGTGCAGATGCAGTTCCTTGAAACCTATAGTGCAGCGAGACAAGGACACATGAGACTGTAGTAACAGCTCAGTGTCCTTGCTCCTGAAAACATATCCAGGTAAATCCAATTCATATCCATGTTCTTGTAACAACATTATCAAATGTGCCTTCATTAGGGATCTCAGTATTATTCTTGGATGTATGTCATAGATCCCGTTTATACGTGGAATTAACATCTGCCTTTTGCGATTTGATCACAAGTTGTCAGCCAAGACACATTGCTGGTATTAATATCCTGTGCCACGAAATACTGAGAATATTCTGTGAAGTCTGTATATTTAGTTCAGTGGTTGATTGGCAGGTACTCAACTAAAGCAGTAGTACTAAACTAAACTAACTATTAGCGAAAACACAGCAAATTCAAAGCAGTCTTTCGATGTGGTTTGAGTGACTGGATCACACACATGTTGGACGTGTTGGGTGCCTGTTAATACCTGAATTAATCAGGCCATATACAAGCCCAGCACATCTCAAAGTGTTTAGAATGTCAGATGACCTCTGCCCAAAGAACACGCAGTTCTCAAACCCAACAGCTCATCACACCTTGCATTAAAAAGCCCCTTAAAATAAACCTAAGTGGACATGGACACTGAGTCATAGACACAGATGTAGGGAGATAAGGAGGAGAAAAACAGACAGCATTTCTCACAATAACACCACTATCTCAGCATGACTGAGAAGACATTCACACCTAATGGATGCGGTTTCAGGTGGGGTGAGGAATCGGACATGATGAGGTCTAGGGTACGCATGTGCTGTTTAGGTAACATCAGGCATAGACAGAGTCAGGTTACACACTGTTAGCATTCCGAAGAAACGTCAAACACCGTGGACTAGTGGCTCATGCCTCCTCCTGTGAATCTATACATGTCCCACTGAAGTCAAGAATGCATGCAAGTGTTTTTCCTGGGAGCTTGTATCAGCTCTTGGAAATGTGTCACCAAAGTATTCACACACTGTTTAGTGTATACTAAAACAACACTATTTCTGACCAGTGTGTGTTTAGGACACCTGTATAAAGGGATTCATTTTGCAATTTGTTTTGATGCGTCTTGAATTGGTCTGATTGGCACTGGGGAAAGCAAATTAAAAGTACTTGAATACAAATGTAAAGGAATGCGGAATCCAATGTATTATTTAAACTAAAAGAGAACTTTACAACGCATGATGTCGACTAATTATTCCAGTGAAGTGAGGTTTTCTCTACACTACAGAAAGGTAATGTCAAAACAGTCCTCAATGCTACATCTACAGCTGTAAGAAAATGGATTGAGGTACCAGTAACTAAAATGGATTGAAAAATATATCTGCTCTCAGTAATGGCTTTGTAGTCTCCACTGCTCTATTAGGACTCATGTGGGAATAAGAATGATGGGGTGGCCGTTGAAGTTGCCAGCCTGTTAAGTCACTATAAAATTGTTGCGTCAGCGCCTTGTGCACATCTTTAAACTCTCGAACCCATTGCCAGTGCTATGATATGGATCGCTTCAGCTTCAAGAGTTGTGTCTCGGACTATCTTGTATAATCTTTTAAATTAGCTGTTTGGAATAGCATTACACTGCACTCCTTTTTATATACTGTATATCTACCAACACAGCTGTCTTAAAATGAGTCCACGAGGGGTGGACCCATCAGATGGACAGAATTGGATGAAATATTGCAGGGTGAATGTAGCATGGGGGATTGTGTTTAATTACAGTGTAGTCTTCTCTGCATACTGATGACCTGAGGAATGGCCTGAGCGTTTTTCACACACTAGTCTCCACTAATACTGTGCTGCACACATTATAGCTGTGAATATGATTATTAATCTAAAATATGTGCTTTCACAGCCACGGAATAGAATTGTTTGAGGGAGGAAATGTACATATTTCATTTATGAAGCAATGGAAAGTTTTCATCTTTTTACATAACTCTAACAACTGTCACAAAGTTCAGTGTGTTGAACTGCAAATGAACAGTGAAATAGATTTTCTTTTTTCAGTTTTCTCATCAAGACTTTCAACTGTCCACAGTATTCCTTGCTGGAAAGAAGACATGAAATGAATCTCAAAAAGAGGAAAAGGCCTCGAGAAGTCATTTTGATCATAATAATGGCATGAATGAAAAGTAACATTTAGTCATTAATGTCAGGGGAGATATATATGAGACATACATATATAATATATATATATTAGCATTAAAGAAGCCTATTAGTAATGAATCTCATCTTTCGGGCTCAGTGCCGACAAGTAATAATCTAATATATTCTGTGAGAAAATCGTCTGATTCAAGCTTTCTGTTGAGTCGTTTTAATCTGCAATTTATTCATAGACTTTAAGACCAGACATTTGGAACACACTCATTAAAATTCTGTTGAAAACTACTGTTCTTGGACTTCACTGCAAAGCCAAAAGACAAAGTTGTGATGCCTATTTTAAAGATTTATATATAGGTCATCATTATTCTGCAAAGTTTTGGGGTGTTAAACACTTTGTTCGTTGTGTGGAGATTTGTTTTACTAAAGAGCTTAAAACAGAGACCTCATGAGGAAGTTTATTAATGCAATTTAATGGAAGAAAACGTCATATTCGATATGGAGGCTGGAAGACATTATAAAGTCCTGCCTTTTGGTTAAGAGCCCATTTTATTGTTTTACTAAGCATTATCTAGATTAGCCAAGTTAACTAACTTCGACTATGGATAAACATTCTTTGTTTGAGGACAAATTTGGATTGATTAATGTGCATAGTATGAGTTGGGTACCAAGGCAACAAGGTCAACCTAAATGTACAGCTAATTCTACAATAAAGTGCAATCCTGAATCAAATGGCAACAATAAAATGCAATAAACATTTACTCAATGTCTCTCCTCAAACTTTCTTCCAGCATGGAGAGGGAAACTCTGGAAGCAATGAGGACAGACACAAAGACATCACAAGGAACATAGGGAGGGTGTCCTGGGTTAAAACAATGGTGACACCCACCTTAACAAACATGTGCCGTACCACAAACCGGCCTCCTCCAATCGAACAGTGTGCTTGCGAGCCCACTCGACAAATGACTGCCTCATAGGCCCTTTTGTTTTGCTAACTGGTAACTGTGGATGTGGAAAAAAGGAAAACTTGAGTAAACAAGCAGTGCTTACCATCTCAATAGAGCTGCATGGGTGTTCTCCATCACAACAGTCTGGGCCACAAGGCAAACTATGAGAATAGCATGGCCCGAACTCAACAGCAAACAGGCTTCAATTGTGTCTCTAAAACAGCCCACTGCATTTTGATTTCTGCTCTTTGTTTACACACAGCAATAAAAAGGAATTGTCTTTGAGAACTTCCACACAAAGAATTTGGACACTTAAACCACATTTAAAAAAAAAATATATATATATATATATAGTTTGTTTGCAGCTACCACAAAATGTATATGCAGGGATAGTCTACCCAAACATGAAAAATCTGTCAACATTTATTCAAAATGATTTTGTTCCAAACCTGTATTCATTTCTTTGGAACATAAAACAACATTGTATAACAAGGACTTCCATCGTATGGACACACACATTTTGGGTTTTCATGTTTTATGGGGACTTGACATAGACATGATGATGTTTATACAGTACAAATTGTATATTCTATCTTCTAACCGTAAACCAATCCGTTACAGAAAACTTTCTGCATTTTCACATTTTCAAAAAACATCACTTAGTGCGATTTATAAACTGTTTTCCTCATGGTGACAAAAAAATGTCCCCACAAGTGCAAGGATTTTGGATATTGCCATCTTTGTGGGGACATTTTGTCCCCATAATGTAGGGTTTACCAGGACCAAACACACACACACATAACACAAAGACATTTTTTTTATTTTCAAAATGCATACAGGTATGTTGGTGAGTAAATGGTGACAGAATTTTCACTTTCATAAGCATTTAATGCAATTGAATCACTTTATCAGAATCACTGGGCATAAACATTAGTCAAGCTCATCAGCTGGTGACTTCACCTCTGAAAGGTTGTGAAAATGTATCCATGCCCTTCTCATTCAGTTTCTGCGATATATGATGGCACACTGGCCATTGTCTTGTCAGGCTGAGAACATTCTATCTTTTATTAGTGTCTAGTTTTGTAACACTGCCAAATAACACTTGATTGCTCTTTAATTAAATATTAATGGCCGTCATTACATCTTCATTTATAATTAATGGCCGTTAACGACTGATATTGCACATTAATGTAATTAAACATTAGTAAAGCAGTAATGTAATTTCGCTTTCTCTAACGACTGGAGACTGGATGACTTTATACAGCAGAAGTGGCCAAAATAGTGGCTGCAGTGAGATGACTGAGGCTGGTATTAAAACCGCACTGGCTTCACAAAGGTCTGCTGGATATTAAGACGAGATAAGTTGTTTTAACCTCTTGTTTAAAATTGATATGTACAGTTTTTACCGTACTCATTATGTAAAATAATTGAGTACAGAATGCACAGTCTGCGAACATCCCATGTTTTCCCATGTATCCAGACGAGTTATTCAGAAAGCAATTAAATGCAGTCCAACCTACCCCTTCACCCCCAGATGTGTAGTTGAGACCGTTTCACACAGAGATGCTTTTGTGTGCTAAGTGTGGGACCAAGAGACTGATCCCTGGGGCATCAGAGGAGAACTGGCATCAATAACTCTCTTTTTTCACCCTGAGGTGGCATCAACTTTAACCCTACATCTAAGGGTGTCAGTCTAGCGTTAATCTGACTGACTAAACTGTGATTGTGCTGGTCAGCTCATTCCTCTCCTGACGCTTTACCCTTTCAGGAGTGATTAAAGCACTGCTCATGGTTACATTTTGAACAGTCTCAAAGAGATGTATAAGCACAATGTAATATATTCTACATATTCTATAATCATAGCACTGTTAAGTATTCAAAGGCTTTTGGTTTACCCTGAGAGATCAAAGCTGAGAAAGAACAAAACAGGAAAGCAATGAGCAAATATTTTCCGCAAGGTAATAAAAATGAAGTTTGCGCAAGAGCATTGGTAAGCACGGCACAGGCCCCGGCCATTAAAACTCAATCACTTCTCTCTAGCACTGTGAAAACAAATATACACGATGAGCCTACAGGGCTCCTATCCTCTGATGGCACGTTGACTTCCCCTAATTAAAGGATTCTAAAGCACACCAGGACACAAACAAAGGGTGCTTTTTAAAAATCTCTCATCATGTTGTATCAACTGTTTGTGGGAAAAGGGGGGTAGATAGAAAGGGATCTCAGACTATTTTCCTGCTCTTTGATTGAGACAGGATGAAGGTAGAAACGGTAAATCAAGACTGCACAGCTGCCATTGTTTGGTGAATTTTTAAATAGAAAATTTGTTCATTAAGGGCTCCCTAAGGTTTAGAGAAGTCCACAGTCGTGAAGCAGAGGCTAAAAGTATGAAAGAATATTTTGCATGTTTTTTTTTTCCTGCACCACCAAAATGTCACTCTCCTGTGTTTTAATGGGGAAAAAACACAAAACTACAATGGCTTTTTACAAATTTTTTTATACACTCTGTGTATAAAAAATTAGCCCTGTGTACTGTGTTCATTTGAATGAATTGCCCCCATGGAGTTTTCACATGTGTTTCACCCAGATTTTGAATTACATAATTGCATTATGTTAGGGTTTAAGAA
This sequence comes from Opsariichthys bidens, assembly GCA_037194245.1. NCBI lineage: Eukaryota > Metazoa > Chordata > Actinopteri > Cypriniformes > Xenocyprididae > Opsariichthys > Opsariichthys bidens. Next base: position 14,198,453 of record CM074298.1, read on the forward strand.
TATTTCCATAAACTCAACAGATATTGTCCTTGCAAGTACATTTTCAGTTTATACATGTTTGTGTGTGTGTGTATAATATATTTTAACTCCCTAGCATTCCACAATAAAACAAAAAGATAACAGAGAGAAAATCTACGAATTAGAATAAGTTTATCAAAAATGACAAAGCAAGCACCATAACAGTATTCCATTTGACTTATGCATATTCTATGTCACCATTTTGTTTTACATTTTTACTATTTATTATTTTTATTTAATTCATTTTACTTTTTGGGTCAGGGGAATAAAACTTCAGAAAACTATATTCTTATCATATACACTTCTATGGTTATTTTTATGCTGCCAACAAAAGTCTGTATGGAAACAAAGCAGCTCAGATATTTTCAATAGTGAAAAGTATTTGTGTTTTTCAGAAGTGATGCAGGATCAAAGTAACAAGGGTGACCTTTCCAGAGATTGTTCCCACCTATTTAAGGCCATAAAAGCCTGACACAATACCAGAACTTATTACATACCCGTTTCATTAACCTGTTTCTTATTCAGATTAAACATATTATAAAAGTTTGATATTTAGAAGTCTGATAAACAATCCAACAAGTTTTTGCATCACATCAACAGGCTTGTTTCCCTAAACATCGTAATTTGTTTAGGTGTGATGCCCACCTGTTTTGAAACAACTTTACATTAGATCTGTGTGCTCTCTGATCACATTAGCATAATACAGTAATGTTTCAACAAAAGTCCTTCTGTAAAGTCTACCTTGTGTACAACCACAGCTGCATCACTGTGACACATGTACTGACCTGTTTAATCTCTCTTTCAAAAGGACATTGTTTCTCTTAGTGCTTTTTTTGATACAAGAACTGAAATAGTTGAATTTGAGCCTTTATAAATTGAAATCACACTTTCAGTGTGACCAGTAATAAAAGCAATGGCAATACATTTTACTTTCAATAGATTTGATTTATATAAAAGAAAAAATTATAGTCCACGTTTTGCATAAAGTAAATATTTGCACAGAGACTGTATTCACAATTAATCATTCGCATGGTTAACTCATTTCATAGAGGTGACTTTAAGTCATCAAAATGCGGTGATCCCAGGCCATCTCAGCACTTGCATAATACTTAAAGGTACAATATGTAAATATTTTACATTAAAATATCCAAAAACCACTTGCACTGTGTAATATATTTCGTTCAGCTGTGTACTTACATTATCCTAAATGTTTCCAAGAATTTGTAAATTCAGAGAAATTCACAATTTTAAATAGTTCCCGTCCTTCTCTAGTGACTTGGTGCCTGTCATTGGTTTCCGCTTGTACTGCATAGTAGCCATGGCAACAGACACAGACAGCTGTGTAACATCTAGCACCACGCTGCTGTTGTTTCGTTCAAACATTATGGACCATGGCAAGCAAACTTTGCAACAAAGGAACAAATAAAACGAGGATCAATATCGGCGTGGTGTTTCCGAGATGGCTAGAGCTTTGCGACAAACTTCGACTTGACAGAAACGGCGCTTTTGCACGTTATTAGACAAGGTAAGCAAATGTAGACTACATAAGACTAATCAATGTTATATAGCTCAACACGACGAAGTGTTAGATTATCATCAGTATGATATTCTAATGTTGATCTAGCTTACTGTTAAGTCTCATACAGACAACAAACTAATACACAGAATAACATTACAACCCTCCACACACTCAAATGCAGTTTAGTATGATAGTGAAACAGCGCTGAGTTACCTCACAGTTTTAATTAGTCAAATAAACTGACCTGTAGGAGTAGCATTTCAGCACTTACGAGTAGTTCGGTAGAATGAAATGTCCCCTTTCCTTTATTGCCGGGACTCATGTGTGTCACTGATATCTGTCTCTCATTAGCAATCACGTCTGCGATTCTTGGTCACGCCCTGCTTCATACCACAGTCATGTATCAAAACATGCATTGACTCATCCATAAACATTATTTCCCCATAAAAATTATCATATCCATCAGCATGACGACAAGTTCCATGATTCCATATTCACTGCGTCATCAATCTATGCCTTTGTTGTTGTTTTGAAGAATTTAGCGACCTAGCGGACGAAAAAATACATAGTGCACCTTTAAAAATATCTATACCGGAAACGAGTGGAGCAACGCGACACAACGAAAGAATAGAACCCATTATAATCAGTGATGCTGTCTACACTGGATGAGTTACAAATCCCCAACAGTAAACTGCTGCCCTGTTTTGTAATACTTTACGGGGTAGTCGTGGCCTAGTGGTGAGGGAGTTGGGCTTGTAACCTGAAGGTGGCTGGTTCGATTCCCATGCCGGCAGAAATTGAAAGTGGGGATACCATGACTAAAGTGCCCTTGAGCAAGGCACCCAACCCCTAATTGCTCCCCTTGTGAGTCGCTTTGGATAAAAGCGTCTGCTAAATGATGAAAAATGAAAAGTGAAATGAAATACTTCAAGCAATATCCCTACATCTGATATGAAGGATTTGCAATAGCTGCTTTGTTGATTCGAGTGTAGACAGCCTTACATTGTTGTGGCGCAACTTGAAGGCAGTCGTGTCAGTTGTAGACACGATGCTAAATACTTATACAACAGTATAACCATGGCTCCACTAATTTGAGCAGCAATCAAAAATGGCTGATTTTTATTATAACAGCACAGAAAATTGGGATTGCTTAAAACAGGGTTTCTCTCACCTAGGAGTTTGGAGTGAGAGAAAGAAAATGTAAAACAATGTACAGAACACTGAGTAGGGAGGGGAAACTGCTTTTCCAGTCTATGTGTTGCTTGGTGACATGCAAATGTAACCTACTCCGGACTCGAACCAGCATCTCTGACATGGGAGGCGGGCATACTAATAGGGACGCTAAAGACGGCAGTAAATAGCATCTGTCGCACCTCTTGAGACCAGGAGAGCGATGTTTACCCACACAGCTCTTACTAGCTGGCCTACATTACGCTCACCCCGCTAAACCTCACTCCCATCCGGGTCACGGCACCAGTGTAACCCCTCCAGTTCTACTTGCCCCACTCAGAGCAGGTATTGAACCAGCTTCTCTGGTATGTGAGGTGGGCGCCCTAGCAAAGACACTAAAGCCCACAGTTACTAGCATCTGTCACTAGTGCACCTTTTGAGATCAGGGGAGTGACTTTTACCTGCTCAGCTCTTACTAGCTTGTCTCCGTTACACTCCTCCCCCCTAAACCTCACTCCCATCCGGGTCACGGCACCAGTGTAACCCCTCCAGTTCTACTTGCCCCACTCAGAGCAGGTATTGAACCAGCTTCTCTGGTATGTGAGGTGGGCGCCCTAGCAAAGACACTAAAGCCCACAGTTACTAGCATCTGTCACTAGTGCACCTTTTGAGATCAGGGGAGTGACTTTTACCTGCTCAGCTCTTACTAGCTTGCCTCCGTTACACTCCTCCCCCCTAAACCTCACTCCCATCCGGGTCACGGCACCAGTGTAACCCCTCCAGTTCTACTTGCCCCACTCAGAGCAGGTATTGAACCAGCTTCTCTGGTATGTGAGGTGGGCGCCCTAGCAAAGACACTAAAGCCCACAGTTACTAGCATCTGTCACTAGTGCACCTTTTGAGATCAGGGGAGTGACTTTTACCTGCTCAGCTCTTACTAGCTTGCCTCCGTTACACTCCTCCCCCCTAAACCTCACTCCCATCCGGGTCACGGCACCAGTGTAACCCCTCCAGTTCTACTTGCCCCAATCAGAGCAGGTATTGAACCAGCTTCTCTGGTATGTGAGGTGGGCGCCCTAGCAAAGACACTAAAGCCCACAGTTACTAGCATCTGTCACTAGTGCACCTTTTGAGATCAGGGGAGTGACTTTTACCTGCTCAGCTCTTACTAGCTTGCCTCCGTTACACTCCTCCCCCCTAAACCTCACTCCCATCCGGGTCACGGCACCAGTGTAACCCCTCCAGTTCTACTTGCCCCACTCAGAGCAGGTATTGAACCAGCTTCTCTGGTATGTGAGGTGGGCGCCCTAGCAAAGACACTAAAGCCCACAGTTACTAGCATCTGTCACTAGTGCACCTTTTGAGATCAGGGGAGTGACTTTTACCTGCTCAGCTCTTACTAGCTTGCCTCCGTTACACTCCTCCCCCCTAAACCTCACTCCCATCCGGGTCACGGCACCAGTGTAACCCCTCCAGTTCTACTTGCCCCACTCAGAGCAGGTATTGAACCAGCTTCTCTGGTATGTGAGGTGGGCGCCCTAGCAAAGACACTAAAGCCCACAGTTACTAGCATCTGTCACTAGTGCACCTTTTGAGATCAGGGGAGTGACTTTTACCTGCTCAGCTCTTACTAGCTTGCCTCCGTTACACTCCTCCCCCCTAAACCTCACTCCCATCCGGGTCACGGCACCAGTGTAACCCCTCCAGTTCTACTTGCCCCACTCAGAGCAGGTATTGAACCAGCTTCTCTGGTATGTGAGGTGGGCGCCCTAGCAAAGACACTAAAGCCCACAGTTACTAGCATCTGTCACTAGTGCACCTTTTGAGATCAGGGGAGTGACTTTTACCTGCTCAGCTCTTACTAGCTTGCCTCCGTTACACTCCTCCCCCCTAAACCTCACTCCCATCCGGGTCACGGCACCAGTGTAACCCCTCCAGTTCTACTTGCCCCACTCAGAGCAGGTATTGAACCAGCTTCTCTGGTATGTGAGGTGGGCGCCCTAGCAAAGACACTAAAGCCCACAGTTACTAGCATCTGTCACTAGTGCACCTTTTGAGATCAGGGGAGTGACTTTTACCTGCTCAGCTCTTACTAGCTTGCCTCCGTTACACTCCTCCCCCCTAAACCTCACTCCCATCCGGGTCACGGCACCAGTGTAACCCCTCCAGTTCTACTTGCCCCACTCAGAGCAGGTATTGAACCAGCTTCTCTGGTATGTGAGGTGGGCGCCCTAGCAAAGACACTAAAGCCCACAGTTACTAGCATCTGTCACTAGTGCACCTTTTGAGATCAGGGGAGTGACTTTTACCTGCTCAGCTCTTACTAGCTTGCCTCCGTTACACTCCTCTCCCCTAAACCTCACTCCTATCCGGGTCACGGCACCAATGTAACCTCTCCGTTTCTACTCGCCCCGCTTCTCATGCTTTCATCCCAGTTGAGATCACAAAGCATACACTAACAATGAAAAAAATAAAAAATAAATAAAATAACACATGAATATTAACTACATTATTTCTTGCTTTATTTCCTTTTTTACCATTAAGAAGTAGCCCCCCCACCTCACAGTCTTGCAGTAGAAGAGACCTGATCACCGCTAAATTGAGTTTCACATTTAACTTTAAAACAGGCTTGTTTTGTTTCATATTTCAAACAGCTGCTATAACAGCCAATTAGAGACGGGACAAGGATGCCATTTCACAATTGGCAAGACAATTTATACAACAGGCCATGCTAAAAAAAGATCATATTTACCAGTGTAGAACACTTCATTCCAGGAGTTAGGAATTCATGCTTGTGACACAAACAATTATCGTTGTTTATTGCCCAAGTTTATTTCCAAGAAGTGAATACATTATTGTGTTTTTGTTATTATGATGGGGGAACTATTCAGTTAAGGTAGGGAAAGGCAAACATTTTTGCTTAGGAGGTTCTGGTAATTTAGTATTATATTTATTTCATTTCAGAGATGGTTATGGTTCTAATCTAAACTTCTAAACAAAAGCTTTGTATTAAAAGTCCTGCACATCATCAAAACACAGGGTATTTTTCCAAGATGATAAAAATCTTCCTTTAGTAAGGATTAAAGCATTTTTCAGTGAAATCCCACAAGGTGATACTTTGAATATATGTAGTCATATGAGCAGTTAATCAAATTGCTTGCTTATTTTCATAATCAATCCAAACAAGCATCTATGTGAATCCTCATATGACCAATATTCAATACTAATTTAGCAGAAATATTATTCACAGATGTATGGTGCATGTGACACTGTAAGGTTCTTTCCTCTGGAATGTAATTATTTAAAATGTCATACCAAACTTTGACTCTATGAAGACAACACACCTAAGAGTACATGCGATATGAATGGCAGTCAGTGTAAGTGATAACATTTTTCACAACTTGACGGAAAGTGATTGCGGCTTCGCACTTTTGTGTTCAAGTATTTGCTTTTTTCAATCAAAGGGTTGTTACTCGTTACTCTCTCTCCCTCTCTCGCTTCATCACTTGCATAAAAGTATTTTACATAATATTTTTACATATAATAGCTTTATTATTAATTAGTAATGGATGCTTGTTCTCATCTGTTAAACTGTCAACTAGATATGTAAATCCATGGCCGAAGGAAATAGTTCCACATACAAGAGGGTTTTTAAGACACCATGTTGTTTCTTTTTCTTTCTTTTTTTTTTACACACATGTATTTAGTTACTAGTTAACATAACTTTCAATGACTATTGCTTTGTGAGGAAATGCATTGTAAACATTATATTATAATGAGTCGCTAGTATATATATAAAATGTGTGTGTGTGTGTGTGTGTGTGTGTGTGTGTGTGTGTGTGCGCTTGTTTTCATTATTTATGAGGACACAAATTTGTTACATGGGTATTACACTGGTATTACAACGTAAACATGTCAGAACATTTCATATTTAAAATAGCTTTAAAACATAATAAACAATGTTTTTATTAAAAATGTAAAAATACAGAATGTTTTTTGTGATTTTAGGTTTGAGTTCAGTTTGTATAGTATAAAAACCATTACACATATGGAATGTCCTCAATAAGTTAGCAAAACAAACCTCTGTGTGTGTGTGTGTGTGTGTGTGTGTGTGTGTGTGTGTGTGTGTTAACCAAATAAAATAATCTTGTATTAAGATGCACACAAGTTAATGCATTTAAATTCAATATCTCGAATTAAATGTGCAATTGCATTAGTGTCCAAACAAAAATACTTCCACGAAATAAAATCAAGGCAAAGAGTGCATCAATTACGCTTGTAGAAGTTAAGGCTGTGCATACAGAGCTTCTCAATAAACTAGCATTCACCTTTCTGATCTGTCAGAACAAAGTCTCTATTTGCATCCCACTGATTAAACCATTAGTGGGCTGCAGATTTGCAATAACTCTGCTAATCTATTCAAACTTTCTTTAGCCTGTTGCAACAGCCCGTGCAAAGGCGTATGGTAAAACATACTTCATGAAGCTCCACAAAGAATAAATTCTCCTCCGTAGCCTACAAAGCATTCCGAGTTACTCCATTCGAGCCCAGCTGCTGAGAATAGAAAACACTGGATCTTTTGTGAGGGGACTCAAAGTGCGTGGGTACAAATATATCAGTCCTCAACGACAGAATTATCCCACTTTTCCCTCCTTTTTAAGGTACAATCTTGCCATCTTATTTGTTAGAACATCCTTTCCCGAGTTGCCATAACAAGTACATAATGGGTATCATTGTCGCATGAATTACGCTTGGACCTGCGAGTGGGTGGGTTGAACTCATCCCATCGTGGTGTTTTTCTGTCCGTGACAAAGAGCTTCTTAATTGTGACCAAGTACGTTTCAGAACTGAGTCATGCCACTTTGTCTGCACTGTGCACCACAGACCTTTGGCCATTGTGTTTGTCCATTTTAATCAAATTCTAGGCATGCTTATGGTTACAACCAATGTGAATGATAAAAGAGTCAGGCCAGAGATGAGGATGTGTCGTGAAGTCATTTCTTCCAGCACATAGAAGGCTGCTGTCTGATTTAGACCATCCTTTTGTCCACCCTTATTCAAATGGGGTTTAGTTTTAAAACGCAAGCCCGTTCTGCATAAAAGACCGATAGAAATCTAAAAGGACAGAATATGTGACCAGAAAGGCTGGTCAATAAATGTCTTGTCCTAAAACCCAGGCAAGAATGTGGGAAATGGTCCAAGAGGCAAAAGTCTGCCAGACATATAGATAAAGTTCAAATGTCTGAGGAAATGGAGATTATATTACATTCAACACATTTTTCTAAAGGCAAACTAGCCTGCAATGAATGTCTTTATGTATTATCTCTCTGTACTTTAATCTTGCTGATCTTTTCAGACACTGGAGTCGAAATTAGGCATTTTCACAGCTTTACCTTGCACGGCACAACCCAGCACGCATTACACACACACGCACACAGCTCCACTACCTTATTAACACTGACATCTGATGCCACGACTGGGCAAACGAAGCTCAACAATTGATGTCAGAGCCTTACAAATTAAATAAATGGGGAAACGCTATGGTGTATTACACACACTAAGTCTCCTTAATGAACAGTCACACGTTGGTGCACAAAGCGTCCCGTGCCAGACAAATCAACCACGTGCGGGCTAGAAAACAGCCACGGAGCTGTGTGAAGTCAGATCAATGAATAGATCACTACCTCTTATAGATTAACCACAAACTGAAAAAGTGACTATTAAAAAACGCCAAATCTCAAGAATAAGCAAGATAAAAACTATTTCAACATTTTTACGTTTATTTTAATAAAACATTGAATTATTTTAACATATTAAATGGATGGCAATTTTTGCGTCACAATGAGTGAGGTTCAGTGGGTTAAAATAATCATAACAATATATGTTCGCTCATAATACATTGACATTAATCAAAAGTATTAGCATTTAAAGAAAGATTAATAAAAAGTATTGTTAATTGTTAGTTCATGATACCTAATGCATTAAACGATGTTTACAAGCTGAACTGATTTTGTAAACACACAGAGACACAGATGAATGTCATTTCCTGTTTAAGGTGTTTGTACATAGACAGCTTCCTCCTAAATTCATTTAGATACAATACAATACACACTCGGATGCCATTTTTGTTTTCACTTCTTGCAGCCCTTTGGTCTGTTGCCCAGCACCTTCAAGGTGATCGGCATTATTTTCAGATCACTTTACAATCACTTATTTTGCTGTCGGAAAACATGGCATAATAGGTGTGGATACTACGGGTTGGTTGAATGCATAACTGTAGCCAGGCATCTCTTATTCTCCAAGGTGGGCTGAGCTCGGCTTTGAAAGACAGGAGAGGAGAGAGATGGAATATCTAAAAGGGGTTAAGTGCCGAGGTTACCCATCCACGGAGCATAAAATGAAGGCTCTCAGTTTGATGGACACCAGAACCCGGATCCCTGATGTCCCAAAATATTAGGTTTCTCTTCTAATAATGTTGGAAATATTGCCTACTGTCATGATTAATCTGGCCAGTTGCTGGCGCTGATTGCAGGTGACACGGTCACAGCGCAGTGCCCGTGTTAGTTTCCACACACCGTCAGCTTCACTCCCAGTTCTGGACGAGCCAGCCTGCACAGTGATAGCAGCTCTCCGCTGTCTCTAATAGATTGTGACAGCCAAGAAGGAAACCTTTATTTTAATTCAAACAACAAAAGCCAAATAGCAAAACTTATGTACGTGCCTAACTTTTTCTTCTGCGCATTTTCTCATCTTCCCCCCCAGAACTATTTGTCGAATGCTTTTTCTTATCGGGGTGAGAAAATCTCAGAGCCACATTATTCTCAGCATTAGCAGATACAAAATGTGGAGGTATTTGCAGATGCGGAGGACGGCGCAAAAACATTTGTTGAATCAAAGGCTTGAATTATTGCACAAAGTTCAGCAAGTTTCACATGGCACTTAGAAACAGCATTGTCCTAGCTAGGAACAAGGAAGCCCATTCTTCAGTGGGGGTGAAAGACAACCTTGGCCATTCTCATAATCGAATCTGTAAGTCCCAGTGGACCATCGGGAATTCTTTGCATTGGCCATGGTCAGAATGCACTGTTTGGCCTAACAATGGCAACATTGATTTTAATGCTCAGAGAATTTTGGTTGAGCTGAGCAAACTGAGCGGGACCGAGGGGGAATACCGCTCCCTGTCATTCCCATGAGGGGCGAAGAGGGTCAAATCTGTCTCTGCCGCACTCACCCACCCCTCCTCTGTCCATCCGGCTATGATCTCATACTGAAAGCTGTTCTCTCAAACAAACAAATGCAAATGCCCAGAAAATAGCGCCACTTCCTCCTTTTGCCCATTGCCCTCTTGCTATACCGCTATCAGGCCTGATATTATTTGCACAATCGCTCCTTGTTGACAATGTATCAAGACTAAAATGGGAGTGTTTTGAGAACTGATGTTACATTGATGTCCGGTTGCCATGGGGCCACGGCTGCGGCATGAAGTCATGACCTTCCTGTTTGGCCACATAGTAACTTATTGAGTCGATACAAATTACCCTGATTCTTTATCTACCAATTTAGCTGCTGGTAGTGGGCAGGGGTCACATAGCCCCATTCATGGGACTGCTTTTGAAGTTACTGCTACCACTGTGAGACTTTAACGCTTACCCCATGCGGTGGGATGGGAGGTGGGAGGTGGGGGGAGTTGTTCCCAGACAATGAACACCATTGCTTCCCGCCTTCAAAACACTTACTTCAAAAGGACCTCCCTCTGCCAATCCTGAGTTTGCTCTGGTCGCCGGCACTGGACATGCTTTTCCCCATGGATATAAATGTTTTATTAGAGGTGACACCTCAGGCTGCTCTTTCCGTGCTTCTGCGCGAACCCCCAGCCGGAGATGTGACAGGACTGAAGGGAGAAAAGTCATGCAAAAAATATCAATTAGAAAAACACCAAACCGTTCATTGATACACTGTGAATGTGTCGCTCCTTGAACGAACAACAAATATGCGAGCCAAGAGCATCTGGATGCCTAATTAAATCAGACCTCACATCAACATGACTCCGCAGCAACGACAAAAATTTTATCGGAATATCCGTTCCAAATGTCATCCCAAGCTTTTGGATTTCATCTTTTGCCAAACTATAACTTGATTCATGTGGTATGTAATATTCAAGAGCACAGTCAGCAGAGAAAAATGTAATGATTTACAATAGGTGTACATAATTGATTGCCGATCATTCTCTAATCAGCTTTCAATGAGACCACTGTGTTGCCCCAAGAAGATGGATGTTAAAAGAAGCTTTTGAAAACCAGATGGTGGATCCCCAACAATAAGGTTTTTGCTTCCTTTTGAAAATGATCAACTTCCTGTGCAGCACTGACAGATCGTTATCAAACTTTAATGAAATGATGCTCTCTAATGAAATAACTAGTCACATAGTAATGTATTAAAGTATAACAAGACATTTCCTTCCTTTTCAGTAGGTCAAAAAAACATATATATATATATATATACACATATATAACAACAACATTTAAATATAAAAAACATACAAAGAGAATTTATTGTTTATCCTCTACGATAATAGGGACATTGTTTTATCCCCCCCCCCCCCATTTCATTACCATTATTACCTTATTTTCTGTCCAACGAAACCAAATTTGTTGCAACTACAGTGTCCATACTATAATGAAGAGAAAATTAAATTCACTTGATTGTTGTTGGTGTGGAACACCAGCATTGAAAGCACTAATGAAATTTATATTGCGTAGTAGCAGATAAAAAAGGAACAGTCCTAATGATTCATGGGCCCTTCCTCAAAAGATGAATGTGTTTCCTTACATTTGCCAACCTTAACTGCACGGATTTAATTTGTTGACAATTGATACTGATCACCTTCAAATGGCTTTTAATTGATATCGGTGCGGAAGCAGTGAACTTTAAATAGACGTTTCTAATTATTGGATTTAAAAAGTGGGGGCTTTTCGGGAAATGTTATGGCATTTGGAAAAGGATTCATGAGGCAATAAGGAGATGGCCACCCTGCAGCTAAATGACATTAAAGCCTGTTACTGCTTATACCTGAAGGGAGCAATGCCACCAGTCTCGGGAGACGAGAGTGGGGTCCCACCTCAGGGCTGGTACTTATCTGGAGAATACATTACTTTATCCTGATAGCCAGATATTTCTGTGTCACTCATCTTGCAAGTGAAATGTAGCTCATGTCTTTGCAGGAGTCAAAAGGAGGTTGAGCTGCTGCTGAAGACAAATGGCATCCGAATAAAAGGATTTACTGATAGGCATGTATGCCAATGTTTGCCATTTGCTCTTGTGCACCTGAGAGATGCCATTGAAAGGGATGAAACAATTAAGCAACACCTGTACTCAGTACTCAACTTTTATACATAAGTACAAAAAAAATTCAATGAGTAACTTTAACCCCATTTAGCTCGCTATTTTACATTTTAACTCAATATAATCAGATATTTTATTCATTGCTGTTTAGTCTAAACAAAGCCACAACTATATGCTGCCAAGCAATGCATAGAATAGCCACCTACCTGGAACTCTACAAATATACAAATGGTCAAATATTCCAGTTGTGCTGTAATATCAACCATCTCTGAACAGCGTGTCCAATCAAATTAAAAGGCCTGACTGTATTTTTTTCTATAATGAGGATTTTGACTAAAGGCTTTTAGTCCATGGACAAGATATAGTTTTTCTTATGCATGGAATGAGATTGATGACTAAATTACAATTGGTTAGTTACTGTCATCATTAACTTCTGCTTAGTGTAAGCCAGACATTGCTCTCCAAACCCTCCCACGCCAATGATCTCCCATTAGAGAGCTTAAATCTCATTACCTCATTCATCCAAGCACCAACATGCCTGCAGGGAGCTAGCAAACAGCCGTGACAGTGCTCAGACAGGTCCAGACGGTGTCCCGCAAGGCTCTATCCTTGGTCCTGTGGCATTTTCAGCATGAAGCCCTGTAGGATGAAAGCCAGACTGAATGGAAGGGACATGGGTGGTTATGGATGGTTAAAAGGTTTGGAAGAAGTTGGGGTCAGGCAGACATGGTGTGAGAAGGGTCAGACTAGGCGATAATCTCAGAGGTCCAAACACTGAGACTACTGTGTCTTTGGTCTTGTTCCCTCAGGTGAGGTTAGGGGCTCTATATTTTGCTGGAGCAGCTCTGGACTAAGACTCCATGGAGAATGAACCTGGAGAGTTCAGAAGAGTGATAGGCACCCATGGGGATAGCAGTTCTCTAATCTCGTCAGATCTGATGAGAGTTAAAGCATCACCCGCAGTTAGCAAGAGATCCCCACTAACATATTTACAGCCCTAAATCATGTTTTCACATGAAATTTAAATAATGAAAATAATTCAATCAACAATTCATTTTTCTTTAACTTCAAAAACAATCCAGTATTCCCTTATTTTTACCTCAGACAGCAGTGAGAACAGTCACCATGTAACGTCTGTCCAGCATGCTTCATTGGCTTATAATGGAGGATCAGTGTCAAAGCAGCCAACAAGATGATTACATGCCATCGAGGCACAGCCATTCTTTAGTATTGATCCACTTCAGCTGGGAAGACAGAGGATGTAAAAATTGAGCCAGGTGCAAGCTAGAGCCAGAGTGAAAAAGATCCCATATGTGTTAATTTCTAAATGCTCCAAAACACACTGGGTATGAAATTTAACTCTGGCTTCACTGCCGAAACAAAATACGCCTTTAGGATAACTGAAAGATGAAGGAGTCAATTTATTTTTATATTGACTAGGATATATAAATATAGTGAATTACTGAACAAATTACAAAGTGAATTCATCTTGGCGTTACACTTAGCACTTTCATCAGATCAGCTATACAATCAGTAAAAGTACATGAAGTGATCAAGTTTAAATACCCCCATAGTGATCAGGATTAAACGGGCAAGGAAAATATTTTTTAACATTTAACATTATTACATTATTTTGATGTTTTAAACATTTTAAATGATGACATTTGTAAATTAAGCAGCGAGATTCCACTCATAAATTTTAGTCAAGACGGGAAATGATCTGATTGATTCATACTGTCTGAGTACCAGCGATTAAGCACATTTAAAGTTCTTTCTCATTGTAAGCAAACAACAACTGGAGCACCGATAGTATATTAACCAGAACCAGCCTTTGCAAAGGTCCAACGCAAATATACTGCATATGTCCTACGTTAATTGCAATCCCGCCAGCATAAACATTATTATACACTGTTGAGTTGTACCATGTCTCATAACAAAAAGTTTAGTGTCCATGTGAACTGCCTGAATAGCTTTCACTGTTTACCATAAATCAATTATTTATGCCTATAGAGGTTCAAAATATTTATCTTTGTGTAGTTGAACCCTAGTGGAAAATAAATGATGTTTTTATCAAAGCCAACAAATGTTTAAACTGAGGTTTTCAAAGATGGGCTTCACTTTCCTGGGAGGTGTTGGTAAGTCTGTCACTGATTACTGTATGAAACATCAAACACAGACAGTGACACACTAATGTCTTACAGATACAGGAAAAGTTCACACAAACCACCTTTGAGAAAGGTCAACTAAGGGAAATTTTCATTTACAGACTGGAATAAATGCCATAAGTGTTTGTTAGTAATGTTGTACTAACTTTATGGTAAAAAAAAAAAATCTGCTTGTGAGGATAACCTAAAAATCGCAAAAAACTGTCATTGGTTAAATGTTTTCGTTTAGGTCACAGTCGAACAATGACATAAATGGGATGTCTTCAGGAGCGTGTCGGCGTTCATTCTACTCTCAAGGATGTGTCAATACGGACCTCTCTTGAAATAAAGCACATAAGCACTTCTAATCATTATGATTATCTGCCGAGCCTCGAGCATTAAGTCCTCAAGAGGTGTTGTGTTATCCTCATCTGTTCAAGAGGGCGAGTTGGGCAAAAGAAATTAGACTCGGAAGGCCTCTCAAAAGCAGTTGTCATGATAATGAAGTGCTTGAGATTTTGCCATCAATCGAAATCCAGCACCAGGGATCACGCACAGCATATTAACACGAAAGAAAAAAGGAAATGGCAAAATGTCAACTGAAAAGAAAAATGTTTTAGGGAATAAAAAAAAAAGTGTGTATGTACATACACACAAACACTGAGTTATGTAAATTAAACTACATTATGAATTACTTTAATTATACAGATATGAATGAAATATTAACATACTAAATGACACAGAACATCAATACAAAAATTCTCAAGTTGCAAAGTGCAAAACTCCAAAGTACAGAATTTATTAAGAAATTCTAAAAGATAAACACAAATGAAATGGTTTTTACTATCCGAATGCAGTATAAAGAGCATTCATTTGCATTTTGCCAAGCTATTCAAAAACATTAGGGGAGCAAAACTGATTCAAACAAATGTATCAGCTTAGAAAAGCAATAAAAATTGATCCAAGCAATGTAAAATTGGATTGTGGGAGGAAGCTTATTCCAGTACATCTCTGTAAGTCAGTATGTGTATATATGTGTGTATGACCACCCCATGGCTCTGTTGTCCCAATGCTTAAATGAGCATGTCTCCTCTTTTTCCCCAGCATTTAAAAATTGTCCCAACCCGACACAGTGTCTCGCCAGCTGACTGTTGCTCTACGTGACACATGTCCTTATGCTGGTTCACATGTCGACCATTAATAAACAAATGAGGGCTCGCCCAGGAGGTCGAGAAGCTCAGCTGGCCCATTTGTGACAGGACCAGGGGACAAGAGGACGAATCTGGGGAGGGGAGATGGGGGACGACAGCATGTCTGTCATCCTCTCCTAACCTTGTCTTTGTCAGAAGCGGGAGAATCAGAACACGTGCGCACATGCTCTCATCCCTCACTCCAGACCCTCAGCGGCTGATTAGTGTGAGTGACAAAGTGGAGCAGCAAGTCCACTCAGCTCTTCATAATAAATCTATCAGCAGGGTAATAGAATTCCATCAATCCCCCCTTCCACTCCTCCGCCCTGCGGGGTCAGTCCCTCGAGGACAGCAAAGGCCTCTCCCTTGGGACTATACAACTGTTATTATTCAATTACACTCTTTTCTTCCCAGTTAAAAGACCATGATATCATTATCACTTAATGAATATATATAATTGGATCTAGGGACGCTTGCCTTTCCAACTGATGAATAATGTTCACGATTCATTTTGGCCTGCTACGAGCCTCCTCTGAGCATCTATTACTCGACTTCTCGCTAAAAATGATGATGACAACGGGAATTTGGAATTAGCTTCAGTGTTCATTCAATGCTTAGTTAAACACAAAGGATAATAAAAATGAAATCTGAGGGTGAAAGCTCCGGGCTCACTGCCATCTCACAGGTTCACTGAAATGGTGTGACAGTGATGTCATTAGAAATTGAAAATGGAAGGAGGCAGCAGATATGGTTTTAGGCACAGGGCAAAAGCGTAAAAGATCTCTTCGTATTTTTATGCTTTTACATTTTTTGTCTGCTGAGAAACACAACGGCAAAAAACACACAATTTTTGTCTTGCTTTCCAGTTAAAAAAAAACAACAACAACAACAACAACATCTAAACACCCTTAAAACAAAATATCAAGCAAAATTGTGAAGTAAAGATGTTTTCAGAAATTACCTTGAATTTTTTTCAGTAGTTTTTCTATTGTTTTAAGAAGAAGCCTCTAATTTGTTTGATTTGCTCAAAAATTAAGAATAATCATTTTATATCAATAATATATGTATATATACACATTAAATATACATTTTAAATCAATTATATATGTATATATATACACATACACAATTTTTAATATATATACATATGTCTTTAATACATAAATTATATATAAAATTTACATGCAGATGTTTTACTGGTACAAAATTCTGAAATGAATTTGTTTTCATTAGTAGATTCATTCTTTTTATAAATACTGGTTGGCGTATTGGTGTATGTGACATTAAAACAGTTGAACAGATTTCCTCTTTCAAATTTCAGACAGTGTTACAAAGGAGTCTACATTACTGAGACTGTAGAATCTTCTCATCTGAATAAATACATACAAGCAATCCAGACAATCAGAGTTCACTGAATATAACAGAGGCCTGAAAAAAGGAATAATGATGATGGTAATACGCATTACTGAAACATTGACTTAGCATTCACTCAGTTCATTTGTGAAGAAAAGGAGGAGGAAAAGTGACAGAGGAGAGACAAGGGACCTGGGAACAGAATAAAAGGGTGCGATTTGCCTCATAGCAGTAAAACGTTGCCCTCCCATTGGTAACCAAATGCAACAGTCCCTCCCCTCCACATTGTGCGGGGTAAACGTTGCGTAGAAAGGGTTTGTGCGGATTAGCAAGCTGACCAACATTATCAATCCTGGTTAAGGAGGTTCTGTTGACAGGGCAGGGAAACAAGGATCCAGCTGCTCCCAAAAGAGTCCATTGGGCCTCACTGAACCTTTACTTCACACATACACACGCACGCCCATCCATACTGCCGCGACGAGGCCATCTCGTAGCCCCCCTCCCCCCATACATCACTCCAAATTAAATTTACATTAGGCCCTCCTCAATCAGGGCCCGGCGGAAAAAACCTGACATCATTAGACAGAGCGCGTGGTCGCCATCCATTACACCCCTATTATACACATGTCTTTGGATTTTAGCAAAGTTCATGCATACCTAAGTGCAAGTTTGTGTTAAAAATTAAAGACTCTTTTAGGAGGACAAAGGAGTTTCTGAACTGTTGACTTTGAGAGAGTCTTCATTACCCCACAGCCGACGGGTCAGCACCAAAGACCCGGTCTCATTCTCCTTTCTTCCTTCCTTATTTTCTTCTCAAGAAAATCTGACCTTTCACTATCCAAGGAGGAGTCTGTGAATCTCTTTTACACTCCTAATGCAGTGTGGAGTGAGAAGGTGAAAAGTGCTTCCCTAATAGACACATTCAAACACATTTGTTTCCCCTAATTTCTCCATTAAACCATATCTGTGAAGCAGGATCTGATATCAGGTGGTGAGAAGACAGTGGGACCAGGCAACTGAGTGAAGCGCTTTACTCTTTAATTGCTTCATTAGCATCAACACTATAATCCCCCTCTAATTTCCACTCTCATTTCTCACACTCATTTATTCCAGCTCCCTCTTCATCTCTGTACCCCCCCCCCCCCCACCCCCCCTAATCGCACAGCACCTATTTGCTTTCCAAGGTAATGATAACAATTCAGCCCTCAGTAATGTTTATTTCATAAGCTCTATTCCCCAGATAAACAAGAAGATGCTGAAAAACAGGCAGCATACTGAGACTCATTGTGTCAGACTCTAATTTTTCTCCCTAATTATGGTTTAATTACAGTTGTGTATGCTAATACGCTAAACATTTGTACAAAACATGCCCAGCTTCCACCTTTTCTTTTCAAGGTGCTGTGTGCAATAACGATTTGGTTTCAGTGTCACAACAGAGAAAAATAACAACGTTGGAAAATCTTTACTATTATTTTATAAATACCATAACTACTACTATTACTAACTGTTATTATAATTATTATTAACCCATTTATATTTTATATTTAATATAACACAAAAACATTTCTCTGCAAATGCTGTAAACTAAATAGGGAGCCCTTAAATATAATTTTAAAGGTTACAATTAAAAACAGAGCCCTGTTAAATATAGTTGCTACTTATTTTTAGATTTAGTCATCAACACACATAAAAAAAAAATGTGTAAATTGCACATAAGGCAGTTTTTGCATTAATTTTTATATCTAATAATAAAATCATGTTACTCCAATTCGTTGTTAAAATAAAATCATTTACAGGCTGATTAATATTTATGTATAACACTGTATTAATTTACATTGTTTATCATGTCGGGTGAAGTGTATGAAAATGTCAACAAACTAATCACAAACCAAATGAACATTACTCGTACAGAATGAACTCATACGCAGTTTTGGCATTTGACACATTTGATGCAGTGACAAGTATTTCACTAAAGCTACAGTATAAAACAAAATTACAGCCAACAGTTCATAACATGAAGTATTCGTAGTGAACATCACCCCACCATTTTTCACATCATATGCATATTCAAGAACAAGACATTCAAACAATAAGACTAACAATGTTGATCGATATAATAATCATAATTTTTCCGTTAGTAAAAG
>CM074298.1:14222332-14507332 GCA_037194245.1 Opsariichthys bidens
TATTAACCCTTCTCACATAGCCATTACTGTACATGTACTGGGTTAAAATCAGTTCTGGCAGGTCACGTCAGTCAAGCTCACATCAGCCAACTTCTCACATCTACCTCTAGGAATATGACGGCTATCACAGCATCCATATGTAAGCTCTTCAGTATTATCGCATTTCTCAGGAGCTAATTACCCTCCTCCATCCCCTGCTCCTCCTCTCGTCTGGCAGGATTTGGCCTTCTGATTCCCCTTGAATCAGACTAATTCTTCAAAAATGTGTACATGTGAAATTATTGACATTAATGATATCTGCACATTTATGATGGTTCTGTTCTGTTTACCTTAAGCTGCTCTCCCAGCTCTTCTTTATGCAAGGCTACACGGATGCGCAGGGAGTTCTTGCCCAGAACAGAGCCGTACAAACTCTATGCAGTTGTCAATCATATTTGACGATAGTGGTCTGGACAGAAATGACCCTATTCACATCTCAGGAGACAAAGGGTATGTTTACACGACAACAATACACTAAAATCATTTTCCTTTGCGTTTTTCGGGTACAGACGACAACATTGTCAAAACGATCCCTGTTCACGTGGATCCACAAAAATGAATAAAAATGCTGTATTATTCATCTCAAGTCAGTAGTTGACGATCTCACTTTGTAACCAAAAAAAATAAAAAATTGATTGAACACATAATACACATGTGCACCAAGTCACTGTTTTCACAAATTCGCATTTTTGTATTTTTATACCGAGATGATAACTGAATGGTTTTTCAAAAGTTTGTCTTTTCAGGCTGCTGTTGTGTAATATTTACACAACAAGAAAAAAGGTTTAAGTTATGAGTTAAAAACGGTGCTGTGTAAACGGCCCCAAAGTTTGCTGTTTGCAGCAAACTCCATATCATGGCAAATGGTTGTCACATAGGCAATGGGATGGACGATATAACTTCTCTCTTTTCATTTAGACTTGATAAACACCAGCTCACAGGCACAAGAATTGCCTGTTTATGTGAATAAGTGATGACTGTTGTGTGGTGGATGGCTAATGACCACAAGTACAGACAGAACATGTACTGATTCATCTTCGGGGAAATAAAACCCGAGTGAGTAAAAAGGCTGCTTATATATGATCAAAAATAACTTTTTTAAAAAATTCTATCTGTGATGATAAAGCTTCAGTCTTCAGTATCAAATGGCCTTTCAGAAATCGTTCTAACATGCCGATCTGGTGCTCAAGCAATCTTTCCTATTATCACAGATAAAAAAAAAAAGTAAAGATTTTTTTTTGGTGAGTAAAAAGATAGAAAGAACAGCACTGAAATGGAAAACTTTTGTATAATTATGTCTTTGTTTTTCAATTTACTTAATAAAAACAATAATAATAATAATAATAATAAAAGCATATACTAAAGCATATATGGGTAAAAAAAAAAACAATCAAATATTACATTACATATATTTCTTTGATTACACTCTTTATTTCCTATTCTTTTAATTTATCGTTCCCTTCTTCTCTTTAGGCCCTGGCTACAAGGGTCAAGTCAAGACAGGGTGAGAGGAGAAGATCACACTTACCATCATTTATTTTTATCTTTCTCAGATGTCACACACAACAGCTTCTCGAGAAGTAGCTACATGGATCAATATCTATTTAGTGACCTAACCCCTGTGTATGTATGTCAAAGCAGGCAATCTAAAGCTGTTTGAAGTATTTCATCTGGCACAGTCCTGCCCCCTGACCTGTCCAAAACACGGACCTCTCCGTCCTAAAGGCATGCTGCTGTCCAGCAATAAACAAGGCTAGGAAGTTGTTGCACACTTGTCACAATGTTGGTGGCAACTGACCACCTCTGTGTTGTCTGTCTCTTTTTCTACCAGGCTTTCGCTGCAGAATGCAACAGTACCACAGGGCAATAAATACAAATAAAATTGGTCCATCGGCTCAACTTGCCCCACTTTTAGGGTAAGTTGAGCCACATCAACTTGATATATTTACATGAAGATGAATAAAAAGATAAGTATAATGAAGTTTTATTATTCTTATTATTATTGAAGAAAAAATATTTAAAACTATGTATTCAGTTTCAGATTTTTTTTTTTTTGCCATATAAACCTATATTCTTATTTTCTTAAAGATATCCATAAAACAAGCAGAAAAGGGTTAAATATTCCGATATTCATTTTATTTTCAATAAAATCAAAACACATCACAGGCCCGATTCAATGCTCTAACCACTGCACCACAGCTCAATGGTGACAATATTATGAATATTCAGGTCTACCTTCATCAATAATAAGCTGATAAAACTATGGAAATGGTCTGCCTCAGTAAATTTGGCAGATATCAGACTAAGTTGACACAATTCCAAGTGTTTTTACATCCATCCATCCAAATAAATTTACTGGTGAGAAATGCTGAGATACAAAAACAAAGGAAAAACCATAACAACAAACAAGTAATACTTCCACTGGGTTTATTGCTCTGACAGGAAAAGGTCTGAAAGAGTAAATAAGCAGACATCTACGCCAATCTTTCATTCAGCCGGCAGTCATCCATCCAGTGTGCACCTCTTAATCTGGTCCTGCAAGCACTGGGGAAACAAAGACCTTCACCAGATAAAACAAATGATCCCACTAGGAATGGGAAACAACTCACAGTCAACAGTTCCACTCTCAACACAAGTCATTGCTTTACCATCTTTAGGTGATTGAGCCATGTGTGTCCATACACAAAAAAAAAAAAATAAAGGAAAAAAAATGCACACATTGCACATTAACAGAGCTGGGGATAATAGCTCTCATTTAGAGATAAATAATTCTGATTTTGCGGAGTAGTACGCAATTTCAAATGAGCCATCTTTGCTCATGTGACCACACAAGAGTTTTAAATGCCATGTCACTAATTACTGTGGAGTCACAAGAAACTCTGTCTAAAAGAATGATGCCACGACAGGAAAACATTTTACAATCGTTCTTCAAAAAGTAGGCACTGATAAAACAGAGATTATACCAAATTTTAGCAGTGTATACAATGATTTATGATGGGTGATATAGAAATAGTCTTCGACATAACACGTAGAGGTGTACTTGCAACATCTTGCATTAGAATAATGATCCAGACACCAATTCTAATGTGTAAAAACACAAAATAATAATCATCATTGACAGTTATTAATAACTAATATATCCTGAAGAGTAAAAGTAATTGATAATAGAAGCGTTGCAGATATAAAGTGAGTATTTTTGGTTATTCAAGTTCCTTATAATAGGCAGACATGGTAAAATTGTTTATTACGCTAAGCTTGAGTGAGTATACATACTCAAAAATGCCATTCATTTCTTTAAAAACTTGATAAAATGACAATGATATTCATTCAATTCTGAAAGAAATATGAAATATGAAAAAAAAAAAAAACGCTGGTTTGTTTCAACTCACGTTTGGGTCAAATATGGACAAACCCAATGGTTGTGCTTATAAAAATAATTGAAAAATTTAAACCAACGGTTGGGTTTGTCCATATTTGACCCAGTGAACAATGCATTAATTTGTGTCCATATATCAAAGCAAATCCATTCACCTTTGAACGCACTGCATTCAAGGCATCTATCACTTTCATATTATACAACAGATATGAGAATAAACTGAATTTAAGACGTCTTCTCTATATCAACCTGCGCTTACTTATCCGATTATGTTTCATGCTTTTATATATGTTTGTGATTTAGCATGTTCGCAGTCAAAATTCAAAATTCAGCACACTTAAAATGACACCGAATACTCGAATATACACCAGTTTACTGCCTGCAGTTGTGTGAGATGATGTGTTTTGGATATTTGCTGCCCAGAAGCTTGTCTTGTCATTTGTGGTAGTGACCTCTATAACTTGTTCCCCTGATCTCATCCTAAATTTAATGTGAAACTAGAGCTCTATGTCAGCCCCACGTGAGGGTGAGTAAGGGGCCTGGAAATATCAAGCAAAGGGGTGCGGTCGCCTTCCATAGCGGAACACAAACATCACTGACAGACCTGATGGTTCTGTAATGAATATATTCAAAATGTAACACAGAGAGTATTGCAACAGCAGTCTCGGGTTAGGAAAAGGACCGTGTCAATCAAAAGTCACACCACAAGTTTCCAAGAAAATATATAAACAAGATTGCTTTATAATCTAAAGAGCTCATTACATCAGATTAGAATCACCAGTTCAGTTCAGCACTGTCTGCAGTCTCACTTTTTTTTTTTTTTCTGCACGGTGGACGGAACTACTTCAAAACAGAAGCTAGGGGATGCATTCTTGCATACCTGTCTAAATAAAAAAACTAAACTCATGAATAACGCTATAGGTGCAATTAAACTGCAAAACCGCTCCAACTGGTTATAAGGTTTAGTGAGAGACAATGACACCTCTGTTGTTGTTTTTCACTCAGTTCGCACTCTTCTAATGACCTTGTGACTCTGTGATGCATACAATAAACAAGTGTGCAATATCGCCTTCACTTATTCAGTGCTGAATGTCCTTCTAACAAATTCTTATATTCAAAGTCACCGAGATGTGTTAATGTTAAATTATTATTTTAATAAACAGAATATATTTACAAGATGTTGAACAGATCCGTCTAACACTAATAAAGGACTTCATGAGGTCACCAGAGACACATGAGTCGTCAAGTGCTTAAAAAAGTGCTTATCCGGCACATATATCAAGGCCATTTAGACGACAATCCTAGTAACTGCTTCCATTCTACACTTAAGTATGACAACATAGCACAACTATACCACCCCTTTTTTCTGTAAGTCGCTAAATTAAGTGGAACAAAACAGCATGACACAGCCAACAAAGCTCGAAATGTATGCAACTTCCTCAATATTATGCTTCACTAGCTTTCTTTGTGCGAGATGTGTGTCCATACAATGTATATGGATGAATGGACCAGTGTGGAATTTAGCTGAGCGCTAAATGAACTGACTTATGCCAGGCAAATTTAATATGTGGTTTTCCCAGACTAAAGTGGCGGTAGAAGGGGGTTGTTACATTGTTGCCCTAAGGCAGGGTGATAAAGAAGAGCAACACTGGGGAAAGAATGAAAGCTTTGTATAGCTAAAATTAAAAAGCAAAAAAAGTGTAGACTAATCACAGAAAAGTGCCAAACATCTTTTAACTTATGGCACATATGTGTACGTAACACACCTGGCATCGTGACATATAAGAGAGACGGAGAAGCCCAGGAGGACACCTAAAAGATTTTGAAATAGTGATGAAACTCCATTATGGGACACAAACTGTGATACATCAAGCAAGTAGAGAATACCACTTACCTGTGGGTGACATAGAAAAGTTATGCAACCAAAAAAAACAAGCACATACAAAAAGCTACTGTGCAAATAAATATGCCGGGGTTTTTTTCCCTTAAGGCCTAGATTTCTTCATCCATGTATTGATCTGTCTTTTTGGGCCTTTCATAAAGATCAAGCATCCGGGCGGTGAATCCTGGGTGCTGACGCCGGCACACAATTACTGCAGGCCTCACTGATTGCATTTACCAGATTAAGGACTTGGTAAACATTTGATAACATTCAAAGAAGGGGATCGGTTGTCCCAAATAGAATTACTGGCAGATGCAAGTCATCTGACAGGAATAGTTCTAATTTCTAGTATAGATTGTTTTCATGCAGAATTCTAACATGATAATTAAATCTGCTGTTCTGAGGCCCTTCTCAAGTCAAGTCACATGGTCCCATTAGTCATTTAGCAAGTTCTTTGCTGGGCTATTGAGAGCCGCAGGATTCCAGGGCAAGGTTCCTGACTGCCAAATGACAATTTGCTCAGCGCTTTGATGATTTTATTATGTGTTTAAATAATACAAATAGCTTGATTCCCTACAAGTTCCTGCACTTAATAGGAGACCGCTCAACTGGGAAAAACATGAAGAACACCCAGCACATGGCCATTAGCAGCCATTCACAAAGTTACACCACAAAGTTTTTTCATACTGAGGCTTGAGAGTGGAACAAAGTTAGCTTTGAGAAATGATGCAGGATGATATAGAATCGTGCACCCTGACATTTCTCGTGCACATTTTTTTGTGGTTTCTACCTTAAATTTCATTCGAAGGTTTCAACATTTTACATTTTATTTCCCATTTTGACCAACAGATGGCACATAATAGTGAATCGGTCATGATCTGTCAGTATCGCATACAACATTAGTAAGCCGTTTTCATCCACCTAACAAAGAATAAAAAATAATCGTTTAAAAAAAAAAAATTTTTTTTTTCTTCAGGGACGCAGATCTAGAAGAAAGACAGTTTTCCTCAGGTTAGCAATGTACAATGAGTTCTTCCTTTGGACTCCAATCCAATACACCCACATTGACAGGGATGAGAAAGATCCTCAGGGATGATATCATCTGTTGGCTGAAAATCCATCTTATCGTTTTAGACTTGTTGTTAATCGGGTGTGACATAGGCAATTAAAACTGCAAACAAAGCCAAACAATGCAATTAGCTTACAGGATTTATGTGTAAAGTTTAAAATACACATTGTCACAAAAATATTATCCAAATCTCATTGCCATTTATTAGGGACCATTTAATGCACCTTATCAATAATTGTCTAAAGCCAATGCATTACACAACATTGTCTAACAAATAACAGATCAATAGTTGTCAGCAGAAATTAGTTATTTACATCCTGTACACAGAAAGTTGTAGTAAGCCTATACACCACATTGGTTCATTATTCTTTGCTTATATTTGTAATATACAATACTATATGGTTTACAACGTATAAAGAAGTAATACACCCACAAGATCATTAGCAGGTGCACTGTCTTGTGGATGACAGTTTCTCTGTAAAGGCAAAACCTCTTGTACAGAACTCTTTATGAACATAACGTGAGTGATTGACTGGAGAGCAAACCATAGTTGAAACAAATATTTCTACGACACCAATATAATTTCCTAAAAGTCTTTATAGAACCATTCTGGCATGTTTCAAACGAATACTAATGTTAGTTATGAGAATTTGCAGAGGAAACGTCAAAATTTAGATATAAATGTCTAAACACTGTACTGTGTTGATTTCAGGGGAATAAATGAATGAAGAATATATGATAGAATTAGGCAAGACCCTTTGCAAAGCAGTCATAATTACATTCGTAGGGGACTTGTGATCTTTTTAATTATTCTGCTCTTCATTTCTGTCCCACCATTCAACATGCTCGAAACCCCATCTTTATAACCCCAGAAGGCTATAAATTATCCAACTCTGAGATGAGGGCGACAAGCAGATCTCTTTCATTTTGCTGGCAAGAGATGTGCACGGGATAATTGAACGGACCGTTCTCTGGCGAGAAAAAAGAAAGTACACTTGTTATCTTGTGAACTCTCAACATATAAGATAGGAATCTAGTGAATGTCAGCATGAAAGATGGAATTAACAAGAGATCTTTTTATTGTTCTGGAAGGTCATTAGGCAGCCAATTGGGTAATTATGGAAATGCTCTGAATGTTTTCCCCCTTCCGTTTGAGGATCTGAGACCCTTCAATCAGCCCATCTCGTGGGAAAGTTCAGCCATAACTGCAAGTGTACCAGCAAAATCAAATTAGCCAAAGATATTTCATTAGTATTTATAGCCTGAGGCATTTGTTGAAGAGAGAAGTTGTGAGACTCAAATGGAAGAATTATTAGCTAATGACAAGGGTCATAGCCCACCTAAGACATACACTTAAGGAGACTTAATGAATTGAAGCCATTGATTGCATCGAGTCTGGACGTTTATTCGTGTTCAGTGACCAACATCATAATACACAACAACGCTGTGGTTTGCAGCTATAGCATATCAGTCTGGATAGGCTTCCCTTTTTCGTTTTGGTTTTGAAAAACATCAGGATGCAAACGTAGTTTTTTGGATATGGACGTTAAGTCTCTTTTTTTTTATTGATTATTTAGGTCCCGTTTATTGATTTGGTCAATAGCTGCACTATAGAAATACACAAAAAAATCCACTAAAATGATATTGAGTTTGATTTCTACAAAGAATTAAGTCAAATCAAATTGAATGCAGTTAAAAGTTCACTTATTAGACTATGAATTTAAAAACAGATCCGACATAAACAGTGTGCCTTAACTATGACATAAGAATCTGATTCATCCATAAATGGGAATGGGAAATGATTGCAGTGATAACGTGAAACTTTAATAATCGACAATTATTGCAAACTAGGAGCTATCAATGTGAAACCGCACTCGTGGTGGCGGTGATTTTCTCAACCGGAGATTCTGACTGAATAACAAGAATTAAGGTACATTAGCTGGAAAGCAGTGATGAAGTGAGAGAAGCATCACTACTAACTGATTGAGATGTGGGGTCAGGAAGATAACACGTATGCGATAACAAATAGATTTAACACGGATAATAATGTCACAGTTATTTATCAATAGCCAATTTGAGATTCCTCTATAGAGATTATTTTCTGTTGCTTTTGAAATATTGACTGATTAACAAACAACATTTAAGCCATCTGACCTCATAATCCTTAAAGAACACAGCAGCTTTCATATTGATATCCCCTACCCAGGCTATATCTTCTAAATTTGTTTTCAATCTGAAAAGACACAAGTAGGCTACTGAATCGGATGATGGTTGGAAATATTTAGGGTGCGGAACGCGTTTTTTTTTTTTTTTTTTTAGAAAAAAAAGACAGGGAGACGTGAAAATGAGGGATGTTGGACGAACTTGCGTTACGCAGGAAGTTCGTGGTATTAAGACAAACCCCAAATAACACCCTTTCGTCGTGCTAATGTGCTACTTCAGGCTTCATTTTAATAACAATGAAACGTACAAACCGAGTAACATCACACATGCTTAACTGCGTGCATTGGCATGTTAATCTGGCTGAAGGCGTCATTTTTGCACCCATCCTCGACATCATGGAGCAAAACCACATCAAGATGAACCAAAACCACCCATAGCCTACAGCAATATAAAAAGATAATCTTGTAAAATTAACTAAAGGATATCGAACGTTTCAGAAAAAATTACAATGCACTCTATCACTATAAATGAAGCCTATAGGTTCCTAATCTAAAATCATGTAAATAGAAACGGATGCTGTTTTATTCCAGTGACTCACCGATAGACAACAGGCTGCATTGAGTTTGCAACAACAATTAATATCAGAATTCATTGTTTAAGTTTGAGGAAATCAGTTAGAAAATTGAGTCACGGTTATTTACTTGCAGCCAGTTGGATTTTTCAGCTACAGAAAAAGAAAAACAACCATTCAAATAAAAAAAATATATATATTAAAGAATTATAAACAGACAACAAAAATAATATATTCACGGGATAAGCATAAACAAGCAATATTTATTACAAAAAAGATATTTGCATTAAGACATTTGATAAAGCGGGAAGATTTGTTGTTCAAATTTAAATAAAAAAAGTAAAAGGTTTTACATCACAAAAATAAAGCAATCTTTTTTAATATTTATTTTACACAGAGATATCAACATTAATTTGACTCCATGTTCATTTTCAAATGCATTGCCGAGGTGAAAAACAGTTTTTCCGATTAATTCATTCAGGAATGAAAATGCCTCATTTCACCAATCTGTTTATTTATTTATTTATTTTAAAGAAGGTTTTGACATGCCGTTGTCATATACCAATAGCTTACTATTTTGTATACCGACGGAATTATGTTATGTTCAACTGAATTTGCGAGAAGCTGGTTTGGCTGTAATGGTGAGAGCCTACAGGATGATACTACAAAGGAGACTGTTAAAAATGAGCTGGATCATATTGTTTGACAGAAAGTTGCAGGTTGATAGAGTGGATTCTTCAAGAGGGTGAAAATGGTGAATTCAGAGAGAAAAACGGAGATCCTGCCTTCTGGTGGGTATAGCCTTGGGGAATCACGGTGTCGACCGTAGAAAATCCAATTAAGGATTGCATTTAAATGAAAAGTCATTTTTTAACCCGAGTATGACGTGGATACTTCCCTTTCTAGATGAGAGGAGCAGTTTTCCTGCAAATGGCTCCTTTTTATTAAATCTGACGTGCTGATATTGCGGAGTTGATGTAAAATAATTGGCACAATAACCGTAATTAAAAGCGCGCTAACAAAGCCATTCGTTTATTACAGTTGTGCAAGCTTGCCCCCAACTGTGCTTACATAATACAATTCACCTACCAGTTTAGTAAAAGACGAGCCACTCACAAAACACATTCGATTACAACGAGGTACAAAGTCTTTATTTGCTTTGGTTTATTGTTATTAATATTATTATTAAAAATATACATTACACATATGACCAAACACTATATTGGAGAGCATATATACAGGCAGCATGTTAACTCAAACATACAATTTGTCAATTTACGAGTCATGATAATAGACAGTTTTAATCATTTCGGTATTAAAAACATTCATTTTTTCTCTATTTCATTTAGTAAGATCTAATGTATTAGGCGTTCAATATATAAGTAAAACCCTTCAAATGCATTCGCACCTCATAGAGTTCAAGTTCACTTCTCATCTGGGTTATCTTCTTTTGCTCTGCACATCCCCTCTTCCCTGAATGGACACATTTCCCATTACGCCCTTCAATTTTCCCTTCTCTCTCTTTTATTTCAGCGATTTAATTAGGCATAAATTCGATCCTGCTTTGCTATTTGTGAGCTATTTGTTTCTGACCTTGCTGGGTAATCACATTCAGCCACTGTATCCGCACCGTCACCTGCTATGCCTGCGTCTCCTAATAGGTTCATGCTGGAAAGAGTTAGCTTATTATTCTAAAAGGTTTTGTCGGGTTAAGCCGTGCATGTGTGCTTAAATGTACATTTCATTAACAAACTGCGAAGGTATAAAGCCGGATTTATGGAGCTTCAAAAGATCACAGAGAGGACGAATTTGATCTCCTTTTGGGCGATATCATCCACGATGTCTTTTAGTGCGCGCTGACTCGAGATATATGGTCTTGTACATCATTCTGCAAAATACGGCGCTTAAAAAACTCAAGCGGCCTAAACATGCGTTTCCATAAGCCTAAACACTAAGCAAATCACAATTAGCCTTGATCTACAGCAGTAAATCGGCACAAAAAAAAAAATATGTGGAGTTTGTTGAAGTAGGCTCCTGCAATATTATTTAAAATATAAAAATACACTATTAATCAATTGCGTAATGAGCAGAAGAACAATTTCCCAAAGCAAATATTGGCTTTAGGCAGGGTTAGATGGTGCCTTGACTTCATCCTCTAAGTAGCCCGGTATTGATAAACGGGACATCACACGGGCCACTGTCTGTTTGCCTGAGCCCTTCAATACCTTTAATAACAACATGATTCAATTAATCTCATTCATTCACCATGCAAGAACAGCTTCAAAGATGTAGCACAAGCATGCGTTCCTCGGAGAATTGAAAGGATGGTAAGCAGGCTAAAGGTAAAGGTCGAGGTGAAAGGTGCTGGCCTATTAAATGTCATCCAACAAAAACAAGCATACTGAAAAATATATAATAGCCATTATTTAATGAGCTCCCTAATGTATTTTATACAAATAAAAATGTTCCAATAATAATAATAATTATTATTATTAATACTAATAATAATCATCATCATCATCATCATCATAATGAAGCCGCGTTTAGAAATAACTATTAATAATTAGTTTTAAGACATCAGCTTGGCTATTTGAGAGCAGCGCTGCAAAACCTGCACCAAAAAAAAAAAAAAAAAAGAGAGAGAGAGAGATAAGCGATTCACTGAAGAAATATTTTCTAACATTTTCGTAGTTGTTACCATTAAAAAAAAATGTCAGACTGTTTTTTATAAGCTCTAATAGAATGGTTGTGAGAATAATTGATTCGAGCGTCAATTAGCCTATATCAGGATTTATTTTCATTACAGCAGGGCAGATCTGTAGATCGATAAGACGTTATTACTTGTGATTAAATAAGTGATGAATCTAACCACAGAACATTTTTTTCTGCGCGTCGATAAAAAGGTACAATCACATCAACGTTTAATCTCTCAAATATTAGGTTACAAGAACCAAGAGCATTCGAGTACGAAACAGCCTATAATTAAACCTCGCGGCTCCCGTGAAGCACAACGACACTGAGAAACATTTTCTCACACGACCCAGGAAATGTTAAAAAGAGTTTACATATTCCCTCTCCGCGTTCTTTTTCTTGGGAATATCCCACATGCGTCGCTCACCTGTGCGCGTGTGAATGGCTCCTATGCATTTACCCGCGCGCTCATTTCCTACCTAATTCATATGTTAACGCGAGCAATGATGAGGGTCGTTAGCACCTCTACGCAGATCTTTATTTAGAGATTTCCATTGTTTTTGTACTTATTTCACACGGAACAGAATCGGCGCTGACGTCTACAGAAAGACTCGATTTAATTCTCCAATGACTACAAAATAGCCTCGTTTTATTAAAAAAAGTAGCTACAGTATTTCAAACTGTTCGTTTCAGCATGCAGACGCATTCGAGCACACAATATAAACAAATGACAAGAGATTCAATTAACTTAGCTGTAGACGTTTTCGTTCAGCAGCTTTCAATAGAGGCTAATTGGCCTAAGAAAAGTTAAGTTTGCGTTTAGCGCGCGGGCGCGTGAATGCACGTCAGCTCTGGAGATGATTTCAATCACGCAGGCCGATTTTCTCCCCTCCGCCACCGCTAAATGGTCTATGACGGACGAACAGAGGCGATGTTACTGTTGTTCCCTTTGTTGACAAATCCATGAAACAACTTCTGCTCAGCGGTATAACAGCGCGACCTCTGACGTCGGCGGGTCACGTGACGCGGCTGATAGTATATCTTTAAGTGAAAAGTAATCTATCAGACAGTCCTTAAAGCCTGCTTTTCAAAGCATGTGTCATCTTGACTCCTCGGTCCAAAACCCCGCTTAAGTTGCCAGGACGTACAGTGGAGAGGAGCCGAGGTGCAGCCTACAGAAAGAAGCCTTTGGACTGGAGAAATATTTTCTAAAGTTGAAGTTTTCCTGGCAGGCCGGGACTGACCTGCATTTATAGCCACTGGCCGTCATCTGATCTGACCGCTGCTCTTACCTTGGGTTGCTCCAGCAGTAAAGTGAGCGGTGATGACCCTGTCTGGAGGCACCAGTGCCAGCAACATGTCCGGTCAGACCGTGCTCACAGCTGACGATGTGGATATCGACGTGGTCGGGGAGGGCGACGAGGGGATGGAGCGGGACAGTGACTGCGAGAGCCAATGCATGCAGGACCGGGGAGATGAGGTGGAGGAAATCGAGGTGAAAGAGCGCAGCGACAGTCCGTGCGAGAGCGCCGGCGAGGGAGAGTCCAAGGGGGATGCTCAGGAGAGCTCGTCCGGTCCCATGCAAAGCAAGCCCAAGAGCAGTCTGGTGAAGCCGCCCTACTCGTACATCGCCCTCATCACCATGGCCATCCTCCAGAGCCCGCAGAAGAAGTTGACGCTCAGTGGGATCTGCGAGTTTATCAGCAACCGCTTCCCTTACTACCGGGAGAAGTTCCCGGCCTGGCAAAACTCCATTCGCCACAACTTGTCCCTCAACGACTGCTTCGTCAAGATCCCACGGGAACCGGGCAACCCGGGCAAAGGCAACTACTGGACCCTCGACCCCCAGTCGGAAGATATGTTCGACAACGGCAGCTTTCTGAGGAGGAGGAAACGCTTCAAGAGACACCAGCCGGACATTCTCAGGGACCAGACCGCCCTCATGATGCAGAGTTTTGGGGCATACAGCATTGGGAACCCTTACGGACGCCACTATGGAATTCACCCGGCCGCCTACTCGCACCCTGCAGCCGCTCTGCAGTACCCGTACATTCCCCCGGTGGGTCCGATGCTCCCTCCGGCGGTGCCTCTCTTGCCCTCCGCAGAACTGAACAGAAAAGCTTTTAACTCTCAGCTAAGTCCAAGTCTCCAGTTACAACTGAACAGCCTGAGCACCGCGTCAATTATCAAATCCGAGCCGTCCAGTCGACCATCGTTCAGCATAGAAAACATTATCGGGGTGTCCAGCAGCTCCACGAGCGCACAGACTTTCCTCCGGCCGCCCGTGACGGTGCAGTCCGCCTTACTGAGCGCACAGTCCCTGTCCTTAAGCCGGACATCAGCCATCGCGCCAATTCTCAGCGTGCCGTCAAATATCATCTCTGGACAGTTTTTACCGACAGCGTCCACAGCAGCGGTATCGAAATGGCCTTCTCAATGATAATCAGACCATTTTTTAGACATCTATTTTAAAGACGATACAGCACGAACTATAGGCAGCACTGGACAATTCGTCCGCCCCAATGTAGCCATGTAAAGACTTTTGAGAAAAAAGAAAATTCATAATCAAAAAGGAATGCTTTCAGTACAGGTAATGTTTGTAAATATTTGTACAAAGAAATTAATTTACATGTTTTTCTTTCCGATTTCATTTCGTTGTTTAAACTTGAGTGAGCCTTACTTCTTTTTCTCTGCTTTCATCCTGAAAGAAGTGATTTCAAGAATGTTTCCCCCCTTGTTTTCCAATATGAAATATTAAACTGTTCTGACTGAAAAAGACTGAAATAGTATGTTTATAAAATTTAAATATATGTAATCTATGTAGCAATATTGTGTTGTAAATCAACTTCATTTGTTAATAAATATGAAAACAATCCAATGCATCTCAATGCATCAATGCACTTTTTTAAATCAAACAGATTCTTTCCAAAATTACAGGAATGCAACGATGCCACTTGCAAACAAGCAGCCACCAGAAACCGATGCAAACGAAGGCTATAAATTATGGTTTTAATTCACATATAGGCTGCGATTAAACAGAGCAGATTCGTCTTAAAAATATAAGAAATGTTGAAACAATAAATACTTTTAATCATGAGTGCTTGTATTAAAAAGAAAAATAAATTAGCTTATTTTGCGAATTGTCAATTCGGCCGAAAACTTTAACATTTTAATTCAAATACTGTGTTATTGTGAAAACAACAAAACAAGCGCTTTCGGTCAGCCGTTTAAAATCTTCTACATGAATAAGTGAAATCAGATAATTACAAATTTAACCAAGCGGACTTAATTTCACAATTTCGACAATGTATGTTACAAAAATAGCAACATTCTTTCCAAATAAAAAGGTCAACAGCAGCCGAGAAACTGCCGTGTCCGTTTACAAGTGAAAATGAAGGCGACCTCTAAAAATGTTTGGGAAGATGTTCCTATTAAAGCAACACTCTTTCACAGTTGTGTCTAGCTAATCAGTTCTACTCAAACAGCAAATGGTGGATGCTGTGTGGCGCACAAGAGTTTAGGCTATATTTAAGTGATACCCATGGGAAAAGAAAAAGAGTCCTCTTCCTGAATTCACCGAGACTGACCCTCTCTCTGAAAGGCGCTAACAGGGGGCCTTATTCCTTAAAATGGGATAAATATTTGTAAGCACATAGTTCTGATGCCTTCCTGTCACAGTGGACTTTGACAGCACATTCCTACAGTAATTTATAGCTGGATTTCGCTGTTAAATTAAAGCCACATTCAAATTAGGTCGTCGCTAACAATAGAGTTAGGCTACTCAATTTTTATTAGTTATGTAATTTAATGAGAAATATTAGGTAGACATTACCTAATTTATTTAAGTTTGTCACAGCATAGGTACTCTTTACTCAATATATACAAAGAGAGTGCAAATTGTTACCTCGATTTTTTTGAGTAGGCTGTTTTTTTTTTTACAGTGTATAATGTTTTCGTTCTCTTGAATGGTTATGATATTTACAAACTAACAGCTCGTATTCAAAATGTAACAGCTGTCTCAGCTAAACTTAAAGGAATTGATCAAAGTTCATAGAGAAACCGAAAAATGGAGATTTAAAACAAAAAAAAAACACTCGCAAATTATAAAGTATTTTAAAACATCCGAAACGACGTTTAGCAAAATAAATAAATAAAAACACTGACTAGATGATCATTCAGGTCGCTCAGGCCTATGAAAAAACTAAAACGATAAAAGTTCTCTATAATGATATCACATTAGATGATGATGATGATGATGATGATGAATAAATGGCATCTAATAAACGGCTGCTTTGCTAATGGGAGCACATATCTCGAAGCGTCTTCAGTAACCTCTCTCAAAATAGGCTACTTGTTTCTTTGCATCTGTTGCGGGGATAATGATCGCGCACGTGCGCAGTTAGATGTTATTTGTTTTGGACTAGAGATACTGTGAAATTGTTCAGATTCAACGGGTTTTAATGAGGGATCTATTTCGAGGACGGCTGGTGGGAAAGAGTTGACTCTTTAACGAGTGCAAGGTTAACACATCCCGCTTTATGCAAAGAGTCGCGAGACATGGATAGGCCTATTTTCTATCAGGCTATAAAAAGATAAATGAATAAAAAAAATAAAAAATAAAAAACCCCGAAAGGAGACGTTACGCTTCATATTTAAAAATTATGTATGCAAAATCGTCAGTGACCAAAAATCACACAGGACTTCCTTCAGAATTGTGCTCGCATTATCCTTTTACTTTCGGTCACGTAACGCTTCAGACGTTTAAGAGCAACTGTTTTGAAACTCTCTATTTTTTTTTTAGCTTGTGAAACACAAAGGAAAACCCCTCGCTGAGCATTTTGAGAGTGACAAGTGGTCGGACGCATTTCTGGGTAAACTAAACAACGCTTTGACCTTTGAGGATCCACCTGCTCTCCGCGTTACACAGGTGTAGAGGCCCGGTGTTCCCACCGCCTATCGGCCGTCCCGTGTCTCATGTCATGTTCACGGTTTTACACCAAGAATTGGTTTACAAACGCCTAATAAAATCGTATGTAATCATCCAATTTGTACTGGTTGCGCACAGCTAAATGCAGAACATTTTTACAATAAACATAAACAGGAGAATGAATGATTTGGCTATACGTGAAAAAAGAAAGTCAACAAGCAAAAACCAACTTCAGAATCCCTATACAGAATGCAAGGCATTGCTCCTGCCCAGGTCAGCACATCGCCAACAGTAACTGTGGATACAGTGCTTACTTAATATTTAAAGGGTGCAGAGACGAAGCAGTAAATGACAGAGATGGCAAACAGCGACATTAACATGTCATTGAGAGTAATGTGACTAATAGGCTTCTTACTGTAATGAAAGTGTCATTGCAAATCAGCACTTGTCCATGGTTATTATTTATAAATATTTGATGTCCCGACTACAAAGCTGCTGTCATATCCAGTAGCTCTTAAAGTGAAAGTAATGCTAAAGATTACAGCTCAGATAGGAGCTGAGGAACTCAAGAGAGCAACAAACACAATTCACAACTGACTTATTGACATTGCAAATACTCTCTGACCTCATTTCAGGTGACATCTAGAGGACCAGGTAGGTTTATCGAAGCGAACTAGACACTGTCCAAGATATAATAAACGAACAAGCAAATTGCTTTCCATTTTTATGAAGTTACATCTGATTGTCTAAACTAACTATTTTCTGGTTACCAAGAAAACAAACACAAGCGATGCTAGAATGCTGAAAATCAAAACGAAACCATATTTTGAAATATATATATATATATATATATATATATATATATTTATATATATATATATATATATTTTTTAAATACATATATATATATTTTTTTAATATATATATATATATATATATAAATCAATTTCAAACAACTGTTTGTGTTTCTTTAAGGCGTTGTAGATCAATAAATCAATACATTTTGAATGTTTTAAAATTGTAATGTAGGCTAACGTTAAGCCTCATGTTTAGCACATACAGTACTGCCCTGTATTTATATGCATTTTTGGGACATAGTTAAACATAAACACATTTCTTTATTTCTTGATTCATACTTTCCCTAATTAGGCAAAGGGGATTCATTCATCGTGTTTACCTGATGATGTTCCAGCGCAACTTAGCAATTCAGGACATCAAGGCATCATCCTTACTACTTACTCCACTTTAATACTGTATTTGAGAGAAAACGACGTATTACCACCAGCATTTCAGAGTTTGGTCAGTCCATGGTTTAAATTTGCAAACCAGACATTAGGATTCAGACCTGTTTAATAAATTCAAGCCACGTGCTAATGCATGATGTCATCACGAGGCGCCACTCCGCTGACGTAATGTTTCAGGAAGTGAATGTCAGCCTTGGGTTCTGCAGGAAAGCATGAGCGATGTTATAGATTTATGATTTTTAAATCAAACGTCCCGAAGGCTACCAGACATGGAGAACTGGAGCCTTGTATCACTGTGCGTGCTGCTCGGTTTAACGTCGAGATGGGCGGTGTCTTTTCATTCATACTCAGGTTGGTTTTGCAGCTGTTTCTGTTTCTTTAAGATTGACACGTCAGTGTGTTTGGAAGAGCTGCAAAATAATGTGGGATACACTTTGTTCGTGAA
This sequence comes from Opsariichthys bidens, assembly GCA_037194245.1. NCBI lineage: Eukaryota > Metazoa > Chordata > Actinopteri > Cypriniformes > Xenocyprididae > Opsariichthys > Opsariichthys bidens. Next base: position 14,240,740 of record CM074298.1, read on the forward strand.
ATAATGTTATATATGAGGATTATTATGCACCATACAGGTACGTTTTAGTTAATAAACCACACTATTCTGCATTTAATGGAATAGGTGCAGGTAAACCGCCCATGTTCGGGGACTATGAAGCACAGAGACACTGGCAAGAAGTGACTTACAATCTGCCTGTTCGTGAATGGTTAGTCTTTCATTCCTCCTTCATTGCCAAGTACACCATCATTGGTGAGACTGCCTCTTTTTGTTTATGTTTTGTGAAAGTTGATTGTCAAGGTTTTCCATTTATAAAGCCAATGCCTTTTATGAATGTGACCTAATGTTTTTTTTTCTCTCTCTTCCAAACAAGGTACTTCAATACTACAAATAATGATTTGGACTATTGGGGTCTTGATTACCCTCCCCTGACAGCCTATCACAGTCTCGTGTGTGCATATGTGTAAGTGTTGTTGGTGCATCATCCATAAAAAGCTGCTTTTAATTTATCAGATCAGTTGAACATGACTTGACGGTGGTGAATTTGATTTTCTACATGTGTATTTTGATAGAGCAAAGCTGCTTAATCCTGAATGGGTGGAGTTGAATGCGTCTAGAGGCTATGAAAGCCACGCTCATAAGTTGTTCATGAGAGCCACAGGTGGGTATTGACATCAGAAATTAATTTATACCACATATGTTAAATGCCTGTGTAATTTCTCTGTCTTAACTGAACTGAATTTAGAGCATAAAACCTCACATAAACAATATTTAGATGTCATTTAAAATTAAGTTTTTACTGTTGAAGCTGAATATATATATATATATATATATATATAAACACTGCATATGAATATATATATATATATATATATATATTACACACACAATGCATATATACACAGAAGTATTGGGATACAACCAGGGTCGTCACAAGAACACATATAGAATTATGTTATACACACTTTTTATGATCTGAGAAAGAGACGTTCACCAAAACAATAAAATCCCATGTTTTTTTTAAGTGAAATAAAAATGACACCAAAACCCATTTGGGTTGCACTTTATTTTACAGTACATGCACTTTCAGTGAACTTACGGTGCACTTACTAAAAAAGTACTGAATAATACAAGGTAACTACATGGGTTAAGATTAGGTTTAGGTATTTTAAATTTAATAGAAAAGCAAGCATACTGTATGCGAGGTTTGGTTATGAAGAAATTCGTATTTATCGTATTATTACAGCTAAACAATGACACTCTTTTCTTCTAGAGCTGCTGTACAACCAAAAACTTTTTTGAAATATTTTTATGCTTTAAATTTTACGCTGGACTGCTTCACAGACGAGGGTCAGCTCAATGCTGGTTTTGCACAAAAGATTATCATGACGGCACATGCTGGTCGATGAGTTGAATCAACGCCACAGCAACTCCATAAATTTATCTAGTAACCTTTCAGAAATGCATTCTAAAAGTTGTAACGTCTTCCCAAGTCTATCCATCAGTGTCCGACTCTGGTTTGAATACCGTAACTGACAATCATCATTTTGGCTCTGTGTAATATTTCAGGGGTTGAAAAGTTTGAAGAAAGCCCTTTTCTCTTCCAGCATAACTGTGCACCAGTGTACAAAACAAGGTCCATAAAGACACGGTTGGCTGAGTTTGGTGTGTAATAACTTGACTGGCCTGCACAGAGCCCTGAAAACTTTCCAAAATCTTGTGGAAAGCCTTCCTAGAAAGAGTGGAAGCTGTTATAGCTGTAAAGAGGGAGAGGGGGAGGGGGGGGGAATTCCATATTAATGTCTATATATTTAGAATGTATTTGTCATTACAGTCCCTGTTGGTGTAATAGTCTGGTGTCCCAAAACTTTTTGTCTGTATCTTCATTTAAAGAGGGTGGGGTCATTGTAACCTGCATTGTTTTGAATAATCTTGCATGTTAATGTTTACAGGGCATTCATGGCTTTGTATATTAACTTTCCTCATCTCCAATAGTTCTTTTCGCAGATATTTTGATCTACATTCCAGCAGTTTTGCTTTATTGCTTTTACTTTTGCGATGGGTCCTCTAAACAAAAGGTAACTAAATGAATTCCCTTGAATTTGTATATTGTTAAAAAAAAAATGCTTTGATTTGGTCAAACTTTTTTTTTGTTCTCATAGGTTGCCACAGCTTTCTGCATCCTTCTATATCCAGGACTTATACTGATTGACTACGGCCATTTTCAATATCCTTTACCATTTACCGTAATTCTGCTATGGTATTTAATATTTATCTAATTTAATTTAATCTATTCATAAACATGTCAAGAACTTAAAATCCATCAAAAACAGCACATGCATAGTCTTTAACGGCATATTCAGATATAACTGTGTGAGTCTTGGTCTGGCTCTATGGGGGATTTTGGGACTTGGTTTGAGCTGGGACCTGTTTGGTTCTTTGGCCTTCACCTTGGCTCTCAATTACAAGCAAATGGAATTGTACCACTCGCTGCCTTTCTTCTGCTACCTCCTGGGGAAGTGCATCAAACAGGGCTTGACTGGGCGAGGGTAAGTCTCTTGGGTTGTTGCGCTGCAGTTTGTTGGTTAAATGTTGATATCAATTGTATGTTAAAATTGAGTATTGTTTTTTTTTTTAAGCAAACCTCAAAAGATGTCAGAAGGTACAAGACCTCAGTGTTAAAATGATTTATCTCTGTCAATGCATGTACCTATGCCCATGTTCAATATGCACAGTAAAGGTGGGTAGTCGTGGCCTAGTGTTGAGGGAGTCGGGCTTGTAATCTGAAGGTTGCCGGTTCGATTCCCACGCCGGCTGGAATTGAAAGTGGGGATTGTGAATGAACAGCACTCTCTCCACCTTCAATACCATGACTAAAGTGCCCTTGAGCAAGACACCTAACCCCTAATTGCTCCCCTTGTAAGTCGCTTTGGATAAAAGCGTCTGCTAAATGATGAAAAATGTAAATCTTACACAGGGAAATTTTTTGAGCAGTGTTGCCAAGCGATAACAACAGTGTTGCCAGGGCAAATTTTTGAGTCCGGAAATGTTGCTGAGCGATGCTGCTTTGGCACTTTCCCATAGAGAATGGGCAACAAATTTCTATCTACTTTAGCTTGAAATTTGTTGCCCAATCTCAATGGGGAAAGTGCCCAAGCAACATCGCTTCATCACTCCTTCAAGCGGCTCATGAAGCGATCATCTCTTCAAACTAGTTCATTTATAGCATCAAATAAACATGAATGAACATCAGAAGGAATGTTGTTTCAAGTGCGGAAAGACGTGAGGACACACAAAGTTCAAATTCACCAGTGTTAATCTACTAACTTCCCTGACTGCTTTGTCAGACACAATGGCGGATTCTAGGTTATGATTGGTCTGATCGCCTGTCAATCAAACTGTCTGCGACGGGTCAATTAAATCAAATTAGGAGTCGTTTGTAGTTTTTTTTGTTTGTTTTGTTTTTATAGCTGAACCCAAATCTCAGCAACTATGAATTATTACTTACAAGTGAAAAGTTCAGTTAATGGGAAAATCGCTCTCCATTAATTAATGAATCTGTTGACATTCCTATAATTACAAGTTGAGCTGTACAATCCTGCTGTAAGTGTCATAGCCCGACTGCCTGATTTATGCATGCTAATAGCAAATACTTTGTTTCACCGTTACAGGTGTAATTTTAAAATGATCTTTTATTATTCCGTTTTACTTAAGTATGCAGGTTACATGCATTTTTACATCAGTCCTAGAGCCAAGTGTCAGTGCTAGCGCTCTGCTCTTTGCCGTCTTGCATTTGTTGATTTAGTAACAATGTACCAAGGGCATTTTAGAGGCAAATGCATTGGTGGATTAGTTTCCCTGGGAAGAGACATGTCCAGATGACCCTCTGGCCATGCCCGACCCTCCCTGCTATGTCTGTGCGTGCAACTGTATATCTACAGCTGAGAGGTGTCAGCGATTACAGTATACAGCAAACTGAAAAACTGTGGGGGTATGTTGTTTCTGCTCAAGTAGTTGAGAAACCTAATTTATGATGCATTAATTATGGAATAGATTTTTCTAATATGTAATTAAGCGCTGGTATTTTATTTTCACTCACATTAAACTAATAGTATTTTTTTGACATGCGTATAAAGTCATGCATAATCAAATTGTATCAGAAGTCCAATGATGATTGTATTGGTCAGTAAATCTTTTAAAAACTATTGGTGCCCCTTTTATTGAATTGTTAGAACAGCAGACATTGTCATCTCTTGATGAAACTAAATGGCGTAATATTTTTATCTCTTAATACTTTTTATTTATTTATTTATTTATTTATTTATTTTTTAAATGTCTTTGTTCTATTTTTGTCTTTGAGACAAAAATATATTGTGTGCTTTTTGTGTGTACCCAGATTTGTTCTGTTGGCCAAGATCTCATTGACTGTATTGATGACCTTTGCCCTCTGCTGGATGCCCTTTTTGTCCGACCCCAAACAACCTCTCCAAGTTCTTAATCGCCTTTTTCCTGTTGGTCGGGGTCTGTTTGAGGTAATTCACCTGAATAATCATCTATGGTCCATCAAGTTCACCTAAATAGTGTCCTTTTAAATTGATTTGATTCTCTTGAACCCATGCTTGCATAACTGAAATACCTTCCTAATGGTGACATACATTGATGAATAATTGTTTATTATTTGCTTACAAGAACAGCAGTGTTTATACAATTTGGTTTCAGGATTTGAGCTTTACTTTAGTAAAACACGGTGGAAAAATGCATGTAAATCAGTCATATTTACTGCTTAAGTAGTGGGTTTTGAACACATCATTACAGCATGACGCTTATTCGCTGTGTGCTAGCCTGTTTTAAAATTTCCAATGCAGGGTTTTCTTGGAAATGCCCTTGAAATCCTTATACACATGCATTACATTTTTCTCTGTATGCATGCATGAATGCATAAATACTCTATTGCCAGAATCCTATGTAGATATATACAGTAAACTGTAAACAGAGTTCAATTCTGGTTCTGTGATACTAATGCAAATGGAAGACTGACTTAATGCACATCTTGCCATTCAGATCTTTCTATATTCATAGATTACCCCAATAAGACCCCTTGTGTCTAGAGCAGGATTTATCCTTTAGATCTGATTAGTAAACAAAGGTCTCACATTGAGTTTATTGGAAAATCAGAGCTGTCTCCTGTTCGTTGTCTAAAGCCAGGTCTGATTCCTTTCGTAAGTCACTATGAACAAGTACTGCGGCTTGCTTTTGAAATGTACCCAAAAACCCTGTCGTCAGAGTAGCTGTGTTGTGAGAAGTAATTGAAAATTCTACAGGGCTCAGGGCCCGGAATATATCATGCATTTGCCTGACTTGAGGCTAACATAATACACAAGGTGTGAGTAATTCTAACCTAGAGCCTTGAGCATTTGTGACGGAGGAAGCGCTAAGCGAGTCTTGGCTGCTGCTATCACGTACTGTATACATCAGAGGACGGTAAAGCCAGGTGATGTTTAGTCGATAGCTAAATCGGGGCTGTTTGTCTATAAGAAATGTAAATTGAGAAGTTAAATTCTGGATTTACCTCACCTTATGTTGTTCCAAACCTGCATCACTTTTTTCTTCTGTGAAACACAAAAGAAGATATTTAAAAAAAAATATCTTTCTTTTTTTTGTCCATACAATGAAAGTCAGTGGGGTCCAACATTGGACCACATTGACTTTCATTGTAGGAACAACAAAAAAACCAAAACAACAACAACAAAAAATAGACTCCAGACATTTTTCAAACAAAGAAATGTAGAATAAAAAAAAAAAAAAAAAGTTATTATTTTACAAAACCTAATGTCATTCCAACCCTGTTTCACTTTTTTCTTCTGTGTAACACAAAAGAAGATAATTTTTTATAAATGTCTTTCTTTTTTTTTTGTCCATACAATGAAAGTCAGTGGGGTCCAACATTGGACCCCATTGACTTTCATTGTAGGAACAACAAAAAAACCAAAACAACAACAACAAAAAATAGACTCCAGACATTTTTCAAACAAAGATATGTAGAATATAAAAAAAACAAGTTATTATTTTACAAAACATAATGTCATTCCAACCCTGTTTCACTTCAAGATATTTTGAAAATTGTCTTTTTTTCTTTTCTATTTTTTTTTTTGGTCAATACAGTGAAAGTCAATGGGGTCCAAAACATTGATCTAAACTGACTTTCATTGTATGGAGAGAAAAAAACACAAAGAAACCGCAGAGACATTTTTCAAAGTGGGTCTCATCTTCAGCTGTAGTGTCCACTCGTCTCCACACAACAGCTGTGTTTTCGAGGACTGAGCAGCATGGAGAGTTTCTCAGAAGAAGGGCTGCAACTTTCATAACATTTACTAATTATGTTAAATTCTGTATAACGCTGCTAAAAGCCACCAGCCTTTGAGGAATCACATGTCGGTACCCCCAGCAGAAAGGTCAATGGGCACTCGTAACGGATCGGTTTCCTAAAGGGTGCAATTTGGTCTTCCGTACGTGGCAAAACCGCAGTCTTTGCAGCATGGGTGATGTTATTAATGTCCTTCGTGTGCATCAACCCTGTGTCTATAAGTTTACAAATAAGTGCATAGCTTTTTTTTGACATCACGGATACTTGACGGGAAAATTAATGGGAGTGTAATACTTCACCCTTGCCCTTTGTACCAATGCCCCCCAAGAATGTCCACAGGAATTTTTATTGCGCTTTCAGTTGGGAAATGATTACGCTGAGTAATGCCACTTATGTGCTTTCTTTTCAAAAGCCACATACCATTTAAAGACTTGCCTTATATGTCAGTGCTAATTTTGTAAGCATGATCATAAATTTGCAGTTATTTCAGAAAAGTCTATTTTCTTGAGCTGCAACAATATAGAAAATGAACAAGAACAAAATTATACACTTTAACCTCTTATTTTATTACCCCAGTAATTTCATACACCATATTTAGTCAAAGAAACAGTTTGTAGATTTAATAGTGTTGTTATTATTTAATATAACTAAAACTAAAAACCATTTAAAGTTATTTTTGATAATTAAATATAAAATTATTTGATGAAAAACTTAAACAATAATTAGAAATTAATGACACAATTTTTTACTAATTTTAATATTTTTTAACTAATTTTTTAGATTTCTTTTAAAGTTAATTCAACTAAATAATATAAAAATATATAAATAATAGGCATAATATAGCTTGAGATATTTAAAAAAAAAAAAAAAAAAAGCTCTAGTGCCCATTTATCTTATTTCTGCAATATATAAATAATATTGTATTTTTAGCAACAGCAAGTTGTTTACAGTGTTGTAATAAAATACTAACTTTTTAAAATATATATATTTTAGGTGGCATATTTACATTTCAAAAGCAGTGCTGTTTTTTATATTTTATGTATTATTGTTAATATTCCCTACATTTTAACACAATATTTGACCTTAATATTAGTTATTAAGGCATAAAGTTAAATGTGAAGTTCTGTTGACTTAAATTGAGCTGACATCCCTGAATTTACAGCAGTTTAAACAACTGTTCATAAAGAACTCGAAAGCTGACCTGGCAATCAGTGTATCATTCGTTCTCATTGTGTCATTCTGTCCGGAGCGCATTAGTTTAGTGACTTTGACAGCATGTGTTTGTTGACAGGATAAAGTGGCTAACACATGGTGCAGCTTGAATGTGCTGATAAAGATCAAGACCCTGCTGTCCAGAGAGACTCAGCTGTTCCTCAGGTAATCCTTCTCCATCCATTTACCCACAACCCTTTCTCCTTTGCCTCTTTATGTATCCTCCTAAAAATCTCTCTCAGTATATTCCCTCTTACCAAGTTTGCGAAACGCATCTCATTATAATGGAGGGCACAGAAGGATCATGGGTAGTTAATGATATCAGGGAGATTTTGTGACACTGATATGTAGACTCTAATCTGCAGGTGCAAGAGCTTGGTCAAGATTATTTCTTTGACTATTTGCTACTGAATCTTTAACGATTTGTTTGTCTCTTTGTTCAGTCTATGTTTGCACAGTCGGTAATTAATTTTCTCTTGCGAGAGTTCTTGCAAAAATGACAATCCTGTCATTTAGTCTCCCTCGAGTTGTTCCTGACCTGAATGAATGTCTTTCTTCTGATTAACATGAAAGAAGACATTTTGAAGAATGTTGGTATCCCAAACAGTTGATGAGACGCCATTGACCTTGAATGTTTTTTTTCCAGTACTATGGAAATAAATGGGGTCCATCAACTGTTTGCTTACTCCTATTCCTCAAAATATCTTTTGTGTTCAGCAGAAGAAAGAAATTCATACATGTTTGAGGGTGAGTAAATGATGACAGAATTTTCATTTTTGGGTAACTTTAAGTGCATTTAAAAAGTTTTACTCGCAATGCATATTAATTTAGCACAAATATGTTTAAAATCATATACATTCATGTGAGATAAGTATAAGTAGCCTTATAAAACCTGTTTTATTTTACTCTGAACTGGTCCACTCATGGAGGCAACCATTTTGAAATGACAGGACTTGCCAAATTCTGCACACTACATCTTAGCGATCCTGCTATTATTGCACACTTTCATTTGCAAAATAAATGAATCGTTACTGACTGGGATGAATGCTTTTCTAGCAGGTGTAATGTTTGCAAAATGCTACGTCGTATACTACGATTGCAACATTGACGATTGCTGTATGTACTTTTAAAAACATGTCATAAGGGAAAAAATGCTTAGGTTCACACTAAAAAAAAAAGTTATCTCACCTTTTACACTTGCGTCAGCGTGATGGGCCAGATTCTTCCCCCACAAGGGTCATTCACCTCTAATAGGGTCATTTTCCTCCTAGGGAGTGATGATTGAGGGGTTAAAGTAATTCTGTGAGTGCTCGGCAGGCCATCTCTGAATCTCATGCATTTCCTGCATGCTGGGATCTTTCTTGTTGACTGTGAGGATGTATAAAAAGATCAGGCAGCCGCGTTCTCTAGTTCCATGGGATAGATTACGGGCTTTGGCAACGGGGGCTCTTGATCATATTTCTCCACTCTGTTTGTGTGTATAGTAAATCTGTCATTAATGCATGGGTGTATACAATTATATACATTTTTTTTCCTTACAGTTTTGCTTGTACTCTGTTGTTCATCCTGCCTTCATCATTAAAATTGTTGTCCAAACCAACTCTATGGCAGTTCAAGCTTGCCTTGGTAAGTGGTGTCATCATTATGTTTGTCAATGACCGTTCAACAACTTGTATTTTTGACCACTGACTTTACCGGTCTACTTTTACTATAGGTGAACTCCTCCCTGGCTTTTTTCCTCTTCTCCTTCCAAGTCCATGAGAAGTCCATCCTTCTAGCAGCCCTGTAAGCAGCCGGATATAATTCATACTACTTGATCCAATTGCTCTGAACAGTACTTTTGCTCAACCCACTGTTATTAATAGACACAAATGTTATGACACAAAGCGAGCACATTTAACAGTGTCTAAAATGAACAGTATCATGTTTAAAGGTGAAGTGTGCCGTTTCATAACAACTTTCAACTTTAATGTTGAACTTACCTGATAAATGCCAGTGTTTTGTGGGTCTCTAAACAAAAGCAGCCAATGGCAGTTTTCACGGGTAAAGTAACTCAAGTTTTTAATGTATTTAAAAAAAAAAAAAAAAAAGTACATAAATAAATAAATGTGTAGATTTAATAAAATGGCCAAAACAGCCAAAATAAAGATAAAAAATATGTTTGCGATCATTTAGAAAACAACTTTGTAATAGACAGACATAGTTTAAAAAAAAAAAAAAATACACTTACCATTTAGACAACAACTTTGGGTAACACTTTACTATAAGGTTCTTTAGTTAACATGAACTAATAATGAACTGCACTTATCCAGCATTTATAAATCTTTGTTAATGTTAATTATAACATGTACAAATACATAATTAAAATCTTGTTAACATTAGTTCACATGCACTGTGAACTAACATGCTCAAACAATGAACAACTGCATTTTCATTAACTAACGTTGACGAAGATTAGTAAATACAGTAACAAATGTATTGCTCTTGGTTAGTTCATGTTAGTTAATACATTAACTAATATTTAACTAATGAACATTACTGTAAAGTGCTACCCAACTTTGCATTAATATAATGACATAATAATAATTCATACAGCAATTCATTGTTGTCTAGGGGCCATTCACAAAGAACATGTTTTTGTATTCCAATGCGCTACTTTTCCATTGTTTTTATATGTAAACACGTGCTAGACTGACGTATATGACCGTTACTCTCGCATCTCGTGTCTTTTGCAGCGCCTCACACATGACGCGTTTTTAAGACTGTGTAAAGTTAAAAGAATTTAAACTTTTTTTTAAAACAACATTTGGGATGGTATCTATCTATTCTGCTGCTTGCCTATTTCTATTATTTCCGTTATTGCATCACTTCTCAAAAGCGCATCTCCATTTAAATGATTTAAATCATTTATTAAACCATTCCTGAGCATGCAAAAACACTCTAATTTAGTCAAAATTCTGAAATGGAACAATAGTTAAATAATGCATACTGATTATCAAACGTATAATCTTAAATATTAAAAGGCAATATTGTCCAATTGCAAGAAATGTTAAACTTCACCTTCAGTGGAATTAGTGATCGTTTAGTATAGTGCAGTAGTTCCCCTTAGTTTTCTGCAGTTTATTTTTGTTTGTCATAAATCTAATATATTACGGTATACGCAGAAAGAGCCAGCTGCACGCAACACATTTTAATTGTTGTTATATCTTGCATGTGTTAGTCAATCAGTAAGGCATGTTTCTGGATTAAGGGTCTCTGTTGGGTGTTAGAAGATTGCTGACAGAAGAAGTGTAGTGGCTGGATCAGTGAGGAGAGATGATACTGATACCTAGTCCTTGCCCTCTCCACTACATAATTATAGCATTGGTATCAAATAAACATATCTGTTGTGTAGTAAATATAGCCTTAAAAGTCAAATATGTGTTTTACAGGCCAGTTTGCCTGGTTGTACACGAAATACCTCTGATTGCCATTTGGTTTCTGCTTACGTCAACTTTCAGGTAAGATGCCAAGCAATATATGTTACTAAATTCAAATCATTGTACTATAAATAAATTAATCCTCATGGTTAAGATGGAAACAAAATCAGCAAATGACTGTATAGTGAGAGCAAGAGTAGTAGCCGATAGGGGAGTCCCAGCTGTCCACACTAATTGTTGTGTGCATGGTTTAGTGTAAGGATATCACTGGATTACATGACATAGCCCACATACCATTAAACTAAGACCCCTTTGTGTAAACACAACCCACCATTCTCTGCTTCCACAAAATGTTATAATGCTGCATATTTCTGTTTTTTAGCTGAAGACACGATGCTCGTTGTTAATCTAAGATAATTATATTATATTCTATTCTATAATAGAGTAACTGTTGCACTATTAGGGGAAATATCCACAAGAGCATACAGAGACGACACATTGCCACAGTTTTCTATACCACAAACACACACCATTAATTTGCACACTTTCTACTCATTATGGCAAAATGTTGCGGCATCAAAATTCACAGCTTGTATTGTTTTTTCTGTGTCATGACCTGTTCTGCTAACACAAAGATTGTTTTATTTTGTCAACACTTTCTCAATGGCAGTATTATTCATAAGATTGGTACACAAGTTATTGTTTTTCAGTCAAATGCCTATGGAAACAGCTAAGATAGTTATAAGTTTAGATCCGTGTATAATATGCTCATAAATGTTCGTTGACGGGTTTTTTAAGCTATAAGGAAGGCTTGCCGAAATAAATGTGCACAATTGGATGATTAAACCATTTGAATTAAAACATTGCAACATTAAACATTTTCGTTAAAAGTATATGTATATTTTTTTCAGTAAAATATCCAAAAAACGCTAGGCCAGTCTTAAATATTTTGTTCAGTTGAATACTTACAATATCCCAAATGTTTCCACCTATTTGTAAATCATGAGTGATACAAAATATTGACTCAATTTAAATGATTTTGTTTGTTGGTTTGTTTTTTACATGGAGCGGGCACTTATCTTGGTTACCCCCGCTATTATTGGACACTTTTGTGGAATAAATTAATCATGCATTTCTCCAGTTTCTGGAGGGCCACTGCCCTGTAGAGTTTAGCTCCAAACCTAATTAAACACACCTGAACCAGTTAATCAAGGTCTTCAGACTCTAGAAACGTCAATGCAAGTGTGTTGGAGCTAAAATCTGCAGGATGTTGGTCCTCCAGGAGCAGGATTGGACATCCCTGCAAACATTTGCATGATTCTACATCCACACCAGTAGGTGTCAGTATATGTACAAGATGATCGCTTCATCGGACAGCGTAGAGTTCACCTTTAACGAGGTTTTGATAAACTAAAACAGCAAAAATAAAAACTTTTACATTTTAGTATAATTGACTAATGAATGAATATGACATGACGAAATATTGACCAAATTTAAAGGTTTTTTTGTTACACGGAGCAGGTCATGGGGGGGCTGCCATTTTGAAACGACAGGACCAGCCAAATACAGCAAACTTCTCTTGATCAAAATAAAAATGAAAACCTATGACATTAACAAAAACTACAGAGGGATAAACAATCCATTATTGCACACGATTTGTATGTTTTTAACATTGTTTTCTCTCTAGCATGCTCCCCCTGCTGGTGAAGGACGGTTTGCTGTTGCCTTACGTGGTGACCTCATTGGCATTCCTCTTTCTGAGTTTGTATCTGCTCTCTGCTTTAGAGAGGACTACAGATGAAGAGCTCAGGCTGGGCCTCTTTCACAAACTCACTCAGCACTGTCTGCCTAAACTCAACCTCAGCCGGATCATTAAATGGAAAGTAAGTTACCGCTGACGTCACGGCCCGTTACTCCACACCACTGACGTTAATGAAATTGATGCTTATGAAGAAGTCAGTTAAGCGCTCTAGGCCACTTGAACGGGCCATAACTTTCACATTAGCTTGACCCCATGATCTTCTTAGTGCTTTTGAAGACTGAACGTTTCAACAGCTCCTTGCGTGAATGTTCAAACCAGAAGGTGCGCTATTTGTGTAGCGTGAGTCATTAACACAGGTTTGCCTAGATATATTTATTTACACAAGAGACATAAATAAGGGGGCCCTACGATGGAGGTAGAGTTTCATTGGGGGGTCGTGTTGCTCACACCAGCACTTCCACTGATCCTTCACTCCATCTGTCGTAAATAGACATGTTAATGTTTATACCTCGACTCGCCGTCCCAAAACGGGGTGGAAAATAAACGTCAAGTTACAAGGATCTGTGTATTGCCGTCGTAGCTCTTGATTTGGACTAATGAACCTTTGTCATGATACTGTCTCTCTGTTGTTATAAGAAAGGAAATACTGTGTAAGTGTTCTTCACTTTTGTCTTTTGCAGTTCTGGCTTTCACTGGTGGCCATGGCTGCGTTGAGCTTTATGAGCGTGTGGTTGGAGCCTCCGGCCAAGTTGCCTGATCTGTTTCCGGTTCTGGTCTCCGTCCTCTCCTTTCTGCACTTTCTGGGTTTCGTCATATATTTCAACCTAGTCCAGTTGACGGAGCCACAGAGGAAAAAGAGTCAGAAGAAAACAAACTGAAAACATGCGTTCAAAGACATTGGCTGTCAAAAACGCTACGGTCAGGATGATGGCGAAAAGAGAGGACAATCCCTATGGTTAGAATAGAACAGGATGGGAATAGTTTGGAAAAATTCAATTTCCTCCTAATGAAGTTTAGGTTCTTGCTTGAGAAGAGTAAATCAAATGAAAGGAGATACAGTTCTGCCAGACTTTCTCTCACTTGTATGATTTAGAGACAAATTCGGTTAGTGGGATATTGGTATTGTGTAAATGACCAGGCTATAATGGATCGTTTGTGCTGACATTATTTTTATTAACTTTTTTGATACACCATTAAATGTTTTTGTACCACCCTACAACTTTTTTTTTTTTTTTTTTTTTTTTTTTTTTTTTTAAAAGCTGCAGGTTTGTTGTCCTTGTTCTTAGGGCTGCACAATTTGGCCAACATATTTGTGATTATATAGCAATAGAACTAAAATATTAATAATAATAACTATTATAAGTATTGTTTTTAAAATATTAAACACAAAAATCACTGTAGAGTATTTAAGAGAACAAATTATTATTATACAGTATGTATACTAATGTAAAATTACAATAATATTTAGTAAACAAAGCGCACATATTTAATTAAATCACAGCTTTTCTGATTTGATAATCACACTAAGCCATATTGCAATTTTGTGTTTATTTTATTTGATGTGAAAAGTTTCTTTCAGTGAGTATGATTGAATATGATTAACATATAATGATTGTTATAATTAAATAAAAATATTAAAATAAATGCTATGTAACGAAAATGAAAAAGTATTAAATGTATTTAATATTAATAATTTAATTTACAGTACAATATTAATATTGATCAAACAAAGCCCATATATTTAAGTCACAGCTTCAGATTAGATAATCACACTAAGCCATATTATATAAAAAAAAAAAATCATTCGTTTATTATTTTTTTTAAGTAGTAAATGAAGAAAAATATTCATTAACACAGTGGAATCATCTTGACAGTGACTAAAGACGTGAGGCCAGTACTAAAGCTACGCATTAAAATGCTTCAACTTCATGAGCTGTAAAACAAAAATGATGGAAGCGGACATATCAGAACATAATGCTGTAAAGCTGAAATACCAAGGGGAAAAAAGTACAAGCAATCTTTCTCACCCCTCTTTGTTCGAGTTAATGACGGCCATTAAAAAAATCCATTACAACTATAAATGTTATCAGGTCACAAAGGGGCTAGTGTGTTACAGCCTGAGCGAGGTCTGGAGCCACACACACACACACAGAATGAGAGAATGAACAGGTTTTGGTTTAATATTGGCAGTATATTACACAACATACTGTAAGACAAACAGCAAGTCACAATACCAGGTTGCATGATACAGTTTTAATGGATGCTGCCAATATTAAATAACCATATCTTGCTGTCGGCCATGCCATGCTTGGTTACAGATCTCGAAACTCTTTTGAACTGGGCTGTGAGTTTAACAGCCCGTGACGAACAGACCAAATTGCCGAATTCGGAGATGCTGTTCTTGTTCTTCTCAACCGTAGCGATGCAAAGTGTGTGACAAGTGTGTTTTGTTAGGTCAGCTTAAGCTTTTGTCCTTCAGACAGCCTCTAGAAGTGATAAAGAGAGAGTTACGTGATCCACCTTGAGCGGGCACCAGCTGCCGCCCATGTCCTACATCGAGAAATGATCCCTCAGAGGCTGCCAAAATAAAGAGACAGATCAACAATGGATACTCTTACCTCCAGTAAATCTGTGTGTGTGGTTTCTCAACACCTTTGTTGCTTTCTCAAATATATATATGTGTGTATGCATACATTTCTCTTCGCATCAGCCCTAATGGGACTGTATGCCAGCAGTAAGAACACTATTTTCGCAGAGACGCAGCACACCGTGTATTGTAGAATCAACATTTTGTCAGATTCCTGGTGAAAGAAGGGGAGGGAGGAGGGGGGGGGGATTACATTGAATCTTTCAGAGAATGGATTCAATGTAAATGTGTCTGAGATGGGATGGCAAGGTGTCGGCGGCGCTGTCTCATTTTGACTACGCCGGAAAGACTGACAGCCTCCTCAGACATCTCGGCGCTTTCAGACTGACAGGACATTCAGTGTACATCAAACACGCTGACAGAAAACTGCAGCTCTGCCAAAGTGAGAACCATTCCATTTGCAACTGAGCACAGAATTACATGGGGAAAAAAAGCATACTGTGCGCGTGCAAAAGTCTTGTAAATCTCTGGCATATTAAATTAATACCTTAAGACTAGAATTAGAATTAGACTACCATTCAAAAGTTTGGCGTATGTAAGATATTTTTTAAGTGTTTTTGAAAGAAAGTCTCTTATGCTCACTGAGGCTGAATTTATTTGGTAAAAAAAAAAAAAACAGTAATAATGTGAAGAATTACTATTATTCAAAATAACTTTTCTATTTTAAATATTTCCCTATCTAGTGTCACAGGATCCTTCAGAAATCATTTTAATGTGCTGATTTGGTGCTCAAGTAGCATTTCTTATTATGTTAAAAATAGTTGTGCTGCTTGATATTGGAAAATCTGGTCTTTTTTTCAGGATTACTTGAACAGAAACGTTCAAAATAAACAGTATTTATTTGATATAGAAACACATTGAACAGTAGTGTAATTCATTTCAAATTAAAGCCAGAAAATATAATAAACACTCAAACTTAAAACATACTTTTATTAGTGCTGACAAATCAATCACATCTAAGATAAGTTTGTGTGTGTATATATATATATATATATATAAACATTTATTTAAAAAAAAATGTGTATTATATTCATAATATGTGTGCATGTATCTATGTGTGTTTATGTGTGTGAGTTTTATGTATGTGTGTATATAATGTGTATGTATATTTATGTGTATACACATATATTAATTTCTTGTCCTATGATATCATATCAAGAGGATTTGAGAGAAGTCACACAAAAATCTCAGCCACAATGATTGCAAGTATGTTGCTATGCAGTTGCTAAAGTGTTCTGAGTGATTGTGAGCATGTTGCTAGGGGTTTTGGGAAGTTGCTAGGTTAGGTTGGTTAAAAGTCAAAACAGCCTCACCTACTATATAAAAACACCACTATTTACTGTATCAAGTGAGTACAATGATAACCCAGGTTGGAAGCAAAAAACAAGACATACCTTAAGATTTCCTTGAGAAATTCATGAGAGCTGCCAGTCTGTTTCAACTCTGTAAAAAGGACATGGATAGATTAAAGGGTTAGTTCACACTGAAATGAGAATTCTGTTCATCGGTTCATCTTCGGAACACAAATTAAGATATTTTTGATGAAATCCGAGAGCTTTAACCACCACTTTCAAGGTCCAGAAAGGTACTAAAGACATCGTTAAAACTGTCGACATGACTTAAATGGTTCAACCCTGACGTAATGAATACTTTTTGTGTGGAAAAACAAAAACAATGACTTTATTCAACAATTTCGCCTCTTCAGTGTTCTTCTTCTACGCCGTTTACGTTCAGAGCTTCCAGTGTTCCAGTAATGAGCCAGTGTTCTGACGTAGAACCTGGAGTCGTTATTTTTGTTGTGCTTCTGTGCACAAAATGTATTCTCATCACTTCATAAAATTAAGGTTGAACCACTGCAGTCACGTCAACAGTTTTAACAAATTTTAGTACCTTGAAAGCGGAGTCTGATACCTCTCTGATTTGATCAAAAATATCTGAATTTTTGTTAAATATCTCAAGATGAACGAAGGTTTGAGGATGAGTAATTAATGACATAATTTAAATTTTTGGGTGAACTAACCCTTTATCCAGCTTAAGAGTCTAGTAACTTATCAGGCAAATCATACCATCAGTCCTAGATTTCGTAGACTGCTGCCGCTGTCACAGCCAGATGATCTAAATGCAAATGATCTGAACGCAGGACGTGTGTGGACATAACCGGCGTTCGTATTAGAGACCAAAACACACGCTGAGAGTCGCTCAACTTCACCCTCCCCTCCCCTCCCAAAGCCCTCTAATATACAGCAGCCCTTTAATTGTGCTGGTGTTTTCCATCAAAAAGACTCAAATGTTCCCCAAACAGACCCCATTTATCCTTCAGCAGCCCAGGATTGATGTGGTATTAGAAGGGTCTGTGACCCCGTCCCAGCCAAAAACCAAAAGCCTATTTGTTTTATTACATTTTAAGGAATTTTTAATACAGTCTATTAAGGCTGTCTTACAAATCTCCCACAGCTCGACCCCATCTGCGGCCTGATCAATTTTTATACTGCTGATCCGTCCCCTTCCTTCTCATTTTGTCATTGCAAAATTCATATTATATAGGATTTTCTTATGGAAAACTTGCCATAAAAATCCGTTACAACATCTGCTGATGTGTACGGAGGCCACCGCGTGAAGACGGAGAGGGCTTTGGTGAAGATAAAATTTGTTTCAGCGGTAAGCAGAACTGTTTAAATGTTATTTATTTTCATGCTCCAAAGAAAATATATTGTGAAGTACAACATTGATTTAGAACATAACAATGTCTCCGTATGGGCGTAGAAGAGGTGGAGGCAGGGGCCGATTTATGAATCCTTTGCTCTGCTCCTTTAATTGAATTTTCCAAATCTCTCGCCACACAGAAATAATCAATACCCTCGGTCCAGGCGACAAACTTGCCTCAGAATTATTGCGCTCTCTCTTTTTCCATTTTGCGCTCATCAGCAACATGTAACGTGAGGCTCGGGACTTGGTAATGCCTGAATAAGCCAGAAAATTTATAGTCGCTCTGATTGTTTAGGAGGGATGGCCTCTCTAGAACGCTTGGGAAAAACATCTTGCTCGTGAGCTGCCCTTTCGCTGGGTTTTGGGAAGCCATTAGACGATTGCCGGAGGTCGGAAGGGGCTTCCGTTAGGGACGTGGAATCAGCGGTTTGCCTGTCAAAGTTAAAATATCCTTGTGGATTTTCTCAGCTGTCTTGGCGGTGTCACGCTGTCTGGTGCTCAGCTTGCTTTTACACGAGTAGTGTCATATCCTTGCCATCGTATGTCATCCGCACCAGCTCCTGTATGGCTCAAGTGACACAGAGTGTTTGAGAACTCTAATAGCAATGAGGTGTCTCCACGAAATCCAGGGTATTAGTGATCTGGGCCAGGATCTAATGGTGTCCCAAGAGAGTTTCAACGACAACATCTTCAACTACTTGCATGCAGTACCATGCATTCATTTACCGTGATTATCATTTGTCTTCAAGTATCATTTATTTGAAGCTTATTAAAAAAAAAATGTCTTCTAGCCTAGACATGAACGTAGAAAAATATTCAAATACAATTTAGGGAGCTTCAATGATATCATATCAAATGTATACTTCAAAATCCTACTAAAATGCAATGAGAAAAGACAAACCTCACTGGAACGAATCATTATTTGTACAAGACAATGAGGACCTACACTGTTGATCCGAATTTAGCCGTCTTTTAGTGAAAACATTTGTTTTCATGGACAATCACAATCTTTTCCAGCAGACGAGTGATTAGATTTTGTCACACCAATCTAATTCACAAGTTTACAATTCCAACACAGAAAAAGCCATACAATGGCCTTTCATAACACAAATACAAATTATAATGTATAATATAATATGTAATTTATCCCTGTGATGGCAAAGGTGAATTTACAGCATCATTACTCCAGTCTTCATGGTCACATGATCCTTCAGAAATCATTCTAATATGCTGATGATCAATTTTTAAAACAGTTCTGCTGCTTTATAGTTTTGTGGAAACTGAGATACATTTGTTTCAGGATTCTTCGATGAATACAAAAGTTAAAAACAACAGCATTTATTTGAAAGAGGAATGACTTTATCACAATATAAACGTCTTTACTGTCACTTTTGATCAATTTAGTACTAATATAAAAAAATACATCTTGCTGATACTGCCTCCAAACTTTTGAATACATTATAATATAATATACGCACACAATCAAATGTTACACTCCTCTGCAGCCTTAAATAACAATTTTCAACAAATCTCTGTCTAGGGACGGATATGTGAAAATACTCTTGTACTGTTGTTGTTGTTCTCTACATTGATAAATTTCATGCTCCACCATGTGATCAAGATTGTGACATTCCTTTGGTGTCGAGCTACAAGCAACATATACGCAAGGGTCCTCGAGTGTGACTAATTAAAACAATTTCAGCCGACCTTATCTTAAAAACATGCTGAACTTCATCACAATCCAACCATTGACTTGCAACAAATCACCATTGTGCGATTGAATCACAAGTGCAGCTTTGCTGGGGGCTGAATGTGTGCTTGAAATAATCTAATTAATTCTGTCCCATGAAGAGGAGTTCTGGCTTGTTTGTGTTAGGAAAATGAAATATTTTTCTTAGAAAAAAGAGAACCTTTTATTTGTGCAGAGCTTGAGACAAATGTCTACGAGCACGCCGCATTGACAAACCATCTCGTAAATGGCTATTCAAAGGTCTCATGTGACCAAGATCCAGAACCTCAGTGCTTGAAATCAATCGTGACTCACATATAAGTGGAACACAAAATGTTTTCTTTCTCTTGCTCTTTTAGGCAAAGCAATGGAGTCACAATCATCATACAGTAATTTGAATCAATTCAATACGGGACGTAACTTATGCTTGTGTCAGAGACTAACAAAGACTGTGCTGTGATGGGGAAACATTCGAGATTCGAAACATAACTAATTGTGTACTGGCCGCTATCTGATCTGAGAGAATTACTAAGTTTGGATATCCACTTAAGATAAGTGTTATCGTTCATGCTTTTAAATGATGAATAAACTTTTGAATTCAGTTCTAATCACTCATTTGTTTTCCAAATTCACTCACCTCGGGAATGACCCTTGTTTGTGTCTGCTCTATGTGCACAAGAGGCGATTTTAGCAGCTGGAAAGAAAAAACAAAACAAAAAGACATCGTTTTTACGCTTCACATGCAGTAAGAATTTGTCATGGAAACTCTTAATAGCAAATAAACTGTTTAGACAATGTCAATAAAGAGACCTTGAGATGCGAGGCATTTGCATTACATAGTTTATGCATATAAAGCAGAAAACTCAAAGAAAGGACTCACACAGATTCTCATGTCTCTTGAGTTCAGTTTGTAGATCAGCAGCACTCATCAGCAAGAGACTCCTAAGCTCACTACTGCCCTCTACTGGCTACAGACAAACACAGTACAGTCTCAAATACAGCTTTCCTGCAACCTCAATCAGATGCAGCTGGCTACACAGATCAAAATAAGATTAACCTAGTCTAACTCTGCACCACATATGCAGGATTGAGGGACCAAATGTAATCATTTAAGATAAAAAAAAAAAAAAAGCACAAGGGTCAACCACAGATTTAATTATTGGCAGGTATGAAGCTCCTCAATGGTGGTTCAGACCCTGATCTAGTCGTAGTTTAGTAGTCTAATTGGACAGCCTATAAAGAATCCTTCAGTGCATACACCACTGTGGTCTTCAACCATATTCAATCCACATACCAATAATGCTTTCAGCTGTTGCCGGAATTTCATGAGATCCTTGAGAGACCTTTTCACCTTAGATCTGAGGAACAAAATTCTGGGGGAGGAGAGGGGCAGGGGCAATTAGTAACATTTTACAATAAGGTTTAAATGTGTTAACTTTAGCTAACTACAATAGTTAACTAACAATGAAAAACACTTATTATATAATAATATATTAAATTATTTCTTAGTTAATGCTCATTTCGATATTTACGAATAGATTATTACAATCAAAAGTTGTATATTATTTAATGGTCCAGAGCTAACTATCATTAACAGAGATTAATAAACACTGTAACAAATGTATTAAATGCTCGTTGTTGGTTAATGTAAGTTAATGCATTTAATGGGGCCTTATTGTAAAGTGTTACCATTCATTTTTAATCCATTATATTTTTTTTAGAGTTATTCTTGAATTGCTATTCAGGAATATGCCATGTTAAAATTTGCTATAAATATATAACATTACATTATTAGATTCTCGCAGAATATGCTTGATAAGGACATAGGACATCATATTCATATTCCTCACTGAGTCTTTGAGGAGAGGACAAGCTGACTAAGAATAAGATATTCATATATTTTTAATAGACATTTGAAAATATTAGGAGACATATTAAAGAGTTGGCAAAATCTTACACAAGGTCCTTCGTCCAATCACTCTCAAGAGCTCTTCTACATTTTGCACGAGAAGTTCTCTTGGGTTTGACTCACCAAATGAATACTTTCTTAAATGAATCATAAGCCCGCTCTCTTTATTGATGTTTTTATATATATTTAACTAGCTTCCTCTTAAATGACTGCACTAGAAAATTCAAAACTAATGCTTGTCTTGATGGATCACACGGAGCTCTGTGTTAGTATGCGTTAGAGAGGAAATAGGTCTTTTCTTAAACTCTCCTTATCCAACTATTTTTAGTGCTATGTAAATCAACGGGGCTTTTGGCTGGTGATGAAACTCCCTCCATGTCCTGTCATTAAATTCTGATCAGTCATAATGGCTATCAGCCAACTGGGACAAAGGAAATATCCAGTAATGAGGAGAAATTTCTGTCTGTTCCTCTGCTCCAGCTATACCAATGTTAGTAGCTTCATAAAAATAGACGTTGATGGCAATCAGGCTGGTTTTTGTCAAATATAACCAAATAAAAAGATGAATACAGTAACTCGACAACAAAAACTTGGGCATGGGCCATTATTTAAACATTATAAGTGTTTTTACATTGACATTTTTCTCTTTTTTTTTAAGTGGAACTTTGTATTTAAACCTTAAATATTATTACTAAAATGATAGAACCCGTTTAAAAAGAGAACATCATCAACACGTTTAAAAAGACATTTCTTCATCCTTACCTCTCAGCGTCTGTCATGGGCTCTTTTGTTTGAGGGGGATTCGTTTTCTTCCCACCTGCTCTGGAATTACCTGCTGACGAAGCACTAAATGTCAGCAATTTATCAAATCGGCATGAGCAAAGATATTATTAATGGCTACGCGGACAGCTAATCTAAATGCAGTATCACTGGATTACAAGAGACCCCTACTGTACAGGATTTTGGAAACAACGTGACATGAGTAGGGGATGGTTTATGGAGATGATTATCAAAAGCGAAAAGAACACACATACATCTTACCCTGTTCGCAATAAAAAAATTAAAAATGAAAACTCCTGGGGGGGCAAAATGTGATTTTCATAGGACACAGTAGATGAGACTGGGGGTTCTAGTACCTGCAGGTTTTGTCAATCGGGTTCCAGTCAAAGGCGAATAGTTCCTGTTTGGAGCAAGCCTCTTAGCAGGGCTCTAAAATAAAAGGGAAAAAAAAATGAATTTACTGCACTTTTAAGTAGTGAGTAAAATCTTATTCCTTATGATGAAGTCAAAACTCACGTTTTCTTTGTCTTCTAACTGAAGGGCTCTCTTCACACTGAATGGAAAATTAGACAGCAGAACTTGATTGTTTTTTTTTCTTTTTCCCTTGCTTTTTCAAACTTTAATAGTTTGGCGTTTCTACTAAGTATCTTGAATGAATCGTGATTTATAGTACTAGTACTGTAAACATTCACAAATTCTATTACATTTAACTTAAACCAAAAAGTACCATGGTACTATTGGCTGGTAAAATGTTAGCTATATAATAGTGTTAAAAGTATCACAGTTCAAAAATATGGCAATCATTCAATATTATTTTTGGTAAGCATCCATGACAGCAAAGTACCATGGTATTACCGTCTTATGTATCACTGTAGCATGAACACAATTTATTTGCCACCGCAGATATAAGTACCCATCCGATAGCATTGTTGAAACAGCGGTAATAATTCTAAGAAAAAGGTGAGACAAATGAATGGATAAACTTACGGCATTTTAGATATTTAAATCTTGATGTTGATATCTCTTTCACAAAGTTATAAAAACAAACTGACGCTTATTTCTAGTTTGGCGCGGTGCAGCAGTAATTTAGTTCCCCGGAAACACTCATCTTGTTAAAGTATTTGAGAGTGTCTAACTCTGTTTTACCAGAGAATTCGCACAGAATGGGTTATAATATTGTTAGGGTAAAGATGTGTAGCCCTACCAAATTTATATCACGAATACCTGCGCAAAATATCCAGTTAATAAATATTGTGTGAGAAGCATTGAACGCAGTTGTTTCCCGTTATCTCTTTAAAAGTGCGCACCGCTGAGACAGGGTTTGTTTACACATGGCAGCCATGGCAATGAATCTCACTCGATAGTGAACAACACCACCAACCATAAAATAGCCTAGAGACCTCCTCTCTTGCTCCCTGCTATTATTACAATATGCTTTGGTTTTTTGGTTGCATATTGACAGTGTTTTCATAATGCAGCGCTCAGAGGAAGAGAGGTTTTATGTGGCGTGCAGGGCTGCTTATCTCTCTGTGTTCAGATCCAGCTTGGTTAATATGACTTCTAAAGATCAGCTGTGCACCGGTGAGCATAATGCATCTCAATACGTTGATTTTTAACACAAAAGCTATTGACAAGACTAGTTCATTACTGAAGAACAAACGTATTCAAATAATATGTAATATATAAATGAATACACTAATCAATATGTAGGTATTTCTGAAAATATAAATGTTTTCTAATGACTTAAATATCTAATGTCAGTACAAAAATATTTTCACTAGGTTAAAAGTGAGTTTATACGACGGTGATGGTCCGTCTTTGCTGTTTTATCTCAGTTCTTCAGCAAGCAGGTAGAAATCCATCACGGAAAGCTTTAGACAAGTATTGGCCCCCAGGAACCAAGAAGCTGAATTTTGATGACTTTTGTGAGATCCTTAAGAAGGAAAAACCGGCAGAACCAGACGAGCTTATGAGAATTTTCAAGAAATTTGATATAAATTGTGATGGATATATCTCGCACGAAGAGCTCAGCAGAATCCTTACTTCGGTAAGTGTTAAATCAATTCTCTCTTCTCACAAACATGAGCTGTGTCCCAATTCAGAGGCTGCATGAATTGGGACACAGCTTTATTGTGTGTCTGTTGTTGTAATCATTTCAGGATTGTATTTTGATTTGTTTGTTTCAGTCTGGTGAAAAAATGTCACCTAAGGAAGTGGACGAAATCTTTTCCTTAGCAGACGTCAACAAAGATGGAAAGTTAGACTACGCAGAGGTATGATCTCCAAGCATTACACAGCAGTGCCCTTTTTATAAACTGACAAATTATAGCACAGTAAAACGGTTACACTTTATTTTAAGGTGTCAGTGTTACAGTGTAATTATACATTTAAGTACTGAGGAATATTAACGAACTACTAGGGTTAGGATGAGGGTTTGGTTTAGGGATAGTTGCATGCAATTAATTTCTAGTTATATATGTAACAATGAAACTGTAAAATAAAGTGTTACCAAAAAAACATTCTGCTTGTAATTACAGCTATAATTAACATCTATTGATCATACCTCTTAACCCACCCATATAACCAAACCTATCCCTAAACTTAACCTCATAGCTTTGCAATACAACATAAACACAATAAGCACATTGCAAGTACACAGAAGTTAAAGACACCTAATATAAAGTGTGACCGCAAGTCTGCTGTCCAGTTCTGCAGGCTTCTTGGGTCTACAGTAGAACAGTGTCAGACTGCGGCTCTGGAGAAGCTTGAGACTGATGCCAAACTGAAGAGGCAGAACTTTGGCAACCAGTTGGAAAACTCTCCACAGAGCTTAGAGTCCCAACCTGAGCTTCGAGCTGCACAGACACAGTCCAGAACAGAGCTGGAAACAACACAGAGGAAAGGTATGATGCAGGGTCTACAGAACAGCGCAAAATATAAAAACACACCAGGTGTATTGAGAATGAGCGTGTTCAGCTTGGGATGGTATTTACTGGTCATGTTGCACATGTGCCTGCACACAAAAGCAAACAACAATTCTGTTTTCATTCTTCACAGTGCAGTCTATTATATAGTAAATAATGGTTAAGCTATTGATTTCCCCTCATGTGTGATGAGAAATGGACTCATTTGGTTTTGTCCCATACATCATAATGTGAACTCAATAGAGGGTTCGCGTGGGGGAGGAACCTTTAAAGCCTTTTGATTAAGGCAATCATTTGTCATTATTATGAGTAAGTGCAGGACTAGTGAAGATTTAGCAGATTTCTTTGTGGTGTTTAACTTTAAAGTCACTATGAAATCAAAATTGCCCATTCTTGCTTTTATGATAGAATATTGCAGTATTTTAAATGATTTAACTGTGCTCATTTTTAATGAATTGAACTCATGTGCCCTTATAATCTTTCATCAAAATAACTTCCCCTACCTCTCTCAGTGACATCTCTTCTCTTCACTGACAACAAGCAATAGCAAACCACAACCATCCAGTCAATTCCTGATGGGTTCCTCCCTTAAGTTTTTTTTTTTTTTTTTTTCATTTTTGAGGAGCCGTTTCCATTGGATGAACAGGGGTTGGTCAATGAAAGTGAAACAGTGGAAAATATAGTGTTGGAGAATTCATGCCTATATATGCGCTGCCTAGTGGCTGATCTTCACTGATTTTACATTCGCAGTAAGAGCAGAGTGTGAAAGTTGAATTAGCACATCTGTACATAAAAAATTGCTTTCCACACAACACAATGGGAGACATATCAGAGTTCAAAAGAGGACAAATTGTAGGTGCGCTCTGGCTTATCTGTGACCAGGACAGCAAGTCTTAGTGGTGTATCGAGAGCTATAGTATCCAGGGTAATGTCAGCATACCACCATGTAGGACGAAACACATCCAACGGGATTAACTCTCGATGCAAGAGGAGGCTGTATGAAAAGGATTTCTGGGCACTAACCCGAATTGTATCCAAAAAACATAAGAGCGCGGCTGCCCGACTCAAGTGATTAAATGCGCACCTTGACTCTCCTTGCACACTTTGGCACCTGTTTCCAACAAAACTGTTCGTCAAGAGCTCCACAGACTCAGTATTCATGGTCGGGCAGCTTTAGCCAAACCTTTGATCACTCGTGCAAATGCCAAATGTTGGTTTCATTGGTGCCAACGGTGTAAATCTTGGGCTGTGGACATTGAGAAACATGTATTGTTCTCTGATGAATCCACCTTCACTGTCTTTTCCACATCCGTTGGAGTTACGGTTCCAAAGAGTGATGGTTTGATGGACACGTCACTTCAAAGCACTACCAAAACATTCTAGACCATGTGCACCTAATGGTTCAAACATTGTACCCTGAATGGGGTGCCATGTATCAACATGATAACGCACCAGAACACAGCAAGGCTTGTGACAGAATGGTTTAATGAACATGGAAGTGAAGTTGAACATCTCTCATGGACTTCACAGTCACCAAAACTTTATTATTGGAGGAGCAAGTCAAAAAACATTTTCCTCCACCAGAATCACATAGCAACCTGGCTTCTGTTCTGGAAGAGGAATGGCTCAAATCCCCCTGGCCTCTGTGAAGGACTTGTATATGTCAATGCCCAAGACGAATTGATGCTGTATTGGCCACAAAAGGAGGCCCTACACCACACCATTATTGTAGTCTAAAACCAGGTGTTTCAGTTTCATTGTCCAACCCCTGTACAACACATTAAGGAAGAAAAGACTTTCGCAACTTCTGTTTCATACTGACTTTAATGTGATCGTTATTTTAAAGTGTGCAATTTTTAGGCTTAGCTCATAGTTCTGCTTGCATATGACAGACAGTCGCTCCTCATCCAGACCATCATCAGCTCGCAGTCGTCGGTCATCTTTATCCACGGCCATCACCATGGGCACCGGCAGCACTAAAAGTGGCAGACTGGCTGAGCCCAAATCTCTACAGGTACCAGTTGCATTGTGGGAATGTTCATTTTTATAGTGTATATTAAACTGCTGAATGAAAAATTACCAAAAAAAAGTATCAATAAAATGAATGAAAAACTTTAAAGATAACTTAATTTTAATAAAGCAAGTATATTATTTTAAAATGAAATGCATAAATAAATGCCGAGTAATAACGGAATGAGCAATTTAGGAATAAATTGTCACCGATTTTAAGGATAAGGAGGTCAGATTTTGACCGCTTAGAGTTTTGCCTACAACCTAAACTTAGTGTAAACTCAAGTGCCTTATGGGCAGCTATATGTTTGCTGTGTTTTTGTTGTATCAAAGCCTTTTGGTAGCAAATTTTCATTTGGTCGATATGAGTGCAGCTCGGCTATTGATCTCCTTCCCTTTGTTTGCACTCTTTTTGACTTTAACCTCAGCTGGTTTGCTTTACCACGAAAAAATAATGACCAAACTCGTCAAAGCAAAGAGATTGGAAAAAACTAGATGCTCTTGGGTGAGGAAAGTTCTATCGCCTCAGTTCCAGCCTGTTGTATTACCTGAGCCAGGAGCTTGATAATTGGGTGTAGGGATTGGAAAGGGTCAGGTTGTGTGTTTTTATGGTGGCTCGCGGTCTGTGTGCGAGACTTTAAATTACGGAGGTTTCTGGGAGGTGACAGGGCAGTGTATTAGTCCAGCCGAGTGACCCATCTCCTTGGGACACTACATCAGGGCCTTTTAAAGTAGACACTTGCCTCGGGCGCTTTTCTTCATTTTGATTCGGGGTGGACAAACCACCCAAGTGTTATGATTTGATCCTTAACACGTTTCACAACCCAGCATAAATTCTGGGAGGAAATTGCTTTTGTTGAAGAAGTGTCATTTCAGAACCATGTTTTTAGCACTCAGAAAAGAAGCATAAACCAATTCTAAACATTAAAAGGCCTCTGTGGCACCTGAGGACAAGGTTTATTTCCCAAAACTACTCTCTGATGGCTCAGAAAAGAGGCAGTTTGACTCAGATTTTTGATTACTTGATGATTTAGAGTATATTTGCTGTAACATTTTAGCTGGACCTAAACAACAGCAGTTAAAAGAGCAAAAAGACTTGCTTTAGACAAGGATTTATGGCTTTCCTCAGGCCCTTTTTCTTTTTAATTACATTATTAGTGCGCATAATATGAATTTGATGGTCTGCATTGAAATTTATCTTTCTGCACTATAGTAAAAAATCTTGAACTTTGTTTTGTTCCACCCAATGCCTTTGTTTTAGCAAAGATGTTACAATAGCGTCACCCTGTGGTTGTATCTTCAACTTCATCCTCGAGCATTTGCTGGAATTGTTTCATGTTTGCTGTTTTCGAATGATTTTTTTTTTTTTTAAAACATCATGGATTTTTACTATGTTAACACTTATTTAACCAGGATTGGCATCATACTCTTATGAGAGGCTGTTTTTATCTGGAGGAAGATGGAACAATTGTTTCTCTCCAGTATCGCCTGCATGTCCCGGAGGCTACCGGTGTCTACCTGACCATACGGCCCTTCAATCTAAGCCCAATTCCTGGTAAATATGTTGTGCATAGTGTTAAAGATGTCAAAATGCCTACAGAAAATAAGCAGATTTGTGTTTCTTTTGATTGTGTGTGTATGCCACAGAGAAGCCTTCCCCGTGGATGTGTGTGGACACGGCTCTCTATGTGGTGACGGGGAACAAGACCAAAGAAGATTCAACTTTGGTTTGCTTTACTGAGTTAAGGGATAAGGAGGTCAGTAAATGCATCTTTTTTTCTGTCTAAATGTGATTGTATTTGTATTATCAAACTATAATATCTGCTTATATTTCAAGTATTTTGACTTATTTTCTTATCAGATGTAATATATATTAATAAAGTAATAATAAATTGTCCCATCTCAAGCTATACTAATAAATATTAATGGATGTTCAGGTATAATTATGGCCTCAGAAAAGTAAAGGTTGATTTTAAGGCTGATGATCAGTTATTTAAAATCATGGAAACAGTATTGATATTTAATATTGTTCCTTTGACAAACATAGCAAAACAAACTAAAGTGATAAAAAAAAATGTTCACTTTCTAAATGCATTGTGATTATGAGTTATGACAAGATTTGAAAAGGGAGAAAAAAATATTACATTATCAGGGTTGACGCATTACTTGGGTACGCAACTATAATTGTAACTTTTTAAAAATACATGTAAATAAATGTAAAAGAATAAACACAAAAGGCTAGATTTTAATTTCATATTATGTGAATATTTTTTCATTTGGTTATATTTTAATGTTGTTAATACCTCCTCATGAAGAAAGAAAACAATAGTTACTACTAGCTTTTTCTTGATGTGTTTGCACAAATGAAGGGATATATAAATTCATATATATAATATGGACAAATATATATCAAATCAAAATATAAAGGTTGACATGAAATGCTGCCTCGTTGGAATTGGAGTTATTACTTTGTGCAACAGTAAGTAAGATGTATGTTGTGTGTGATTGATGAACAGAGGTTTGTGTGGAGGGGAGAACTCAATGCCGGCTCATATCTGCTCATGCCCTTCACCACTGGCTGTAGATTGATGAAAAGTACAAGGAAGACCACCGCTAAAACTTCTCAGCTAGTCAACCGTACCCAGTCTGGAGAGCTGGAACTAACCAAAGAGTTCAAGTTAGTCAATTCTTATCTTAAAAATGAACATATTTACAGTGGGTTTTAGAAAGGGAACCCAATAAAAGTCTATTAAGTTTGTTTTTAATGTTAAATGATTGATTATTTTATGTATGTAAAAGTATAGTGTATAGAATGTGTGCAAAGATGCTGTACTGTTTTGTTCCACAGGGCGGCATTGTCTGACATCTTTCAAGTGATCGATTTGGACGCCAGCGGCTTGCTGAGCCTAGAGGAGTACAACTTCTTTGAACAGAGAGCCAGTGGAGAGAAATGCGATGAGGATGCCTGGGCCATCTGCAAAGGTTCTTATACAAACACTGGCTATGAAGTGGACACAGTGCTATAAAAATCAAAATTGACCATTCGCTTTTTTTTCTTTTTCTTTTTAAATGCAATGTTTATTATAAGCTATTTATCATCATTTTTTTAAATCATGCGCCGGCGTAATCTTGAATCGAATGACTTCCCCTTTCTCTGCCAACGTCTTCTCTTCTCTGATGACATGTTTTTTGGCTTGAGGTGGGACAACCTGTCACTCACATGAGATCACAGCAATACCAAACCACAACGTTCCACTAAATTCGTGATGGACAAAATAAAGTCTCATCCTACATTTGTCTTGTTTGAGAAGCTGTTTCACTCGAATATATGTCAAAATAGAGAAGAAAAGATTATTTACAGCTTCTGTTTCATGCCGCTTTGAATGTGATTCACATCATCCGCTCTCAAAATCGGATGATGCAGTTGAATCATGATTGGCAAGTAAATGTTTTTTTGACTCCTCTGATAAAGTATCGATTGAGTCTTCAGTCATGTAATTTATTCAAAATATGACTTCCAGGTCTTGAACGAGTAATGTTCAATCCAATAATATGCATTATTTGCTCTGCTATAGAGAACTTTGACACACAGAAAAATGAGTTAACTAGACAAGGATTCCTAGAGCTCAACCTGATGGAAGCGAATGATCGGGAGGGTGACCCCAGGGATTTGTGGCTCACCTTGGAGGCCATGGGCTACAACCACAGTTTGGAGATGGTGGAGGTATAAAGGTCTTTGAGCTTTGCTCATGAGCAGTTGGGGAAAGTAACTTCTAAAAGTAATGTTCCAATATTGCATTACTCCCTAAAAAAGTAACTAATTGAGTTACTTAGTTACTTTTTATGGAAAGTAATGTGGAATATGTATCTTTTGAAGTACACATTTCACAGTTTTCATTCATTTTGTGGGACACTGAGTCTGTTTTTGTGAATTGAGATGAGTTAATGCATGCTCACGTTTAGACTAGAAGTACAATAACCATCATATTTACACACAACACCTCTGCACATCCCAATTCCTCTCCACACGGGGACAGGAGAGGTGTCAGTCAAGAAATGGAGAAACAAAGCGACTTGTATTACTTATTTGGAAAAGTAACTCAGATTTTATTCTAAATGAAAAGTATTTCGTTACTTTAATAGTAACTTGTAAAAAGTAATCTGATTCTTTAACTCGCTTTACTTGTTACTTTTACTTGGAATTTCAAATTGTAAAAACTGCAAGGGAATGGTGAACATGTCCTTTATTTCTAAACTGAATCATTTTTTGTGTAATTTATTCATAGGCACTTTACATTTTTACGATTTGCTTTATCCCATCAGGCCTGTCCATTTGTCATTGAAGTCTACTGTGAGGATGTCAAGGCAACTCTTCAGGCAGTTCATTTGGATTCTGGGATCAAGATGTTGAATTCTGCTGTACAGAGGTCTGTCACATCAAAAGCAGAGGCTAGATCTCTGAAAGGTCACGAGAATGTCTTGGTTTATACATACAAAGGAGAGAGCAGAATTTCATCAGTCATTGCCAATAAGGTAGGTTGATTTTTGTTTTATGTCACTTGTGTTTGGTGTGTGTGTTTTTTTTGTTTTGTTTTCACCCTTTGTATTATTGAAAATCAATACAGGGCATCCATCTCTCATTTAAAAAAAGCCCTTTAATGTCTTTTTAGGCCTCACATTTGTACGTCTTGCGCTTAACATTCACTGAGAATAGCACAAAGTAACTAAACCTCCAGTTGTTTGGAATGCTTTATGGAAAGGAACATTGGCCATGAGTAGAATTTCAATGTCCTGATCTTCCATTATAAATACAAAGTCAGCTGAAAGGCACTTTTAACAGAGAGAAGGGGATTAGTTCTGCAAGGAGAAACTTGCCATAGTTAGTGGAACTAATTATCTGAAATATTACACTATCATTAAAAAATTTGGGGTCGATTTTTTTTTTTTTTTTTTTTTTTTTAATGTTTTTGAAAGAAGTCTCTTATGCTCACCAAGACTGCATTTATTTAATAATAAAACAGCAAAAATTGTGAAATATTACTATTGAAATGAACCGTTTTCTATTTAATGTATTTTAAAATGTATTTTATTCCTGTGATGCAAAGCTAAATTTTCAGCAATCATTACTCTTCCATGTCACATGACCAATTTAACGCAATCCTGCTGAATAGAAGTACTAATTTCTTTTAAACACTAAATATGTACTGTCCTCAAACATTTAAACTGTTGTCTATATAATTCACATTTCCTGCAGCACTTTTGTTAATGAATGATTATGAATGGTTTTCCCCTGTTGTATTCTTGGTATCACTCTTGCTGTCATAGTCCAATCAGAAGGTGACGCTGCACATCAACAATGAACAAAGCAAGAACTGTGTGAGCAGTAGGGGCTTGAGTATGTTTGCTGTGGAGGTTCCTGCTAGGGCTAAAATGGTGAGATACACCGTTTTCACTCACAAATATAGGCCATTTTCTAGTGTAGGTGCAGGATGGGGTGCATTTTATGCTCTATTTCCCATTGTCAGTTTGAACTAATAACTTGATTGGGGCTAGTTACGGTTGACAGACACTCAGATGTACAATTTTGCAGAATATTTCTCAACACTTGTGCTCTGTTTTGGTCTCTGTTCAGGTGTGTCAGCATGTCATGGCTTTAAATGATCAACAGGAGTGGATTTACAACTGCGTTGAAAGCATCATACCAAGTTTGTAAATTCTGCAGTAATATTAGGAATTTATTATGAGATAACAAGTCGTGTAGTGCTTGTAAAATAAATAACATAATTTTGTTTGCTTCTTACAGTGACCATTATAAGCATGTTTTATTATAGTTTCTAAAGTTGTTTGTTTTATTATTGTTTCTTAAGCATTATTAATGTAGTCAGTGAGTTACATTCATGATGTTCATGTGTTTTTGTAAATAAAGTTAATTTATTTTCAGTAAATCTTTTTTAATATGTTCATATATTTATCATTTATTTATTGACATTATAACAAATAATGATCAAGTTCACACAATGATTTAATCTATTCTTAACAGTTTGTTTGGAGTAGTAAGGATTAGCTCACGTCAGAATTAAAATTTCCTGATAATTTATACTCTTTAATCACAAATGCTCGTCTTGCACCAGCCCTGCGATGCACCACACATTACGTAATCACGTTGGAAAGGTCGTAAAAGCCATTTGACTTGGTCTTTGCACGTTCGCTTTGTAAACACTTGCTCGGTAGGAGCATTTTGCTAGATAAGACCCTTATTCCTTTAAGGCTGCACTGAAACTGCAATTTGGCAACCTGTTGGTAGCTGTTGAAGTCCACTATATGGAGAAAATCCTAGAATGTTTTCCTCAAAAACCTTAATTTTTATTATTATTTTTTTTGGCAAAAGAAAGAAAGACATAAACATCTTGGATGACACGGAGGTGAGTAAATTATCAGGAAAATTATCCTTTAATTATATTGTTCTATTTATTTATTTTGTGTTGTTGCACATTTACCCCAGGCCTCATAATGGAAGGTAACATACCTCACCAATCACATTACATATCATATCAGTTTGGTTTTCTTAGTAAGCAATATAAATACCCTAATTCAAGGCATTAAGCCAAGGGGCATAGTTCAGTTCTAGCAGTCAAACATACAATCCAAATTCCAGAGTGTTATACTCATAGGCCTAAATTTTATTCGCCCTTGACCTTTAGCACCACATGCAGGTTTAAGCTTCTATTTATAACTTTCAGTCAATTATTTTGCCCTTTGACTTTCACTACTGTAACTGTAGAACAAGACACTAAAGGTCACATGACATGTGAGGAGTATTTAAACTGCATTCCTTTTCTCTCCATCTCTCTCATCACCAGCAAAGTGCACTTCTCTTCAAACTCTGTATTCAGGGTGTATGTATTATTTAGTATCACTAGAGCTCAGAGATATGTTTAAAAAATCTCTCATACAAAATTCACATCTGTTTCTGTTGCATCCAAGACATTAAAGTCAGCTGTTCCCGCTTGACTTTTAACCGTTTTTTTTTTTTAAGAAGACTGCAATATCACGACAGCTTGCAAACATTGCATCATTGTAAACTTTGTTCTGCTTTAAATGAATTCTGGGTGAAACTTGATGCAATAGACAAACAAAACTCTGACCTAGAGCTCCAAGTTTCCCGACATGCACTTCATAGGGCCCCTACATTTTCTCCCACAAGACCATTTGGTGCACAAGTATACAAATAAAAGCATATATATATAGTGCAGACTTATCTAATGAAGTGCTCAAACAAATGTTTGATGACTCGCCTAGCCTACATCCACTCTTTTTTTTATATGATTCAAGATTAATTTAGTGCATAAAACTACATAATTGTATAACTGACTTGCTGTACACCCTAGAATTATAGATATTCTAAATGGCTTAACTGTCCCTTTAAATGTGGGCGTGTCCGTCGAATTTGCGAAAGGCCAATGTGTGAGTAGAGAGGCTACGTGGTGAACACACATCCCGCTGTGCACCCGGATAGTGACAGACACTGACCGCTGCAGAAACATGGTGAAAATCACGGTTATTAAGACCAAACCGTACACGGATCAAAAACCCGGAACCAGCGGTTTAAGAAAGAGGGTGACTGTATTCCAGCAGAATCAGCATTATGCGGAGAATTTTATCCAGAG
Organism: Opsariichthys bidens; assembly: GCA_037194245.1. Lineage (NCBI taxonomy): Eukaryota > Metazoa > Chordata > Actinopteri > Cypriniformes > Xenocyprididae > Opsariichthys > Opsariichthys bidens. Next base: position 14,275,830 of record CM074298.1, read on the forward strand.
TATCATTTCCACCATTGACCCTTCTCAGAGGCAAGAGGGCACCCTGGTAGTGGGAGGAGACGGGCGATTCTTCATGAAAGACGCTATTCAGCTGATCATCCAGATTGCTGCAGCTAATGGGGTTAGTTTTGGCCGTAATTTGACTTGCAATTTTAATGCAAAAGAAACTTGTAACAAAAGCCATTTCCTCAAATAGGAAGGTGTCATTACACCAGTTCATTGCAAAAGAGTTCAATTGCAATTGTGCTCTGCTATGCATGTCTTAAACCACTTCATGGAATAAACGTTTAGGTCTTATTTCAGGCATTTCTATTCATACTTCATCGTAGTGTTTCCAAATAACATTGCATGCACATTTATAAAGGTTGCATAAATATTATTTCAGGGATATAATCTTAATTCCCCATACTACGACGTTCAATTCATGAATGACTCGGATCTTCTCAATGTATCGGTAGAACCGGTTCACAAAGTGCCATTCATTGTCAAATCGAACTGGGGCTGAGTTTCTCAAAAGCATCGGAAGCCTAAGTATATCGCAAAACCATTGGCACCAATGGTCTACGATCAACTTAGATCACGATGCTTTTGGAAACGCAGGCCTAAGCGATTTGTATATTAAGAGAACTGAATCATTGCGAGCGTGCCTCAAGAAAGCGAGCCGTTGAACCTTGTCATTCGTAATGAACACTTATGCGTGTCGACCGATTAACACCCGTGTTAATGAAACTTATTCGACAAAAACAATACTATGACTTCAGCTGTTTTATGCCAGGGACTACTGGAATACGTAACTGCGGCTGACGTAAAATATTCGCTTAATCTTTTGTTCCGGTTCTTTGAAACGAGCCGTTCAAAAGAACCGATTCGCACTTAATGCAACCTAACTCTGTGCTCTTTCAAGCTGAGGCTGTTTTGAGACACCTTTGACATTTCACGTGCTGCCAAAATCTGCCGCTGGAGGAGGACGTCAGAATATCCCCTCTCGTCATGTTGCAGAGCGCATTTAATTTAGAAAGTATAACATTTGCAGCAGGGTTTTGCAAAAGTGTAATGGTTTATTTAACATCAAGAGTCTTGTGGAAGAGGCGTGCCTGCAGTCACGTCCCGAGTCCACACACATTAGTGCTGTATTACAGAACACAGTGATTACTTGCATTTCTTTTTAAGTTGTAGATCTTCATTCTTTATGCACTAGCCATGTTCTAGTGATTGCAATGCACTAGTGTTGTGTAATATTCCTTAGCATGTGTGCATCCTAAGGACTCATCAATAGGGTTGTTGTGATGTAAACTTTGTACTGGATGGCAAACTCTCATGGTTTACGCATTTCTGAACATAATCTTGAACATGAGCTGATCGGCCACTTCTCTCGCCCATGATTTCGCAGATTGGCAAACTGGTCATTGGTCAGAATGGGATTATGTCAACACCCGCTGTCTCCTGTGTGATTCGTAAAATCAGTGCTGTCGGTGGGATCATCCTGACAGCCAGTCACAACCCTGGCGGCCCCAATGGAGACTTCGGCATAAAGTTCAACATATCTAGCGGAGGTTAGAGAGATTTTGATGGCCAATGCCGTTATCTTATAGAACAGGGTGAATGATGGCGATGGACTGTATACAGTAAAGGCATGTCATAATATGAAAGATATTAAAAACACAGATTTATACTTTAGATTACAAACAAAATTTTATATATATATATACACACACATACATATATATATTTTAAATGTATATATATTGCACAAATATATCAGGCTTGGTGACACATCTGTCAACCACTATTAAAGACGGCATTAACTTGCATTTAATTGGCCTAAATTTTCTTTCCCAGGTCCTGCGCCAGAGGGCATCACAGACAAAATCTTTCAGATCAGCAAGAGCCTCCAGGAATATCACATCTGCCCTGAGCTCAAGGTGGACCTCTCTAAAATTGGGAAGCAAACCTTCGAGGTTGACACGTTCAAGCCCTTTACTGGTACCATTTTGGAGTCTAACCATTTGTATAAAATCATTTTGCTATTCATATTTGTTAATAATTGTGTATCTTTTGCAGTGGAAATTGTGGACTCTGTGGAATCCTATGCAGAGATGCTGAGAGATATCTTTGATTTTGCTGCTCTGAAGGAATTACTCTCAGGACCCAACCACATCAACGTACGGCTCGATGCAATGCATGGAGGTAAGAGTTATATTCCCCAAACAAAAAAAAGGTTCATTTGGTGTTTTAGTAAACCGTAACAAGTCCTTTGAAATGGTCCTCTGAAACAAACGGAAAATTATGTAATATATTAGCATTAGCAGTAAACTAGTTTTCATCCGGGTATCTGAGAACAATGCTTCTTTCATATCTCTTGCATCACACCGTTGGTGCACTCTCTCTCTCTCTCTCTCATCTTGCACCTCAGTTTGACTGTATTCAGAGGACTTTAGTATTAATAGTAGGCCTACAATAATATTACTGTAGTGTTCATCATTGCCAGAACAGTTCTTTTGTAAGACTTGTTTTTCAGTGCAACTGAAAACCAAAATGACACATTCCAGAGAAAAAAAGATGAAAATAAAAAGGTTGAGGGTATCATGAATACCTGTCAATTTTAGCACAGAACCTTCTGGTGTTTGCTATAAATATGTAAATTAAGAATAGAGTGGCTTCATCATAGAAAGATAAATGTTTTGGAATGGCCCAGAGCTGAGTCCTTTAGAAAAATCTGTGGGAGATGCACAGTGGATGTCCTCACAATTTAACAGATCTAGAATGTTTTTGCAAAGAAGTGTGGGAAAATATTCCAAGTCAGGATGTACCAAGCTGATCCAAACAGACTGCGCACTTTAACAAAGTCAAAGGGGGTTTCATTTAAAGGGTTAGTTCAACCCCCAAAAATGAAATTTCTGTCATTAAGTACTCATTGTAACCCGTAAGACCTTCGTTCATCTTCGGAATACAGATTAAGATATTTTTGATGAAATCTGAGGGTTTCTGAACCACACATGGGCAACTACGTCATTGCACCTTTTGAGGTCTAGAAAGATAGTAGAGACATTGTTAAAATAGTCAACGTGACTGCAGTGGTTCAACTTTAATGTGACAATACTTTTTGTGCGCTATAGTAACAACTTTATTCAACAATTTGAACCGTTGTCATACGCAGTTGACGTAGTGAACACAGATCAGCGCTTCCGTGCTGTACGTCATAACGGCGACTCATTATCGCTGCTCACATGTGCAGTCTCTGCCAATACCGAGTCTGCGTTCGGCCGTAAACACAGAAGCGCTGAACTGTGTTCACTACGTCAACTGCGTATGACAACAGTTCAAATTGTTAAATAAAGTCATTGTTTTTGCGCACAAAGTATTCTCTTAACTTCATAACATTAAGGTTGAACCACTGCAATCACATGGACTATTTTAACAATGTCTTTTTTTTTTTCTTTTTTTTTTTTTTACTTTTCTGGACCTCAAAAGGTTCAATGACATTGCTGCCTATGTGTGGTTTTCATCAAATATATCTTAATTTGTGTTCCGAAGATGAACGACGGTCTTATGGGTTTGGGACGACATTAGGTGAACAATTAATGACACAATTTTCATTTTTAGGTGAACTAACCCTTTAAGTATTAGATCAGGATGCAGGATTTGTTTTTTTTTGTGTTTTTTTTTTAAATGTCTCTTTGGTTTTCAGGGGCATTTCATAGGTTGTAATATGATTTATCTTTACTTATTTTTTAGTTATATACTTAGTTTTACATCACGAAAACCAACCATTTTAACGGGATATATATATATATATATATATATATATATATATATATATATATATATCTCCGGTCACCTTATTTAATGATACAAATGTTCCCCCTTTCATCTTCATTAGAATTTTGCTGATAGATCATATTTTGTATTATAGTTCATATTTCATGCTCGAAATCCCTGGAATGTTGTCTCAAACTGAAGACTGCCTCATTATGTATTTTTGCACTAGTGGTGGGTCCTTATGTAAAGAAGATAGTGTGTGAAGAGCTTGGTTCCCCAGCTGACTCTGCTGTTAACTGTGTCCCTTCTGAGGACTTTGGGGGACACCATCCTGACCCTAATTTAACATATGCTGCTGACCTGGTCAATGCTATGAAGGGAGGCGAATATGACTTCGGAGCAGCGTTTGATGGTGATGGTGTAAGTTTTTAAGTGACATACTACCATGCAAAAGTTTGGGGTCGGTAAGATTTTATAATATTTTTAAAAGAAGTTTTTTATGCTCACCAAGGCTGCGTTTATTGATGGAAAAATATAGTAATAATATTATTACAATTTAAATAGCTGTTTTCTATTTGATTTTTTTTTTTTTTTTTTTTTAATTATTTATTTTTGATGGCAAAGCTGAATTTTTAGCTTCCGTTACTCCGATCTTCATGTCACATGATCATTATAAATCATTCTAATATGCTGATTTGGTGCTCAAGAAACATGTCTTATTGTTATCAATGCTGAAAACGGTTGTGCAGCTTAATATTTTTTGATACTTTGATGAATAGAAAGTCAAAAACAAATTAAATCAAAAGAATAGTTTTTGAAATGTAAATCTTTTTACAAATTTATTTGTATTGATATATAAAAAACGAATTGATTTTAATCAATTAAACGCATCCTTGCTGAATTATGATGCAATTGAAAATCAACTAGTAACTATTCACAGGTAAAACCTTGTCTCATTTCCCCTGTTGCTGTTCTGTTTGCAGGACCGTAACATGGTTCTGGGCAAGCATGGATTCTTTGTAAACCCGTCAGACTCTGTGGCAGTCATCGGTGCCAACATTACATCCATCCCTTACTTCCGAAAGACAGGCGTGAAGGGTCTGGCTCGCAGTATGCCCACCAGTGGGGCTTTAGACAAGTATAATCACATTTACATTTTGATATTTTGCCCTGTATTTCCCCATCTCAGTTGGTGTATTACTTTTTAACCCATTAATTCTGCACAACACACTGTTTACTTCAGTATTTCATAAACTTTGGGGCAATGTATTGTTACCATACAGGGTGGCCAAAGCTTTGAAGATGCCACTTTATGAGAGCCCCACAGGCTGGAAATATTTTGGAAACTTGATGGATGCTGGCAAGTTGTCCCTCTGTGGTGAAGAAAGCTTTGGGACTGGTGAGTAGCTATGAAACCATGCTGCTATCGAGTGTAATAGAAGATTTTAACCAGCTGCAAAAAAGATTTTAGGCTGGTTAAGTAAGTAAATGAGTATTTCTGTTTTAAAATTCATGCGTGTGTAAACGTATGTGGTGATAATTTTTGATTTTTTTAGTTGGGTAGGTTTGCTGGAGTTATGTAATTGTTTTTAAATACTTAAAAATTATAAACGATGAATTCTTTTCAAATGAATATTATTATAGTTTGTTTCTTACCCACTTAGGTCCACTTATAAAGTTAACAAACTGGTATTTATATTGTATTATTTTAATTCATTATCATATTCATAAATACACTGGTTTGTAGTGCAAATAGTCGTACCATTTACCGCACTTGTTATTCTTCTAGTTTTTAACCCATAGCAGCTAATGAATCGGATGTCTTGCACATTTACCGAAAATAACTTGTTTCTGCATTGCAAAGTAAGCTTAAGTCATCATTTTATTTTTTATGTATACTTACAGTATTTTTTTCATAGTAAATCAAGATCTTTTCTCTCAAAATAGGAAAGAGCTTGATTTCTTATTCGACCCCCTTTTAAAGTCTTGTTTTTTTTTGGTAGGTTCTGATCACATCCGGGAGAAAGATGGTCTGTGGGCAGTGCTCTCATGGCTCTCAATCCTCGCCACTCGCAAACAGAGTGTAGAGGATATCATGAAAGACCACTGGCAGAAGTATGGACGCAACTTCTTCACAAGGTAACTGCGATAATGTGGCACTTGATCTCTGATGCTTGACTGCCCTCTCCTGGTAGACTTGTTGTTTGATTTGTCCCAAATCTCTGCTTCAGGTATGACTATGAAGAGGTGGACTCCGATGCTGCGAATAAGATGATTGATCACTTGCAGACAACAATGTTCGATAAAGCCTTTGTGGGGCAGAAGTTCTCCTCGGGGGATAAAACATATGTTGTGGAGAAGGCTGATAACTTTGAGTACACAGACCCTGTTGATGGCAGTGTTTCAAAAGGGCAGGTAGGTCCGAAAATAATAATAAGAGCTGAAATGATTCATCTTTTGGGATGTAACTACTGGTACAGAAGACATAAATGATTAAGCGATCACATGGTCAGTCCATTGCACAATTAGTTTTAGGTCACTGTCATTATTTAGAAATCACCACCTGGATTTGTAATAAAATATTTGTTTGTTTGTTTGTTTATTTGTTATAAATGAGCAGTAATATTGAAAAAAAATGATTACAATTTAAATAACTATTTAGAATATTAATATATTTTACAGTGTAATTTATTTATTTCATGGCAATGCTGAATTTTCAGCAGCTTGGTCATTCTAGTGTAGTAATAATTCCTATTATGATCAAATTATTATTAAAGAGGCATGCGAAGACTGTTCACAGACCATCTTTCTTCCAGATATGATCATAACCTTCCAAAGAAAACAAAGACTCATATGAGAAATCAAAATTTTCATATTTTTGAGAGAAAAAAGCTTGTTTTACTATGAAAACATGCTGTAACTCTTCTAAAATGTCTTATTGTAATCAAACAGTTTTGCTGCTTATTACTTTTTGTGGACGCTGATATATTTTCAAGGATTATTTGATGAACAGAAATATATTCGAGGTTTATGATAGTCAAGTCATAAATTTCACTGCCCTTATTTGGAAAACAGTTTCTTTTCTACTCATGTTAAAATATTAAATATTTATATAACAGGAGTTTATTTTATTTGCCCTTTTTTGTCATTATGACTGCCTTATCGTACATCATAAGCATCAAATATTGAGATGACATATTGATGCTCATAAATTACTGATGTTGACAGAATAGCCTCACCGTGACCTTCATTGTGTTTGAAATGTCTCATAAATATACAGTTCAAAAGAACAGTGTTGGAAACATTTTGTCTAAACACCTTTCTCAATTTCATGGAATTTTTGCATACTTTCCAAAACACAGCATGTTGGCCATCATCCCCGTTTCCTGTCTTCACGCTTTTTAGGGTCTGAGGATCATCTTCACTGATGGTTCACGGATCATCTTCCGTCTCAGCGGGACAGGCAGTGCCGGGGCAACCATCAGGCTTTACATTGACAGCTATGAGGAAGAAACCAAGAAAATCTATGAGGACCCACAGGTAAACTGATTGGTCGAAACTAAGTTGCCTTTATTTCCACAAAATATTTGCACACTCACCACATATTATTTTTACCAAAAAAAAGTATTAATTATATTTTCAAATTACTATTATTTTGAATTCTTTTCGAAGATTGAAATCCACTGTAGCTTTAGCATTAATGGAGTTTGACATGTTCATCCCAGCACATATGGTTGAAGATCCGATTCGCTCAATTGTATCTGATCAAACTGGATCACAGGAGTTTTGGTCTGTCTTAAAAAATCAACCTCAGACATGCTTAGAATTGAGCCGAGATGACTTTTTAGTTCCAGCAGTCCTTTTCATCTTGAGTTTTGAGGCTTGAGTTACTGTAGAACAAACGGACGTTCATTTTTAAAACAAACAAGGAAGCGCTACATTCACATCATCCGTTTTCATTTAGTATAATTCAAAGTCCCTATTGTATTTCTCTCATTTTGTGGTTCCCTAATAGTGCACTTACATTTCCATCCCTCTCGACTGTTGTGAACAGGTCATGCTGGCTCCTCTGGTGGACATTGCCTTGAGAATCTCTCAGCTTCAGGAAAAGACGGGCCGCACTGCTCCCACTGTGATCACATAATCACCCTTGAGCCCATATTTACCTGATCCAGCCCAAAACTAGCCCTCATTGTACTCAGCAATGCCTTACTTTATAATTATTGCCATCAGTTTCATACCACAGTCATTTTGTGTTCAGTGTGTCTTCTAGAAAGTGTCACATTTCGGTTTCCACATGTACAATCAAAGATATATATAGAGAGAGAGAGTATAAAATACAGTCCATGAAATGAATGGCTTGTTGCGATTTTGTTCTTAAGGAAGTCGTGCTTCTTTATATACTTTGATTTGGGAGAAAAGCGCTTCGCTTTGTTCTGTGTCTGCTAGATGAATTAAGCTATATTTTATTCATACACACAGTTTTTGCCTTTCATTTGAGGCTGAAAGTAGTAACTGTTACACCCCAGTGTGTTATTAGTGGATAAAATGGCTGAAAACCTGCATCAAATTTATTCAGTCTCCCTTTAAATTAAGACTACAAATGGCACAAGAGTTTGACCCTCAAAATCTCAGATTAGTACCAGAATTATCTTGGGTTAGTGTGATCTTTCTAAAGGCTTTTATGGGATAGTTCACCCAAAATGAAAATTCTGTCTTCATTTACTCACCATCAAGTTGTTCCAAACCTGTATGAAATGCTTGAAGAAAATACAATGGAAGTCAATGGGGTCCATCAACTGTTGGTTATAGACATTTTTCAAAATAACTTTTATGTTCAAGAGGAGAAAGCAATTCATGCAGGTTTGGAACAACTTGAGGGTGAGTAAATGATGACCGAATTTTAAATTTTTGGGTGAACTAACCCATTAATAGAGAATTGTAACCACAATTTGGCTGCTGCAAAAATTCACCACATATAAATGTATTTCTTTTTGGACAGATGGCACTACCTACACAGTTGGCTCATGGAATTTGTTTTATAAGATTTGTACAAAATTACACTGATTTTGTAAACTTTGTAAAAGTAGTTGTATGCATGCCAAAAAGAATATTGTATGTTTAGAGTTTGTTCACAGTAGTCTACCAACAAACAATATATGCTTAAATCTGGGACTTTTTCATTTAAACTTAAAAATATGAAAAATTTCAATGAAAGGCTATCACAGAATGAATCGGAAGTCTTTAAGATTCTACTCTGTGATAAAATAATCACATTTGTGATTTGTTAAATCAATTAAAGAGGTCAGAATAATTAAAGGTCATATTTTCTTGCTTGCTTCCATTGAAACGCAAGTTTTTTTAGAACCTGGAAATCATATACTTTTATATCTGAATATTACGGAGCCTCTAAATGGGACATGATGATTTTAAAAAAGTAGAAAATGGGATGGTAGAGAAAAATTAAATGTTAATACTTTTGGGTTCTCTCAATTGTTTTGCTCCCCTGAGAACACTTTTTTCCACTCTCATCTCATAGTTTCCCCGCTATATCCATATAGGGGCTCTATAATGTATAATTTATTATTCAAAATTTTCTTTTGTTGAAAAAAAAAAAGCGAATATAAGAAAGGAGTGGGGAAAGAAAACAAGCATTTTCATTAGTGGTCTCAAATGTATGGACCTACTGTATATGTAGTGCCTTAATGAACTGATATGTTGTCATTATAAACTCCCAGTCAGTCTACTTGGTTTGAAATTTTCTTCAATTTTGGTAATATGGGACATGGAAAATCAGGTGCACATACCTGAGAACAGAAACCTCTTTATTTTGAAAAATGCATTTAAAAAAAAAAAAGTTCCAGCCAATTTGAAACCTCTGCATACACACATACACCTCTGATCAAAACATTTCTCCAGTCGTTGTCAGAAATGACCTCAACTTTATTACAACCCATTTATTGGAAGCTGTCAGGACAGCCATCAAACACCTGCTCACAAATAGTTTCCCGTTTGTGCTCTGGATGAATAAATGGGTGGGACATTTTTTTCAGAACAGGTTTCCACATTGTATGTTGACATAGCGAGATACAAAGAACGTCCTGCTCGGGAAGTAATGGTTTGCAGGTTTTATTTTCATTGGATGTCATTACATGAGGTAATGGGTGTAACAGTGTGTATTTAGCTGTCAGGTTATTATATTTTGAAGTTCTCTTCTAATGTCTTTATATTTCTGCCACAGCATCTTTATTTAATATAGAGGTTTAAAAAGATCTAAAGCCCTTAGAGAAGATCACTCACAAAAATAATTTAACCACATATTTTAAAAAGGTTATTAAAGAGATCTTGTTCAATAAGAATTGCAACCAGTACTTATGCTGGTCATATAATTAGAATATCATCAAAAAGTGGATTTATTTCACTAATTCCATTCAAAAAGTGAAACTTGTATTTTATATTCATTCATTACACACAGATTGATATATTTCAAATGTTTATTTCTTTTCATTTTGATGATTATAACTGACAACTAAGAAAAATCCCAAATTCAGTATCTCAGAAAATTAGACTATTGTGAAAAGGTTCAATATTGAAGACATCTGGTGCCACACTCAATCAGCTAATTAACTCAAAACACCTGCAAAGGCCTTTAAATGGTCTCTCAGTCTAGTTCTGTAGGCTACACAATCATAGGGAAGACTGCTGACTTGAAAGTTGTCCAAAAGACGACTATTGACACCTTGTACAAGGAGGGCAAGACACGAAAGGTCATTGCAAAAGAGGCTGGCTGTTCACAGAGCTCTGTGTCCAAGCACATGAATGGAGAGGCGAAGGGAAGGAAAGGATGTAGAAAAAAGTCTATAAGCAATAGGGATAACCGCACCCTGGAGAGGATTGTGAAACAAAACCCATTCAAAAATGTGGGGGACATTCAGAGTGGACTGCAGCTGGAGTCAGTGCTTCAAGAACCACTACGCACAGACGTATGCAAGACATGGGTTGCAGCTGTCGCATTCCTTGTGTCAAGCCACTCCTGAACAACAGACAGCGTCAGAAGGGTCTCGCCTGGGCTAAAGACAAAAAGGACTGGACTGCTGCTGAGTGGTCCAAAGTTATGTTCTCTGATGAAAGTAAATCTCAGGATCCCCGAGTCTTGAGGAAGAGAGGAGAGGCACACAATCCACGTTGCTTGAGGTCCAGTGCAAAGTTTCCACAGTCAGTGATGGTTTGGGATGTCATTTCATCTGCTGGTGTTGGTCCACTGTGTTTTCTGAGGTCCAAGGTCAACGCAGCCATATACCAGGAAGTTTTAGAGCACTTCATCCTTCCTGCTGCTGACCAACTTTATGGAGATGTGGATTTCATTTTCCAACAGGACTTGGCACCTGCACACAGTGCCAAAGCAACCAGTACCTGGTTTAAGGACCATGGTATCCCTGTTCTTAATTGGCCAGCAAACTCACATGACCTTAACCCCATAGAAAATCTACGGGGTATTGTGAGGAGGAAGATACGATCTGCCAGACCCAACAATGCAGAAGCGCTGAAGGCCACTATCAGAGCAAGCTGGGCTCTCATAACACCTGAGCAGTGCCACAGACTGATCGACTCCATGCCACGCCGCATTTCTGCAGTAATTCAGGCAAAAGGAGCCCCAACTAAGTATTGAGTGCTGTACATGCTCATACTTTTCATGTATGTTCTTTTCAGTTAGCCAAGATTTCTAAAAATCCTTTCTTTATATTGGTCTTAAGTAATCTAATTTTCTGAGATACTAAAATTGGGATTTTCCTTTGCTGTCAGTTATAATCATCAAAATTAAAATAAATAAACATTTGAAATATCAGTCTGTGTGTGTAATTAATGAATATATTATAGAAGCTTCCCTTTTTTAATTGGTGAACTAAATCATTTTTTTATGATATTCTAATTCTATGACCTGTACCTTTTAAACTCCATGTGTATTGTTGAATTAAGGGATTCCGCAAATCTTAAAGTTATTTTACTCCTATTAACTTCTGTTTTTTGTTGTTGTTGTTTTCTATTGTGAATTATATAATATTTAAGATAAGCTTAAGTAATTTCGCTTCACATAATAAGAGATATGCAACTAATAAACTACCGTTCAAAGGTTTGGTGTTGGTCTCTTATGCTCAGCAGGGCTGGATTTCCTTGATCAAAATAGAGCAATGTGTTGAAGATTGTCGTTTTAATTTATCTATTTTAATATATTTTAAAATGTAATCCATTCCTGTCATAGAATTCTTCAGTGTCACATGATCCTTCAGAAATCATTCTAATATGATGATTTGGTGATTTCTTATCAATTTTAAAATCAGTTGTGCAGCTTAATTTTTTGGGTGGAAAAGGTGATACTTTGTTTGATGGATATAAATTCAAAAAGAGCATTTATTTTAATCCTCTGGTCCTCTTCAGTCAAAAATGATCGAAAATATTTAAGCTTTGAATTTCTTTTTTTTTTTTTCCTTCATCGGAATGGGATGACATTTGATGACTTTTGCAAATGCATGAAATAAAATCAATAATTCAGCCACAAAGCAGGAAAAAAAAAATAACAGCAAGGAAGAGGTTACACGAGAATACAAAACAGACACACTCAAACACACACTCGCTTACACGCAGAGGCCCACACACACACACAATACACTCTTATACACACAAATGGACTGGTGTGGCTGTAACAATATGGTAAAATTGAGCCAAAATATTCAAATATGAGGTTGAAATCAGATCAGACCCAGATTTATTAAGCATACCTGTTCATTTTTGTTACATTATATTACATTTTGATGTCATGTGTAACAAAATGTCCTCCTCTGTGTTAAGGTTTGACTGTAGTAAAATCAGTGCAAAAACTGACACTTCAAATCAACATTTCAAATCCCCATGCACAAGATGGCACTAAATCTACCTTCCAAAAAATTTGACTTGTCTATATTTTTAAAAAGAATTAAAGAAAAAAATTCTTATCTTTCTAACCCCAAAATTTTGAACATCAGTGAATATGCTCAGACACAGCATTTTTAAACTGTATTTATGTTTGTTTATTTATTTCCAGCACGTAACCTCATGTAACAGTTTTTCTTGCATCAAGTGTGGAGTGGCATATTAACCATTGATTGTTTTTCAACATGGGGGTCAGAAAAAGCGAAACATTGACTGGGAAACTGCAGCGAAAGAATCTGTTTGTTTTCCAAAGTTCACACAGTTAACTCAATGAAAATAAACCTACATCAAGGTTTTATTCCAGTTATTTACTGGACAATGCATGACAGATTAAACCAAGGAAACTTTAATATTCCAAAATATCAGTTCACACAGTTAGTTACTCAGTGTGGTGTATCTGCCTTTTCTGCATTCTTTTCCTCTCTGTCATCCAGTGGGTGCTGCTATGATATCAATTACCATGTAAATCTAATAACACAGAAGACCGAGAGTGAGAGATGACCTCTTGACCTAGTGTATTGCTCCATATTGTATATTTTTTTGGGCCCAGGATAGAGCCTTATGGAATGTGCTGAGATGCAATCATTGTCAGCAGGTCATGTGGGCAAAGATCAGCATGATCGAGTCTAAGTAAATCATTCCTAAAGCCAGGCAAAATAAATACAGCAACAGGGTCATGCTGGCACTCTCTTCGCATCTTTCATTTTCCTTTTGAACCCCCTCACCCCACCCTTTCCTGAAACACACACACACACACACACGCATATGTTTGAATAACATATATGTCACTTACTGTCTAATTCTTGCTGACCCTACTTCCATATGATCAAACATGACCCATTTGTACAAAATACAATTGCTATCAAAGACTGGAAAACCTTCATGAGAGACCACCGACCCAAAGACTTCAAATGATCCTCTCTATGTGCCTGTGTCATACTAAATGAGTTTTGTGAATATCACCTCGCCTTGCTGCTCTCTGTGCCTTAGCGTGCTAGCAGCACAAATCTATAGTTGACGTCACTGGACGTCGGTATTCATTCGAGGGATTATTTCGATGTAAATGTAAATAATCTAATAGATATCATACAGACATTCATGAGAATGAGGTCATCATGACAGCACATCTTGAACTCCACTCAAAAATGAAACAAATGGAACAAATGACAATAAACGCATGATCTCTTTGAAAGAGGCATTCATTTTGTCGATGGATTAATGTCCACAATAAAGAAAAAGACAATGACAATTAATATATAGTTCTGAAAAAATTATACCAGTTCCAAGAAAATTTTACATTTGATGATTCTGTCATGTGGTGTAACCATTAAGTGCAACCTTACACCATATTTTCCTTGAAATCTCATGTACACAATTTTGATCAGGTAAAAGGGTCAAAAAAAATAATTCATAGTCTCAATGCATGATATTTTACAGCTAAAACTAACTAAACTTGCCTTGTCATAAAAACGATCTATTATGTTAAGAGACTTATGGATACTGACAGGACTGTTCTTATCTATATATGATATCATTTCCTATTTTTTTTTCTCCTGTATGTGGACCACATAACTTTAATTTGACAGACAAAAGCATTGAAGCAGTTTTGTATTTTTTTAAATCTATTTCATAGCAATGCAAAAAAAAAAAAAAAAGAACCGGTTCTTCATGGAACCATCAATGTCAGTTTAGAAAAAGAGTTTGCTAATTCTTTTCATGATGATTTTTCCATATTATGATATCAGGGCAGCTGTATCACCCTGATTTTCGGGGATTTATCCCCTCAGATAATATCAAAATAAATATTTAATTCTGAGATTAAAAACGAGCTTATTGTATAAAAGCTGTGTTTAAGTCATTGTATGCATGAATCACATTTTTGTGTTTATTTATTGATTTATTAATAGGACAAAAATATGAGCATCATGAATTTGACCAAGGTAAATATAGGGGAAAAAAGAATATTAGATAAAAGGGCAGACCGCAAGTAACTTTAATTCAGTTTTTTGGGGGTAGTTCAGTAGGAAGCTCAGTAATGCTCATTTGTAATTCAAGTGGTTTTATTCCCATTAGCTACAAACTCTAGTAACTCCAGAGATTACTCCATTTAAGGTTCAGAACAGAAGGTCCATTCTGAAGAGATCCGTTGTGTGTGTGGAAAACGGCCAAGGGGATGGACCTTCAAAGTGGGCCACATAACCCCCAATCCCCCTGCTCATTACAATTAGATGAGTTTCGCTGTGCATGGTTGCAATTTTAATAATCTTATTTTACTTTGGGAAAATAAAACAGATAGAGATCGGAAAGAAAAACAGCCCGATGTCAAAAAAAATATTTCGGCTGCTCAGCAGATAATAGTTTCCAAATGTTTAATATTAGATGCAATCACTGAAGAAAAGGTACCGATTTTCTTTTCTTTGAAAACTGAGCTCAGAGCTGAGCCGCTTGACTGTAGAGAACAACAACAAAAAAAGCTTGGACAAAATTGACATGTTGCTTTATGAATCTTCACAGCTTTTCTATGCAATCACATGCTCATAGTAATGTGTTCAATTCTTAACATTAGTTTCCATTCCTTCATAATTCATTCCACCAAAAACCTCTCATGAAAGCAGCAGGGACACCCCTCCCTCTTCCATCCCCACCAATCAGCATCTCCTCCCAGCATGTGAGCTCATATTAGAGTCTGCAGGAGTGCATCTCTAACTGGGCTTTGATCGCAGCCTGCCGTTTGTGTGTGTCAGAAAGCTGACGTCACCGGAGGAAATGAGGGATGAACTCTGGGTCTGGAGAGTCAACCCAGCCCATCACTTCAAAAGGGGAAATTCTTTCTCTTCTTGTCATCCCCTGATATAACGTAAATGAACAGAAACAGGTCAGGATGCAAGACCCTTGGCTTGTAAAATTGCTACCATTCTCTGTCTAGTCTCCGCAGACCCGAAACAGCAGCACATTGAGTCCGGATATTAGAGAGACAGGACTTTCAATCAAAGGTGATAAACTGATAGTTACGGACCTTAAAAAGTAAAAAAGATAGGCCAACTAAGGTAAACTGAAATGAGCAACCATCTACCATACCTGATCTGACTGTTAAAAATGACCTTGGTTGATGTTAAATTTCTGGCCTAGCTTCCTTAATTACTTTATTTTATTAATTTATTTTTCTATTTCAATGATAAATTGCTGTACCAAAAACCATTATTATATGTTAAAATGTTTTCAGTCATTGATCAATAAACAATGGCCAGGGTATGACTATTAAAAGTAGACCTAGATAATAATATTATTAATAT
Source organism: Opsariichthys bidens (assembly GCA_037194245.1). Taxonomy (NCBI): domain Eukaryota; kingdom Metazoa; phylum Chordata; class Actinopteri; order Cypriniformes; family Xenocyprididae; genus Opsariichthys; species Opsariichthys bidens. Next base: position 14,291,849 of record CM074298.1, read on the forward strand.
TATATATGCTTAACGCTTATTTGTATTAGTAATTGATTTAATTACTAATTTGCATCTTTTGATCTATACAGAATTATAAAATATACCTAATTATAAAAATGTATACAAGACCAGGAGTGCATTTGAATTTGTTTGTTGTCACAACTTAATTTAATAGTATGCAATCCACTTAAAATTGTCAAATGGAACTTAATTTGTTTGTTTTGGACTGCACCTTCGTGTTTAAAATACAGTTAGGTTGAAATAAGTTCCCAGCATGGTTTTCAAAGTACCAGAATGAGTAAATGCTGAGATTAAGCTATTTTATGTGCTTTCGAGCAAGATGAAAAGGAAGTTGTTATTGTCCGCTGTCATGAAAGATTGCGATTCAGATTAGTTTATTTTATGCTTTAATTTTGGGGGTTAAGAATGGAGGCTTAATGGTGTTTATGCTGGGTATGCAATAAATTCTTTGCAAATATTGTAATGTCTTTCTTAAGGGAGTTTTTTGTTTGCGCTGTTTATCAAAACTGAATAAAACGGTTACACTTATCATGCTAACGTACTGCTGCTAGCATAGTGGTTAAGCTAACGGAATGAGAGGCGTTCATTTGGCACGGCGATTTTTAAAATCAATTTTGTAAGCTTTCCACTGCACAATAGAGTTCACTGTTAAATTTAATGTTAGGAAACTCCCATTTTCAACAGTGTCCACAAATGAATTAAATATCTCATTTGTCCCGTATGCTACTTAAACAGCAGGTGGCGCCAAACACACTGTTGTGTTGAGCAGCACATGTCCTCAGACTGACTGGAAAGTGGAAACTTCTTGAGAGGACTGAAGAAATTTCAAACTCCAAACAGGAGCGAGAGAAGCAGAGAGCAGAGCAGAGGACCAACCGCCTACAACATTACACCTCTGCGGACATCTGAGGCTCAGTAAAGTCCAGAAGAGCTCTGCATTCTCCAGCTATAACACTGACCTGTGAGTAGAACTTGCGGTGGATGTAAGAGCGTTCAGAGGCAGAAGAAATGAGCAGAGGAACCGCGAGAGAGCCGCACGGATGCCAGCGCCACTTCACACTAATCATCGTGCTGCTCGTAGTCAACTGCGGTAGGCGACCAAACTCCTGCATCTACACCACTGTCTTCATTGTCAATTGAATTATTTTAGTTAATTACATTGACACATCTGTCGAGTTCACACGAAATAATCCCGAGCAGGCGAAAATAGTTCTGTTATTATTAGAAATCCCTTCAGGAAACAGTGTCTCAAATTACAGAACGATGCCTATGTTCAAGTAAATTGTTTACTAGTACATGTTTGTTTGTAAAGTAGAGTGCACTGTTATTTAAAATGCCATTTTTAGTGATACTTTAATTTTATTCAAGTCAAACTTCATGTAGGCCAGCTAGTTCGAGGTGTCATTTCATTCAGTGGTCTTCAGGGTGTTTTTGTTTACCTATTGACTTACGTTGCCAAAGGGCTATCTAAACAGTTTTTGTGCCATTGGAATGACAATAGAGCTCTTCAAGTGCACTGATTGAGAGAGTGACAGTCTTAAGCTCTCAGCTGGAGTCTCTTTGTACAGCCTGAGCTGCTTCATTTGCCTTAGAATTGCACTTGGACATAAGATGGCATCCAATTATACTGAGCAAAGGACTTCAGAAGTTACATTAACTTCTATGGACTTTTCATTATTGTTTACAAGGATGAGACTTTGAGTAAAAGAGAACCAAGACCATCTTGGATGTAGTTGTCCTTATGTGCCTTGTTTCTATGTTATTGGATGTTGCTATTATTGATTGTTATTCAAAATAACAACAGTATATATAAGTACAAGTAGCTACACGAAACAATTACAGAGTGTATGTTGTTCATAAATGTAAGCGAGCGTATGCATAAACACTCCAACACGGAGACTGTAAAATGAAGTGTGACCTGATTTTGTTTAAGGTCATATAATAAAGGCGACTTAGTTTTTAATAATATCAATGAGGGTTAGATGTGCGAAAGCAGTACTTTGAGGCTCAGTGATGTGCATAATTTATCACTGCTATTTTATTTACTATTATTAACCTACATGGATAATACTGAGATCACATTTTATAGATCTACTGCTTCAGTAAGCAAATGAACAGGTACGTTTACTTTAAAAATGTGAGGCAATAATCAGATGACTATTTTAAACCTAAGCATGAATTAAGATCCTTTCAATTGAGTTGTTAGGTTATGTTATACTACTACAGTATATCAGCATGTATGAGAAATATTACTGACAAAACAGCAACCTGCTAGCGAATATGTCTTGGTTACTCTGACTTTAATGTTATAGAGCTTTCTGCATTGAGTTGTCAGTGGGAAATCTTAACAGTTGCTACTCATTTATAACTTAAAGCAGTGAGTGCTGTGGCTTGGAAAGAATTCTTTTTCTTTGTTCGTTGTGTGCCATGATGTCTGTACTTCAGGATGAGCTCCATTTTATGTTTTGGCATACGTTTAGTTTGATCTTTTAGCTGATGCTTGAGTTTTTTGTCAATATGTGGCTTACTTCACCTTGTCTATGTAAATGCGATAGTGTTTTCCCATCTGTTCTAGATAGTATCCATGGATATTTTGTCACAAAATGTCAACTTTTTCAGATGGAGTTTTATAGACCCTATGCTACATATACCCGGCTATGTCATATTTTTTAGAGCGGTGGGCAAAATGGAAACAGACGGCTTCCGTGATCCAGTCTTTGGTTTTAATAATAGTTTGAAGATTATAAATCACTGGGGTGGAACTCAGTGCATTATTCTGCCAGACTGAATGTTGACACGAAAGCCACTTTAGCTTCTAGAAAAGCTTATGAGGGAGGATTTGACTTGTTGTAGTGAAACTCATTGGTTTAATCTGGTCTTCAAGTGTACAGTACAGTTACTGAAGCATCAAGGCTCCTGTCTTTAAAAAAGCCTTCGTAGATGTCGAAGGAATGCCCTTTCAACCACATGTTCTGACTTTTGCAAAACTGACGCAACCGTCCGTTTTTTGTTGGAAGGACTTTATAAATCTCTGTGTCGCTTGAGTATATTATATCACAGGTTGTAAACTTCTCTCTGCTCTTTCTGCAGAGTTATAAATCTTTATATCTGAGGTGTCAAACACTAGAAGTTACTGTGCATTTCATCTTCTATTACTAATTTCTGAATGTTGGCTGGATTAAAAAACTTGGCTTCTTGTTTAATAAACAGAATGTTGGGTGAATTATATGGCCTACCAGCAGTTTTAGCTCTTGATTAATGGCTCTCTATTGCCCTATGCTTTGTGTAAGTCTTCTGTCAGAGCTGCATGTTTAGGTCTTGGATGTGAGCTCGGACAATGATCTGTGTATTTTCACTTGTCTTTTGTGATGGTGCGATACAAGCTCTTAGTCCGTGTCGCTCTGTTTGGGTTTGTGGTAGAGCAGCTGGCAGAGTTTATAGCTGTTCAATTTCATTATTCAGCTTCAGTGACATCAGAGAAAAAGGAGAACATCATTATAAAATGGCAAAAGACGTGTTTTTGCGATCTGCTTAGTGAAACATTGTTGCGTCTGAATATCCTTCATTTTACATATTTTATTCATTTATATGTTAATTTTTCTGTATCTTGCGATGTTGCTAAAAAATATGAAGTGGCATCAGAGTAATGTGTAATATTTTTATAGACTAGGTGGCAGGTCGCTATATTTTACTGTTTGGCAGCGGAAACATTTTGAACCTATTTTTAATTACATAAAAACATTTTTAATTGTCTTCTATAATGTTGGAAAAAGAATTCATTTATTTATCATTTTCATGGGGTTTACATGGCATGCTTTGAACTTCTAAATTGAAGTTTTAATAATTCCTAAATTCCTACTTTTAACTTATTTTACTCCGCATCTAAAATGGATGCCAACATCTGGCAACAATATCATATTTATTTTTGCCAGGACTTGCGAATCTTGATCTTTATATAGCTTGTGGCAGCATCTTGCATTTTGGATTTTGCATTTATAAGTCTTACCCACCTCTCTCTTCATCCATCTGCTCCATGGCCTGAAAAATGCTAATGGTAATATAAATCACAGGCCAAAAGGTCTGCAATGAATATAATGGGAAATGAGCTGCCACGATTATCTAACAGATCAGACGTCTGCCAGCACTTATCAAATAATTACTTTCCCTTGCCTGCCCAATGTAATGTGCCAGGATATGCTACATTTCACTTTTTAGAGGGCATGATGAAACATGGCTTTTTAATTTTAGCTGTAAATGTGTCGGAAAGTAATGCTCTAAAGCCTGTTTACGTTGTATTAAGGACTCAACTAACCCTCAATGCATAAAGACTGGCAAATTTCTTGCCGCCCACAGTTGGGCCTTTGTACCTGCCACGCTCCCAGTGAGCTCATAAATACCTAACCTTTACTGCCTGTTCAGTCGGAGATTGATATTTGCTTTAAAAATGAAAATATATGTGCAAAGTATCAGTCATCTGGGAGATTTCTCTCTTTTCCTCCACACAGTGCTGGTCTTGACAGCGTCAGGTTTCTATCTCTGAGGAGAGCTTTGTACATTCATAATTCGGTCTCGCTGTCAGTCTTGGAACATTTTTTTTTCACCTAAATAATGTGGCCTGGTAGTCCAAATCTGGCTCTGAAATTGCAGTAGAACACTGAGTGATGGAAGTGGGTGTTACTAAGCTTGGCTTGTTTTGAAAAACATCTTTTAGGTGTTGAAAATGCTGCTATACTCATGCGCCCACATACTCATAGTTGATTAAGACACTTGTAAAAGATTTTTTTTTGGCATTGGCTTCACTATGGGGTTTCAGTCTAATCTAGCTTTTGTTGGATTTATGCTTTTGTTTTTTCTTTTGCTGGTCCTTAGCTGCACTGTACCTAGCACTTCTTTTACTTGAACGCTGCGATTCAAATGACCGTTTTCACATAACGTGTTAGACAGCTCAGCCCAGGCAAGAGTGTTTACCCATGCTGTTTTAAATGGAACAAGAAAGAAAGGAATTCAAATTTGACACTTTGGGCCTTCAAAATCACATCACAGCATGGAACATTTCATTGTGGTGAAATTTAATTCATTTCGATTAATCATTTCAATTTAAATCTGAATGGCTTCCATTAAACCCGTGGTCTTTTATTTCCCCTAATATGTGTTACTGCAGTTCCTTCTTTGGAAGTTAAAATCAGCCATTTATGTCTTCAAAGAGAATCCCATCTGCATGGCCGTCGGGTCTTCTTAGAGCAGAGGCGATCATGATGATCTGTGGAACCCGGAAATATTTAATCTGTATATGCAGAAATTATTTTACACAAGTGTTTTGTCTGACCTGCACAGACTGTGGTTTTCTGACTTCGCTGAAATGATTGAATGCTCCTTGCGCTGTTAGTGGCCCAAGTGGGAGAAGTGTCAGGCTAACTACGTCTAAGTTCATGTGCAAATGTGTATGTGTGTTTATGTGTGTATGCACTCGCTGGGAGTGTTAAAACGGTGCAATCCAGATCTCAGGAAATCAAATTTTATGCGTTTTAGACACTGCACAATGTTGACATAACTTTTCTCCATTGCAGCATTCAGTTCATAGGCCAACATGCCTAAATCTTTTGGCTTTCTCCATCTTATTAAATAATAATAATAATAATAATAATAATAAAATGGCCTGCTCATTAGGATATCAAATAAGCTCTCCAAGTATGTTTTGATTCTTTGTTATTTGGTAATTATTGTAAGTAGCTAGAAAGGTAGATCTTCTAGGTAAGAAATGACTGTGATGATTGGTCCTGTTGAAGTGATTTAGGTTTTACAAGCTGACTTTGCTCCACAAAGAATTGGAAAGATCCTCATTCTCTTTTTTTGTAAGTCCCACTCTTTTCATAAATGTCTGTTTATTAAAGATTGTGTTAAAATGATATCATCTGCTGTCAGCATCTCTTGAGCATTTTTAATTGAGTTGAGTGGTAGTTGGTTTGATGCTCTCGCCTTTTACAGACCTTTATCCACGCAATGCAGTCAAACAGAGATTTTAAACAGCTGTTTGTTTGTTGTGGCTGTTAGGTTGTTGGCACTGCCAGTGGGTCACAATTAAACAACAACTCACCGTTTGCTCTGTTGCTTCAGGACAAAATCCAAAGGACCATTAAATATTGGTAAGATGTGTTAGAAACCAGCAGAGAAAATCTGAGGTGTTGAAGTAAAGGATTGTAACTCCATGATGCACACTGTACATTTACTAAAAGCAGAATAATATGGAAGTAAAAGGTTATGAATTGAGTTACTAATATATATTGCGTTATGTGTTATGCGTGCGTGTGTTACATAATGTGCTACTTTTGCATTTCTTTTTCTCACTGGGGTTGGGCTTGTTTGTTTGTTTGTTTGTTTGTTTTTAAAAAACAAAAGTTCTATTTTTGGCTGTATGGAAAGTTCAACACTAAAATAATTAAGAGAAAGAAACGCATGCAATGTTTATCTTAAGTAATTAAATACATTTGAGTATATTTGTGTTATTTAACATATTGAAGGTTTGCGTAATATTCTGAGTTTGCATTACATGGTTTTTATTCATTTCGATGAATACTGAATCCGATTTTGTGGACTGAGATAAGTAAGTGCATGCTCACATTTAGTCTAGAACTACAGTAACTATCATGTTGTTTACAATTCACACAACGCCTCCTCACTTACTCCCGATTTCTCTTCACATGGTGACAGGAGCGCTGTCAATCAATAAATGGGATATAATTTGCATTACTTATTTGACTCAGATATTTTGTTATAAATATAAAAGTAATGAGTTAATTGACTAGTTACTTTGTAAACCGAGTAATCTGATTATGTAACTTGCGTTACTTGTAATGCTTTACCCTGTAACGCTGTAAATATACAAAAATCCCTCTGTAGTTGCCTTTATGTTTACATGAATGCAAACTATTTAACACCATAAATATTCATTATTCAATTGAAAACAGAAAAAAGCACATTTTCTTTAAGGGAGAATGTTAGCCCTATGTTGGCTTTGTGAATTCCTTCATTCACTCCACATCTCTTTTTCCTTCGGTTCAGTTGTTGTCTCTTTCCTTCTCACTCATTTATGCAGGCGGCTAAGAGTCATTTAGCTCTCTTTCTCTGTGGCAAAGCAGCAATGACTTACTCGACCACACTGACCAAGGAATCCTGAAATAAAAAGCTTCATTTCCCTAATGCTTTGTGATTGGAAGCCGAACAGGCCACAGAAGCCGATGAGACCTCTGCCCAGCTATGTGCACAAAGAAGCGGCACTACTGTATGTCTGCCTGTGCCGTCTCAACTGCCCTGGAAGACTGACCCCATAGATCTGTGAATCACCCTGAGCCAGTCTACTGGTATCTTCAGAAACACAAAAAAATCTTGATACTACTCTAAAAAAGGCTGAAGGGATTATCCATCACCTCTGACTATTATTGTTTCCTATGTCATTTCCTCAACAATTACAAGCACTGACCGGTCTCCCACAAACGACAGTGTACTGTAGCCTACATATATTTTTTTATGTTTATGAAATACAGCACCGCTCATGTGGCTCCACTGTGTGTTTGCCTGTGGCAGAGAGGAATCTCATCAAGGCTCACTTAGATGGAAATTTTATTCAGCAGGAATGTCTTCTCCAGTCCCAATGGAATCTCTCGGAGGCGGATCAAAATCTTAAATAGCGTTGAGGGGAAAATCGAGTTTACCTGTTTGAACTAGCTCTTTCAGATTTCCACGTTAACAGTTATTTCATTTCCTTTTGGATGTTTTTCAACCACAGCCCTGCTTTAAAGCCTTTTATTTATATATATATTTTGGGGCAAACGCCTTATGTCATGTTTCTCTGTGACATGCACATCATTCAGGCTTGGTGCTATATGTAACTTTATGCAAATTAAAACAGTGAGGGATATATTATATTATATTATACAACAGTTTGTTTTGTTTTTGCTCGAATCTGATTGGCTATGAGGTCGTTTCAGCCATGCAATATTCTACCAGTATCGCCAAGCAAAACAGTTCACCGTTTGAATCACTCCGCTTTCAGCATTCTCACAGGGAGTGTCATGACGGAAGAGCAAACCCAGCATATTTTTATAGATACTACTGTTACCTTGTACTGGAATGTAGTTTTTGGAGATGTTTTCAGGCGAGAATGTAGTTATTTAGACCTCAGCTATGCTGTCATCGATCATTCAGCGCTCGACAATCCGTTTCTTATTTCTTTACACACTTGTGCTGTCGAACTGTTGTATGTACACAATGTCACACTCAAAGCTGTGCGAAATGCCGAACTGCCGAATCACAGCCGTGCTGATATACAGCCACGTCGCACGGCTACTTGTGTGACATTTTATTTTATTAGTAGTAATTTAGTAGTTATTCATTTTCATATTCATATTAGGCTCCAGCAAATAAAATAAAAATTAAAATGTATTTTTTTTATACATATTGTATTTACTGTGTATTCACCTGTTAAATGTCACTTATTAATGTTAGAAAAAAAATTGCATTATCCATTACTAAAATTAGTTTGACGTTTATCTCAAAATATTAATTGGCCTGAGTGATGTATCAGTCTCTAACTTCTGCAAACTCTTACTTCAACAAGTGAATAACGCAAAGTGGCAGGGTCAAAGTCACGCAGAGAGGGGAAGCAGGAGTAAATGTGAGGACTTAATACCCTCATTGCTTTAGATATACAGCCCACTTGACTTCACAACAAAAGAGATTTACTGGACTAGGAAACTGGCAGATGAGTTATTCAACCAAACAGAGGAATGAGGTCAAGTGAAGGCAGCAATGGTGAGTGAAGCAGAAGCTAGTAAAGAGTAGGCGTTCATTGTTCCACTGATTTCACACCTGTACAAGTCAGTTCATGTTATTTGACTTAATCAAACATGTATACTAAACATTCTGGGCTTCTCCTTCCACGTCCTACCTACTTTTATTTTTGTGATACTGTATGGACACAGAATAAATTCTAATGAAAAGTTGGCACATAATGTTCTACTGTCAGTATTTGTCAAAATCAATCAGTCTATGTGGATTATTCTGGATCATTCCACCAATACTCAACACCCTTGCAAACATTCTTGGGTTTTTGCACAAAAATTCCATGTTAAATTGACCTGAAGCTTTATTGAAATTACTGATTGCCACAAACATTTAATAATTGTAATTAAATGTGTAAAACTTAAGCAGGATCTGTGCCCTGGCATGAAATTTAGCTCCACTTTAAGGGGTGAAGGGGCCTATTACCGATATTTTGAGTTATTATTTCTGACATGCACCACTGGACTGCCGATTTCAAAGGCAGTCACATTTAGTTTGATTCATTATGGTTTTATAGCATGTCCAAACAATGAAGCTCATAAGACAAGTCTATTGTTATTTGTCTTTAAATTGCCAGTGGGAAAAAAAAAAGTATGAAAGTAAGTGCCCCTCCCGCTGTTGATTTGTGGATCTTTTGATTTCCAGTTTTGTCAACTACAATTATATATTGTTGCGAAATAGGCTTCATTTGAGATTTTGTAGTTTTTTATGTCTTTTAAGAAGACTTTGAATATAGCACACAAGACATGTAGAACACATTCATGGCAATTTTTGTTTTGTCTGTAGTAGACTCTGACGGTACACTTGGCTCACGAGAGGAGACGATATTTTAACACTGTCTTTAAGAAGTCGTCAATGATGAAATATTTACCTGGAAAAATTTGACAGTCACAATGCAAAATGATTAAATGGTTTTTAACTAATCTAGGGCTGTTGCTAAGGATTATTCTGGTAATCGAGTAAGACATTTTTTTTTTTTTTTTTTTTTTTTTTTTTAATTTTCACTTAAGTGAAAAGCCCTTAAAATATATATATATATATAATATAATATAATATCAATATATATTGACCTTTGCAGGTGTTTTGAGTTAATTAGCTGATTAGAGTGTGGCACCATGTGTCTTCAACTTTTCACAATATTCTAATTTTCTGAGATACTGAATTTGGGATTTTTCTTAGTTGTCAGTTATAATCATCAAAATTAAAAGAAATAAACATTTGAAATATATCAGTCTGTGTGTAATGAATGAATATAAAATACAAGTTTCACTTTTTGAGTGGAATTAGTGAAATAAATCAGCTTTTTGATGATATTCTAATTATATGACCAGCACGTGTGTGTGTGTGTGTGTGTATTATGCAAACAAAGTTTGTGACATTACCAACCTTATGTTTAGGCCATGGACTGAATTGAGTCGTGGCACACACATCAAGTGTTGCAATGAATCATTTTGCTGCAGAAACTTTTGGATTGCTATTTGTTTTGGGTAAACATACATATGTAAGGGTAAGAGCGCAAGAAGCAAGGAAGTTAGAAATCTTTTTTCTCATCCTCCTATTGACTAAACACATCTAGACAGCAGCTCCCTCAGGTTTGTGGAGAAACGAAAACGCTATGCTCCAGTGGTGTATATTACACTTGAAGCAGGTCACTGAATCTTTCACCAAGATTATGACATTAATCCATCCTCAAAAGGCAATAAAATACCCTCTCAATTTTTACTGCTGTCAACACTTTGTGTCTGAGTCTATTATTTTATTTCCCTAAAAAAAAAAAAACTCCAACCACGAATATGCTTGTAGTTTCTCTTTCTTTCCATTTTCTCTCCTCAAAGTGGAAGTTACATGCACAACTCACACTGTTTCTCATCTTGAAGGTGGTCTTGGACGGACCCCAAGATCGCCTGGATGCTTAGTAATATGAAAGCAATTAGCAGCGGTTTCATGGTGTGCTGAAATACGTGCAATAACAAAGCGACTGTGAGTCCCTAGTATCCAAGTTGGTGCTTGTAGTCAAGATTTACCATCATCTAGGTGTGGGTAAATGCCTGAATCTACCACTAGGGATGGATTGCATTTAATATTTGGGGTCTTGTATGATTTTTAAAAAAAAACACAAACTTTTATTCAGCATGCTGACACAGGAGTCGGCGTTCTGACGTAGAACCTAGAAACTTAAACCGCATAGGAGAATGACACAGAAGAGAAAATATTGTTGAATAAAGTAGTTATTTTTGTTTGGGGTTTTTTTGCACGCAAAATGTTCTCATCACTTCATAAAATTAAGGTTGAACCACTATAATCACGTGGACTATTTTAATGACCTAATATAATACCTTTCTGCACCTTGAAAGGGCTGGTTAAATTGCAAGGAGTCAGACAGCTCTCGGATTTTTTCAAAAATATCTCAATTTGTGTTCCGAAGATGAACAAAGGCCTTACGGGTTTGGAACGACATGAGGGTGAGAGATTAATGGCAATTTTATTTAAAATTGATCTAACTAACCCTTTTAAATTGATCAAAAGTGTAAAGAATTTTTTTTTATTTAAAATGAATGCTGTTCTTTTTAACGTTTTATTCCTCAAAGAATCCTGAAAAATTGCATCTCAGTTTCCACATAAAACGATTTTCAACAAATATTAGGACAAATATACTGTAGAGTGCTCATTAAACATAAATATTTGACCACAGATTACTGTGATTGACCAATTGCAACGAAGTATTCTAGACATTTACCTTCCTTTTCCGCAAGAAAAAAAGTCCAAGCATTCTCTTCTGGTCTTTGAGCACCTCAAACAGTATGGAAAAAAAGTTTGGAAAATACTCCCAGCTGTAATGTCACAAGGGCTTTACACCGGCCATTGCTGCCCCACAATTCCCTCCTAATTGATTGTCCATTTTCCTTTCCAGAGACCAGGCCAAAGGGGTTCTGTAAGCAAGTAAAAGTGTATGGCTCTCTGCCAGAGCTTGTCCACTCAGCTTTTAACATCTGCATTTGGAAGTGCAGGTTTGAATACTGTTTTCTGCATCACTCAAGCCTGAGTCTCTGAGTGATATGAAAGTAAAGCATGACACCAACAGTGCTTGGCATTTCTTAGCGTGTGTTATGTTGTTTTTCAGTTTAGATTTGCACCTATATTGAAGCATTTTCCAAAACTAACAGGATGTAATAACACAGAAACAGAGACTAAGATAACAAGGCTGAAATTTCTGGCAAGCGCAGCTTGAGATGAGATATTTCTCAGAAGGTAAAGCCATTTTCACCTCTTCTTGAAGAAGCTGGGCCAAAAATAATCTATGTGACGCATATTTCACAGCTCTTTTGAGCCTTGAAGAAAGCATAGAAAACTTGGAGAAAGCGTAGAACGCGTTTTGTTAGTTTTAAACTATCCGCTATCAGTTTGACTGAACTTGCAGCTCATGTCTGGAGAAGAAAAATGGAGTTGAAGGGGGAAATATATCATCTGAAGGTCTTTTTAAAGCATTTGTTAAGCTTAAAGCTTTGATGTTATAAGCAAAGCATAACTAATAGAGCATGACAAATGCGTTCTTATCAGCATACTGATAACTTCATCTCTATCTTTTAATCTCGGTGCATATTTTTTTAAAGGGAAGAAATATGATGAAATACAGATGTAGACATCAGTTGCAAACTTGGAATGGAAACCAAAGTACTGTTTTAGTGCTGCAGTCCTGTAATGGCAATAATCTTGATTAATTGGTGTTTGTTACATAAGTGGTTGGAAATTAGTGGCTACAGTGCAGTATTTTACAAAATGGTGCTCAAAAATTGCTATGATCTTATTGGCTATAGGAGTGCTTCTGTTTCTTTCTTTCTTCGTTTTTTTGGTGTGTTTGTCTCTCTCAGGCTCAGACAGCTTTTCTACATACACTTTTCTTTCATTGCCTACCTCTGGACAGGAAACATGCGCCTTATTTGAGTAGTTTTGGGATATTCTTCTATCAAAGCAGAAATTACAGAAGAGATTTTAAGGACTTTTAGTTTTGCCCTCAGTCTGCAGTTGGCAGGATTCTATTTTTTCACACCAGCAGCACCATTTTACTCCAAATAATGAAATGGCCAGATGTTAGTACCACTCTTTTGACTCCTGTTAGGTAGTTCAATAGGTTGAGAACTATACCTACCTTTCACTGCTGTAAAAGAAATTTTCAATCACTTTGAGGCCATTTATACAGAACACATTTTTGTGGTTAAAGACACAAGTTGCAGGGCAGTCTCAGGGTCTAGTTTTTTAAGTTTAGCTTCTTTTGATTTGTATATCGTGTTTTTAGAACGACATGAGACGCTGTAAAAGATGCCAGTGTCATGGTCAAACATCCTTCTAACGCATTTTTGCATAGAAAGCAGTGCAATTGAATGGAGAAAAAAACTCTCATGTTGTGCAGTCACTTATTATTTTATTTCTTCAGTGAAAAGCAAAAGAGGAAGTTTAGCAGAATGACGAAGCTGCTCTTTTCCATGCAAGGAAAATTGATGGCAGTTTATCCAGCTCATGTTATTCCAAATCTTCTGAAACCATACTAGAGTTTTGCATGATAAATAGTAAAAATTTAAGTTCTTTTTACTTCTTTTGTTCTTCGAAGTATCACTTTCATTGGATTTTCATTGGGTTTATGGGAGATGAGGTCGTAACGAAGTGATGACAATGTACTTTTTCATTTTGTCAAAATTCCATTTTGTAAAATCTCAACAATTGAATTGAGATATTTGTGAGATTAAAATAATTGTGAATAGTTTTTACAGTTGCTTAATTTATAATGCAAAATATTTAAATCAAACAATCATTTGACAAACATATAAGCCATATGAATAGGCATATTTTTAGACTATCAGTGTCCATAAAAAGTGGCAGCAGGGCCATGCTTCATTAGAGAAGGTCTGACTGCTTGTTTCCGCTCAGTCAGAGGTTTGCTTCACACCTCACTGTACAAGTATTTGAAAGGAAGCCACATGCTTTTAGTACCAGGTCGACATATTAAACGGCACGCTGTACTAACTGTAGCGTTATGAATCCCTTGGCTTCAGCCGTGGGATTCAATTATTATACCACTGCCATGTTTTCAAGGAAAGCAAACAGGGAGCTTCGCAGAACATTGAAGGCAGCTGCAACTCTCGAGTGAAAAAGAGCACAAAAGACCTGAAGGGGTGCTTCTGAAGGAAATGGAGGGAAAAAACAGGGTGCTGGTGGAACAAAACTACAGGAGGAGGAGGAATGGGTAGGGTGAAGATGTTTTATTAATGTCAGACATTAGAAAGGTAATAGAAATTATAAATTGCAGCAGCCCGTTGAAACCAAACCCTCTGCTTTAGTCATTGCAAAGTCTGCTGGGTGCACTGCCTCGGAAGAATATACTACTTAAAGTTGCCGCAACTAGAAATGAGTGTTTCCTGTGTAGACGGGAAGTTATAAAAAGGAAAAAGGACAAGAAATAAACTTGAATTCTTTATTGAAGCAAGAAATCAATAAAGAGGAAGGGTGAGGCTGTCCTGCCCACCCTCGATCTGGCAGTGGTAAGATTTGAAAAGAAGCATCCTGTTTTTCCTTTTGCTAACATGAGAATAACTCTGAACTCTGCTGTGCCGATTGATTGCCATGACGTGAATCTGTAGACCATTAAAGGAAGGTTTTTTTATGAGGGAGTGCTCTTCAAAGGATTCGTTCCCCCCATGTTGGTGGGACTTGAAGCCAAAGGCCCCAAAGACAGCAGGGTGTCTGAAACCTCAAGAAATACGATAGGTCTTTTCTGACACCTGTCTATCTCTTTGCGTACCTTAACTGTCATAAACGGCTGATTTACATGTTTTTCAGGCTTATAAGTTCTCTGTGGGTTGGCTTCGAGCTTTCTGCATTGTAGAAACACCATCTGTGTTTGTGCTTTAGCCGGGTAGACCCTTAAGTGTCGTGTTTTTTTTTTTTTTGTTTTTTTTTTTTGTAGCAGATGAGGGATTTTTTTCCTCCCACTTTGCTTTCTCGTTTTCCCATCCATGAAATTAAGAGAAATCACTCACAAACGGAGCGTCAGACGAAAGATGGATACGCCTGCGTGCAAGCTCAAGCTAAAAGTAAACTCAGTATGAAGCAAAGTTTGTCAAGGAAAAATATGAATGTTAGCTTGACAAAAGCTTGTTTGAATGTCTCCTACTTTGATTTCAGATACAAATTCAACTTCCCTTGGGGTGCGTGCGGCCAATTCAATTCTAATCCACACTTACGAAATGACAGGTGGCATATTCTTCAGTTCTGAATTTTGCACAAACCTGGTTCTCAAACGTGTTTTGCAAATGCAAAGTCACATTTAGTCTAGACTCACTGTACACTACTGTTTGAGATAAGTAATTTTTTTATACTTCTATTTGGCAAGGGCACATTAAATAGTGTCTGTAAAGACGTTTATAATGTTACAAAATATTTCCATTTAAAATAAGTGCTTTTTGAACTTTCTATTCATCAAAGAATAGTTTAAAAAAATAATCCAGTTTCCATAAACTGGGATGAAAAAATAAGAAATGTTTCTTGAGCACAAGGATCATGTGACACAAATTCAGCTTTGCTATCACAGGAATAAATTACATTTTTAAAATATATTCAAATAGAAAACAGTTATTTTAAATTGTAATAATATTTTACAATATTGCTGTTTTTTACTGTATTTTAGATCAATAAATGACTTTTTCAAAAAGATTAAAGAGAAATCATATATATTGTTTGTCTTATTACAAATAATTGAGGGTAGGAGGCCACAAGAAATATGTCATGGAATGGACACACTGATAGGATCACTTGCCAGTCCTTGTCTCGTCTCTTGATTAGCAGAAAGAACTTGTCCCTGCAAAGGCGGGAGAGATAGAGGAGACTGCACCGGCACTTAGCGCACTTGACAAATGTCGTCCACAACATGCCTCACGCAATCCTCAGCTCATCTGGAAGAGATAGGAAAAATCCCTTTCCAAAATAGAAGCAAGAGGAACTTTTTGTATATTTGAATAGATGAACTGTGTAGAGTGAGTTATGACTTAAGAAGTATTAGTATTTGGAAGCAAGGCAAGAAAATCACATTTTTTGTACTGGGTTACTCTACATTTTTATGCTAGTGAGCAATTATAAAAATAAATATCAAGTCTCGATCAATAGAAATGAATAAAAAAACCATAACTGATTTTTTTTTTCATGTTATATTGTGACTCTCTTGACGATAGTTCGCAGGTGGTTTTGGAGGGAGTAAGTGAAGGAGAGAGAAATGATCATTACTCATAGTCCCGGCATGTTGACCATGTCATCAGAACGTAGGTAACATTGGACTAAGAAAACAGAATGGAACGACTAACCAGATCCTAGCAAACACAACCCAGACTCAAACGTCTGCAACGCTGTCTGTGTGTCTATTTGTGTATATGTGTGCACGTTCAATTGCTTTTGGGTCAAATGCATGTGTGTTTTGTGTGTGTGCTTGAGTGAGAGACAACAGTGGTTCGTTGTCATTCATTTGTCATTACCACACCAACAGGTTTTCACTCGAAAAACAGAAGCCGTAAAATCGTTCTCTCCATCGTTCCATCTGTTGTTCTATCTAAGCTGCCACATACTGAATGAGGAATATATTAATAAATGAATTTTTTTAAACTCCTTTTAAACTATAGCTAAACCTTGAGCAGACATCAACACACATTCAAATGCTCGAATGCTTTTAGCTTGAATGTTGATAAAGTGCCACGTGTGTCACGTGGATGGCTTATAGAAATAGTATGTGTGAACCTGGATTAAGAGGATTTAGACCAACCTATCTGTGTGTTGGTTTGGGGTTTGTTCTGTGTAAATGACTTTTCCATTGCAGGTACTTAAGCCAAGAATATCCTCTGTTTATGCTCCTTGGGAGGCTGGGTTTAAAAATGAAATTGGCTGGCATTTTCCTGGTGAAAATGACCTTTTTATGTAAACTATGAACTCATAAGACCGAACAAAGCCTTGTTCTTAAGCCACATACACACAGTGCTCAATTTATTAAGCAGTGAACATGGCCAAATGCTGTAATACAATGACTCTCCAAACTCCTCATTCTCAGACTCGGTTTAGGTGATTTTGTGGTCAAAACGCTACTTTTCTCCACCATGCAGGGTAACGTTGATATATTGTTGTTGCTTCTCTGATAAATTGGAGTTAGAATGTATCTTCTGTCTCGTGTAACATGGGCTTCTCGTGCAGTCACAGTCTGTATCCTTCCTCAGTAAATCACGCCTGACGTATGGCGTTCGGGTTCTGCTGGTTCACCTCGGTAAAGTCTGTACCCGCACATCCTGCAGGTCAACCTTCAGCTCACGTTGTAAATTCAGCTCGCCTCCTTTAAGGATAAAGCTCTGTGACGCCTGGAGACATTTAGCTTGGCCAAGAATACCGGCGTGCAGAGCACTGGAGAAGAAAGCCTGTGTTGAAACAGAGGGACTAAATGCAACTGTAGACATGTGTTGAGGCCAAGACACTCGAGACCGAGGTGAGAAAAAGTGCATGACGCATGACTGAGGAACATTTGTTTTAAAAACTGTTTTCATTTGACATAAATATCTTCTGTGTCATTTGTGCACCGTATTCAGGCTTTATTTGATTTTATTGGACCAGATTCTACATACAAAGTGCGTGCCTCTCGTGCTTGAACTATCTGTGCTTCACTTTATACGAACGATTTTTACTATAGTAGGCTTGAGCTAAAAGAACAGAAACTCTGCTTACTATATGTTTGTGTATGTGTATTGTAATCAAATTTGATTTAAAATGACCAAGTACATTTTTTTACACATTTTTTTTTTTTGTTAGTTCATCGTAGGTCATAGAACATGTGGGTCAAAGAGTAATGTGTGCAACCTGCGTACCTACAGAATGAATTCAATGAAGAACCTACTTCTTGACCGCTGAATAAAGTACTTATAACAGGAATTTTAGATGTAGTTTATGAACGTGAAGTTGCTGAAAAATGTGCCCAGATTTTAGCTAAATTTGCCAAAACGAATGAAAATGCATGCCACTGCATTCGAAAGAAATATCTCAAATGAGATCTCAGTTGTTCAATTTCTCTGTAGTTTCTTCCAAATACCAATGAGAGTAAATGGGAGATCAAAAAAGGAAATTTACCACGCGTTTAATCCTATAGTATCTAAAGGTATAATTCCGCTTAACGTTGCTCAACTCGATCTACAATCAAAGAAGAGATTTCAAACAGTTTATCAAGTTCTTCAAAAATATGAAATTGAGCTTCGTTATCCATATGAACTTTTTATAGCTCTATGTTATACTTTGTTTTAGTATGTATTCACAGTACTTCACATCCTAAGGAACTTTAAACGTAATATACCTGATTAACTTAGCTCTTAGATATGAAAGAGCATTACCGTCTCCCTCTATACAGTTTTCCTCATCTGCACCTCTAGCTGTCACTGCACTTCTAAACAGATTTTCAAAGTATCAGCTCTTATTTTCCAAAAGTCTCGGGCCGCTTTAAAAAATATTTAGCTTTCCTGTCAACAATCGACTTTGAAGGAGTCTAAAAGGGCCTGCTGGATTGGTTGGTATTGTCAGCTAAGAAGCAGATTTTGTATCTGTTAACACTGCCTGATTGTCTGCATACCCCTTACTCATTGTCTCCTGATGCCTTTGGGATCTACTGATTTGAAGCAAAAGGAGCACTTGAATGGAGGTTCTTGTTGTGGGAATAAGTGTGTAATGAGGAAAAAAAATGAGTTAAAATTTAGTAGATTAGAGGTGTGCCATATCATACCGTCAACGATAAAACCGGTATAATTTTTTGCATGATAAAGTTACGCAATGACGTATGGCGCATTCATGTTCCCTAGAACACACAAGAACAACTCCTGTCTGAGAGTAAGAGCAGCATATAGGCCCCCGATGATGATGATGATGATGATGATTTAGTACCTAAACGGGGAGCTACTTCAACAATATGTAAGTGGTTTGATTACAAGAGGTCAGAAAATTAAGCACAATATTTGCAAAATATGCAAGAAACGGTTACCGTTAAAAGTGGAAACGCAACAAACTTGATTCACCACTCCTCACCATCCCGGATAGGACAGGTTTCCGATTCTGAGCTGATCTGTTTTACCATCGGCACAGGCAATAAAGCGTTCTCGCTATATTCTAAGTGACACACAGCCGCCTCCTCTCTCTCACTCGTCTCATTTGCTCCGGTTTAATAGTGCTTGTATTGCGGATAATTTTAGTCATTCCCATTCACCAAAAGATCTATTCACATCAGCTCACACTGACCTATATTAGTGGAGCACACAAGCCTCTTCTCAGTCTCAAACAACTTCTGAGTCACTAAAATGAGTGGCTAAAACATTTAAATGCATACAAAATTATTTCAAAATGTCTTGGCGAGTATCCATTCATTCAGTTTTGGAACGTTAAATAGTTGAGAAAGAGAACGCATGTTGTGTAACAGTATATTGGGTTTGTGCATAAACTCTTAAAGTGGCAGTAGTCCAATATTCCTGCTGCTGTCTGTCTGTCTTGTTAATCAAAGAACAAATGAGAAAGAAAGTCACTTTCTGCTCTTGACTGAATACGTTTTATAACTTTAATGGTAAGCATTAATCTGTATTTGATTTTTACTATGAAGACTACAGAAATTAAAGTAATCAAATGTAAAATAACATTGGATGATTACTTTAATCTCTGGAGTATTTCTTACTTGAATAATTATGTATTTTGTCAGTAGCTCAATGATAGTAGCATTTGAACAGGATGGAAAATGCCCTTCATTTTGGTTGCACTAATAAATGCTGCTGCCTGCCAGCCGCAATCACCAATAAAACGTTTATACATATATTTTTCTCTATATCGTCATAAATATCGTTATCGTAAATGTTCTTGAAATATCGTGATTATAATTTTGAGGCTATATCGCCCACCCCTAGTATAGATTTGTGAGTACAAATTCTTGTTACATTGTACAAAATCTTGAGACTAAATTCATCTGTAAAGTCTCCAGGGCTGCTTTGTCTTCACTCTTGCCTGCAATGCAGCACCCTACCTGGGCTTGCCTTTTTACGTGTCCCCCCCCTCCTGTGGATGTCGATCTTGGAGCTTGAAGGGGGACAAAAGGAGTCTTTGGTTGGGTGGCTGGTGGGCAGGCTGGAGGCAGTGCCAGCTGTCTGTCAAAAGCCAGCGTGATGAATGCAGGTGGAGCTGATTCATAGATCAGACTTTTTGAAGCTGTAGCTCCATTCATTGTAATTGCATGGAAAAGATCAAGAACGTTTCCTCTACTCAGATGTACGGATGACTACAAGGAAAGAGCAGTTGAGTAAAGTTTCTTGCACTGGGTTCAGTGATACAACCAATGTTATTCATCACTGACCTCCAATCATACACAAGAGCATGCGCCTGCTGGCAGCTGTTGAGAGGAGATGGATGCGGTATGTTATTGATGGTGACGTTGGAGTTTTTCTTGCAGACGGAACCCCCTGCTCATGTCCATGTGTTTGCCCACTTCAGAGACACACCTTTGGGACCCAGACATGTGCCTGGATCTTTTAGGGTAACACCCAAAGCTTTGCTTTTACTACACAAGCCACCGTGGCTAATGTTAACCTTCACCATGGCTAATAACATCATGCTGAGTGTCGTAAGGCTTTTAATAGAGACTCAGAAGCAGAAAGGGGTGATTTAGATTACTGGAGAGTGGAGCATTCAGAACTGAATCCAGGTTAACCTTTGCTTTCTAGAAAATTATTATTTATTCATTTGTTTAAATGGTCATGGGACCTGCTCCAAAACATAGGCATTCTTAAATCTTCCGTACTTTGCGCTCTTTTTCTGAATTCAGTCAAAAATGTAGGGATGCACACAACGAACTGGTGTACAAACAAAAAAAAAAACAAAAAAAAATAACTGACTTTGTAGATACTATTTTGTCTAAAAAAATTGAAAAAATATATTACATATATAATATTGCTTGTTTTTTGAAATGCTCTGAGTATTGCTATTTATTTATTTAAATGATAGTTATAACCAGTGGATTTTAATGATAAATTTGTAGATTTGGAGGTGTGTATTGACTCAAACCCATTTAGATAAACCTTTTAGTTTGTAGGAATACATAATCCACATGCTACTGCTATGAATATTTATTGAATTATTTTAATATTTCACATGTGCTTCAACTATGGCAACATATGAACTTGTCTTGAATGTGCAGAAACAAGATAATTCAGTGAAATATTGAATGCTAAATATCCAGTATTTACTGATCAGTAATATTAGCCAAAAACCGATATCTGGATCACAATATATCATACATCTCTTGTAAAATGACTTCATCTTGGGAACTGTCATTTGGGAAGTGTTAATTCCAAATCCCTCAGTTGGATTTGGAATGGCATTTATCATTAAGTGACTAAACCGATGAAAAGATCATAGGCGTATTAGAATAAAGTCAAGACAAGCTTGCATAGCACTGTTTTCACTCTTTTGCAAACACAAAGCTGTTGAGCGATTCTGTGCCATGTGAGAGACATTTCAGATTTTGTTTATGTAAGCAGTGAATAGGCCCAGCTGCTCACATCTGGATCTGTGGTGGTGCTCCGTTAGGAAGAGAGAAGAAACTGCTGTTCTTCTGCACATCTTAAGTGGTACTCCCACAATAAACATATCAATTGAAGAGAATAGCTCTTACACCTACAGGGAATTCACCCATGCCAGAGGTTCTTCCTCAAGGACTCTGGTTCATTGGCCATGCATACAAGAGAAATTCTCTAAAAAAAAACAAAAAAACAATGGAGCTAAACTCATGACAAATTCTTTATTTTAGCGTGTGGCCTTCAAACCACTAACCCCAAATGTATGTTTCCATCTTAATTTACTTTTTTCCCCTTTCTTTTACAAATCTGCTATACCAAAAGTGGATCCACTTATCCGGTGCCCTTCTTCTTTCTCTCATGGTGCCACAGATTTTCCAGCTAGTGACATGCTGCCAAGGCAGCCAAAGAAAGCCATGCATACTCTAATGTCTTTCAGGCTCAGTGACATGATGCATCAACTTCAACAAAACAAAAAAGCCCTTCAGAAACAGAGGTCACCGCCAGATCTGGGCTGGCTGGATTGTTTGGGATGGATGAGATTGTGCCAAAGGCAAACATTGAATCCTCCGTGTCCTCCTGAGAGCTGTCATGAGTTTCCCTCAAACACCATGGTGCAATTTCTAAAAGCTTCAGCTTCGCATTGATTTCACTGTCCAAATTATTTACATTTTATCTGACCTAATGCAGTATGATTCAGCTCTGTAACTGACATATTGGGATATGGTTTGTCAAGTGAGGGGATGACATTGGCATTGTGTTACAAGGACAACAACTTGTTGGACCTCTTGAATTGTATGTATTTAGAACAAGTATGCTTTTGATTATTGAGGACAGTGTGTAATGTAAGCAATGATTTTCATCCACATGCCTTCCAGTTATCTCCATGTCATCCTTTGTTCTTTCAGAATATTGTGGCATGATTTCAAAAGTCAGAGTGGCACGGTTTCAAAAAGTGCTTATGGTCTGATTGTCAGGACATGTGAGGAGCCACAGGATACATGTGGGCAACACATGAGCAAACGATGCGATGGTTCTGTGAAATCAGGTCATATCAAATAACCGGGCGGCTTCGATCATCTGTGAAACTTTTACGGCTCTATATTAACCATTCAAGCTGCTTGAGATTGTTTTTCAAAACAAGTATAATTGCCATCACAGCTTAATCGAATGCAGGCCAGATCAGAGGCTGAAACTGTAGGAGTGCACCTACTAGTGCATGTGCGGCAGTAAGAGCAAAGCACAACCAGAACTCTCTGAAACACCAAGTTCTAAGATACCGTGAACCATTTCCCACCAGCATTACAATTTAAAGCAGAGCTCATCAATGGAATCATCATGGCGAACTACCTTGCTGTCTGAATAAATCTGTGCTGGCCGCCAGGGCACAATGTTTTGCCATGTTTAAGTTGTTCATGAAAGTGTTTTTGTAAATAAAGTGGTCACTCTGCAAAAAGAGACACCCTGCAAAATAATATTAATTTTCCAAAAGTATATATTTGTTTTTGTTTTTCCAGTAAAAAAATAAATAAATAAGAAGTTAAGAAAAGATAATAATGTATTGTTTTCAGATAATATATTTTGAAGTATTATTATTATTATTATTAATATTAAAACCCATTGGCAGTTTTTTTTTAAATTTTATTTTATAAAATAAAATCAGTGAGGGTTATGCTTAAAGGGTTAGTTCACCCAAAAATGAAAATTCTGCCATTTATTTAACCTCAACTTGTACCAAACATGTATGAATTTCTTTCTTCTGCTAAATACAAAAGAAGATATTTTGAAGAATGTCGGTAACCACAGTTGATGGGGCCCCATTGACTTCAACAGTATCCCCCACCCATAGTATGGAAGTCAACGGGGAAGTCAATAATCAACTGTTTGATTACACATTTCTCAAAATATCTTCTTTTGTGTTCAGCAGAAGAAAGAGATTCACACAGGTTTGGAACAACCTGAAGATGAGTAAATGACATTTTTGGCTGAACTATCCCTTTAAAACATGTAAAACCAATTTACCAATTTTTTATTTTTTTTTATTTTAAACCAGGCTCCTTTGTTTAGGTTCAGTAATTTCACTTTATTGGAAATGAAAAGGTTAATAGTCAGTTATGCCTTATTTCCATAAATGTCACTTTAGTCAATTCATTGGTATTTAACAAATTTGACTCTTGTTTTTTTTTCTCTCTCTCTTTGGACAACGTAGTAAAACGTGCATCAGTTTTACAGCAGCAAAAGGCATTGTCACTTTAATGATGGACAAAACATGATGATAACTTGCAGCACGGCAATTGAAATCCCGCTCACTCACACAACGTCATTCAGCTTTAAATCATATGATTCGATTTGCATCTTTCAGTTGGTTCTCTTGGTACTTTTTGCTGACAAAGGGAAGTGACGTTTAGTGGATTTGAAGCAAAAGTATTTGATGAACTTATACAATGTGCAGAGAACGTTTGCTCAATATCAAACAATATCAATATATATAATTTTTGACCGAGGTGGCGTTTAGCGGCTTTTCCATGTGAGCTCAGTCTCATGTCTTTTTCTTGAATGTCTGAAGCCACTTCCTCCTTCTCACTTCTCACTGATTTATCCATTAATTAATATGGCAAGAACTATCAAAGTGCATGTATTTTAGTGTTGATGTGGTCTGAAAGTATGTCTGGGAGCTGCATTATCAATGGAAAAAAATTGTTAGCTCAGCCTGCTTTTAATTAAGAGTAACTATTATCTGTAAATTTCAAGGCTTTTCCTGCATATTGTTTTTAAGAAAAAAAAATAATGCCTGGACCAGATACACAGAAAGCTGTGCTAAACGGCTTGACACAGAAGTGTTGAGAGGAAACAGATGCCTGACTTCAGCATGTAACCGAAAAGAAAAGGCATGCTATTGTCAGTGAATAAGCCCTTGGGTGAGTAAGTTGAATGTAAATGTAGTTTTGCAGTTGATTTATGGGTAACTAGTCACTTTCCTCACCTTAAAATTCTTCAGAATCCATTTTACTAAATTGATTCAGCTATCCATGGCTGCCCAAGCCTTCAGGGCTTTTATGACTACTAATTTTCACTAGTCAGCTAGACATGCATTAAAATTGTTGACTAGTTGGTAAGTCAGGGTTTACCACTGGGAGTCATAACCCACCTTTTTCGGCCAGCTCAAGAAAATGTTGCATACAGCTGAAGTGTTGAAAATAAAACCCTGGAAATCTTTATTGTCAGACACATGCTGCTTTTGTTGTCAAGAATGGTTCAAATGTTCCACTATTTTATAGTTTATATCAGCTTTAGCCAAGGCTCTTTTGATTCATGCATGTCAGAGAGGTTAGCAAGAAAGAAGACCATCTTTGTGAACACAACATCCTGCAGTTTGGCTGTTGACATTGTTATTCCAAACATATTTTGACATTGCAGGATACCATACTAAATTATGTTACACAAATACAGTGGATGCAAGTTGAGTACAGAGTGGTGGACTGCTATAGCCATTTAGAACGAACGCTGAATTCATGTGATCCATTAGTCGACACGGGCTCAAACCATCGACTAGTGTAAAACCAGCATGTATCTGACTTGAGAAGAAAAGCTTCACAATATGCAGTAATATGACTGGATTTCAAAGAGCATAACTTGAATATTTTTACTCAAAAGACATGTGGTTGTTGTCGTCGTCGTCGTTGTTGTTTCAAGGTTAACTCTATTTTGTGAGGTTTATGCTAAATCGATTAAAAAAAAGACAATTTTAAAGTAAATATGTCATTAAAACACAACAAAAATACTGATCAAAAATACGTATTAACATTATGTAACATTATTGTAACAAACCTTTTTTTCATGTGCATTTTTTCTAGTGCATTATTCCATTCTTTAAAACCAAAGTTTTAACTTTGCACAAGTTTCATTAGCTACCACAATTGTTCAAAAATTTATATGAAAAGAGATTGATTTGAACCTTCTGCAACTGAACGTCATTTCTTCTTAGACTTTGCTGAGGCTTTTTTTTTTGACCGATTTGACTCAACTTTTTCACTCCAAAGAAAAACTACATTTCAAGAAATGCATTTTTTTCCCAAACCAATTCTCAACAGACCATCGTAAGAGGGGGCGGAGCCTCTCGCTTTTGACTGACGGCCTGAGCAAACAAATGAGAAACCAGAATGTTTGTGTGGTCATTTGTGGGTTTAGCCCTCTATTTGCATGCCATTACCTGCTTCTGTCAGCCCACAAAGTGTTCATTCATACTTTCACTCCTACAGTGCATATGGCTGAGGAACACACACATGCACATAAACACATGTGCAAGTTTAGCATGTAGATCAGAACCTAAACACACATTCAAAAGCATAAATAATCACTCACCATGATCTGTCTCAACAAAAATAGAAAGACAGCTGCCAAGGGCGGTTAGAATTACCTCTGGAAATGACAGATGTCAGGATGGTACTCTTGTTAGCAAATGTCGCAGTGTGCTGAAAGGAAGTTTTGGTTGATAAGTTGCTCTTGACAGTCAGACGTTTGCGTTCAGCAAGGGTTGTGGATTGACAATGTGGCAGAAAGGAAAAGTTAATGTAGAGAAACACCTTTATGTTTGTGTTTTATGAATCTCTTGCTTCTGCTGAGTTGTAATATCAGCACTTAGCCAAGTATTGATGGTCCCATTGCTAATTAGCTCGCGTCAATGTGTTACATGACCACTAAAGAGACATTCATCAAACAGGGTGTGCAGATTTTCCAACAAGTTGATTTCTTGTGGAAAAAAAAATCCCTCTCCTGCACGCCGTGTCATCGGTCCATCCATCAAACGGACAGTGTTGAAAAGCTCTGAAATGGTATTTTGTTTTGCAACAGTTAAGCAAGACTGGGCAGAGTGAAGGAACAGTATAATGTTGTATTGTGCTTGTGTGTTGATTGAGTAGAGGAAGCCTTGTAGATGATGAAAGAAAGGAGCAGGAGGAGATTTCCAGGAGTCAGGGTGAGGATTAAACAAGTTGTTGCTACCGAGGATGAACTGCGTCTCACTGATAGCGTAGTTTATTTGCGCGTGATATCTGCGTCGTTTTAGCACCTGATTCACCGAAGCAGATGTTACTCATTAACAGACAGTGGTCCAGATATGGACCCCTAATTGATTATTTTTCAACCGCAAATAATTATAAACCAAACTATACAACGGACAAAAGACTTTAATGACATGCCTTAAAGGTAGAGGAAACTTCAGAGAGGCTAGCAATATCGAACTAGCTTTGAAAGCATGAGATCCCACCCTCCCTTCAGAGACCTCTTCAAAGCCACGTCTCCTTCTAAACACATGAATGCACACAACACAAAGCATCACGAGACAGCGTTAAGTTATCTCATGTCTCAAAACGCATAACATTACTGTAATAATGAACGTAAACAACTTACAGAGCTCTTACTTGTACCGCGTGGCTGCTGCAGATTTCATTTTTTTCATCATTTAGCAGACGCTTTTATCCAAAGCGACTTACAAGGGGAGCAATTAGCGGTTGGGTGTCTTGCTCAAGAGCACTTTAGTCATGGTATCGAAGGTGGAGAGAGTGCTGTTCATTCACAATCCCCACCTTCAATTCCTGCCGGCGTGGGAATCGAACCAGCAACCTTCAGGTTACAAGCCCGACTCCCTCACCACCAGGCCACGGCCAGATTTATTTCGCCATTGATAGTGTTAACATAGAAATGGTGCGGAATCTAGGCGCAATGTCACAGGTTGCCATCTCGTTATTATGGTTATGACATGGCTTGAACAAAGCATAAGCTCGTTGTTTAGATTGAGGAGGAACTGAAAAAGGCAGTTGTTTGTTTGTGGTGCTCTGTGAATGTCTGTCTGCAATTCTGCATAGCCTAACGGAACAAGCTGGTGACGGACTGAATGCAATGATTGGACGAAAATTTTTTTTTTTTGGTCCTGAGACTTCCACAGAAGATGCATGTACACGTTTAGATCACTTGTATTATTGATTGCTATCATCAGGATGTTTGGAGAGTTTCAACCAGTATAACAAAAAGTGTTTGTATAAAAAATTGCCTATCCTAACTTTACAGGGACTACTGTCACTCTAGGTCATATGACAAAGCCATGCTCATGAACATTACATTCATACTACACGCATTCATGCTATATAGAACATCTTTTTTTTTTTTTTTAATGGTCACAATGTAAGTTCTTCATCAAATGTAGTTCCCTCTCAGAAAGGATGCCATTTTGGACACACAACAGAGGCTCGCTAATTGTGATTACAGTGAAGACTAACAATGTGTGAATTATTTTTTTTTTATTACCGTCAACTAAAGCTACCATTTATAAAAAAAATTGTTAATTGAAATATAATAAATTATATATATATATATATATATATAAATAAATTTCAGCTAGTTGCCAAGACAACATTTTTTAGTTTTTGAAGTTGAAGTAACAAATAACTAATACTAAATAAATTAAAACTTAAAATAAATGTATAAAAAAACTAAACCTATTAAATTATACACACAATAAAATTACTATAACTTTTACTGAAATTGAAAACAGTAATTCAAAATATTAACAAAAGCTCTAGTAGTATTTCGATAATCCTAAAATAACTCTGATATGCAGCAATGCAAACATTGTATACCCATATGTTGTAAAACATTTTTACAGTTTTCAGTGTGTGTATATAGCAGCCGTTTTGCAGCAACTATATTGACTATTTAGGATTTTATTTTATCTTTTCCAAAATGCAATTACTGCCAGCATGGAAATTACAATAAATATACCTAAAATGTACATTATTTAATTTCATACGTATATAAGACGCGGTTAATGTGGATTCTCAAGGAGTAAAATGCAGGTTTTTGTACTGAAATATACCACACAATCTGTTTAATGAATTTACCCTTTTTAAAGTTCAATTTTGTCTTTCTTATAAGATGCAGATCTGTATGGAAGGATGAGCTAATGGGACACAGGGCAGGGTTGAGTAACAGTTTCTTTGTGGTTTTTGTTCTTTCATGTGAGAATCGGAGACCCAATTAAACACAAATTATGTAAGTCAGGCTCTCAACCATGAAGTAATTCAGAAACAAAGATGGAAGACAAGAACGATGAAGAAGAGACGAGGCAGATCGGGAGAAATGTGAAAAGAAGGCACAGAAAACAGATTGGTCATCTGAGCCAAGTCATTACGTGTGCATCAGAGCCAGGGGTGTGTGAGTGAAGGCAGTGCTGGGATGCTTTACAGTGGCTTTTTGTGGTCAATCTGAAGTTTTCTGTGACCTGCTGGTGACCTGTCCTCCCCCTCTGTGTCACAGGTCACTTGAGGTACAGGTTAATGAGTTGCTTCACAGTTCCCACAGTCCAAACCAGCATACCTTTCTCATTTCTATGAACTGCTTCTATCTAATCTCAGATAGAGACGTTAACATCCATCTCCAGTGATCGGATCACTGTTGGTCAGCCAAGACAGATTGCCATGTACACCTGGTGGTAGTATGCATGTCAAGTGCATCTCCTTTTTCAGCTAGAGATCAAATATCAATGAGTGGGTGGGTCTTATTTCATGTCTACATACACTATCATTCAAAGGTTTAGGGTCATTAAGATTTGTTTGAAAGAAATGAATGCTTTTATTCAACAATGATACATTAAATTCATCCAAAATAAGAGTAAAAGCTTTCATTGTTACAAAAA
The DNA here is from genome assembly GCA_037194245.1 of Opsariichthys bidens. Lineage (NCBI taxonomy): Eukaryota > Metazoa > Chordata > Actinopteri > Cypriniformes > Xenocyprididae > Opsariichthys > Opsariichthys bidens. The sequence continues at coordinate 14,320,991 of CM074298.1, forward strand.
CAAAAGCAAACAAACAAAAAAATAATAATTTTAAAACATCATTTTAAATAAGTCAGAGTATCACCGTTTGCACAAAAATATTAAGCAGCACAACATTGATAATAATAAGAAATGTTATTTGAGCACTAAATCAGCATATTAGAATGATTTCTGAAGGCTCATGTGACAATAAACACTGTAATGGCTGCTGAAAATTTACCTTTGCCATTACAAAAATAAATGACATTTTAAAATATATTAATAAAAATGTTGCCACACTATTGCTTCCTAAAACAAATATATTTTAATTTAATCACAAACGTGGCGTTTCAAGCACAATTCACATTTAGTCAAGAATCTGAGCGTCTGATGTGAACAGTTTTGGCCCCGTTTACAGCAATGTTTACTTGGTATTTATTTAATGATTGGATCACCTAGAACAGATGTAAACAAGGTGTAAACAAGGCTTTGGATTGGCCACAGCATGCACTCAAAGTGTCTGTTGAAATCTCATTTGCTTGCGAGACTGAGAGTGTAAACTGTGTGAAAGGTTCTTCACTGTTAGTCCGTCAATCACTCTACTCTTAAATTTTGCCAGTGGCAGCACAATGATTGGCTCTGATTATTCTTTGATGAGGAGAGAAATGCATTTACACTGCAGGTCTATTTAAGCGCTGCAGATGTGATGGTAAGCTAATGCTCTGAGCTCTGCTTGTTTTGCTGCAGTCACTTTGGCATCAGTGTCAGGGGCTAAAATTGCCCCTCATGAATCCAGTTGAGTGTCATTTGCTTGATTACATCAGTGGTTACTTGCACTTCACCAAACTCTACATGTACATGTTCAAATAAAATGTTTGTGCTAAGATTATAATTTTCTATTTGGGTCAACAGTTTTTAAACATGCAAAAAAAACACTGACATAACTGATCTACAATATATAGAAATCAGAGACCTTCCGCTCAATGAAATCTGATCGTAAGTGGTCACAGGAGACGCATATGATTTTGGTTGCCCATTTACGATCAATTCGCCAAAGACTAATGTTTATACCAGGTTCGCACATGTCTGTTCATCACCTCAGCCAAGATTTGAACCCATAACTATTGGATTGCCAGATGCTACATCGCTATCACTTACAGCAAGTATCTAGTCTTCGGATATGATGTTATACTGCTGCAGGCATCCTTTACGGATACGTTTACATTGCACTGACTGGTTCTACAGCCAAGCTAGAGTCAAGATACAAGATGAGGAGCAAATAAAAGTGTCTCATATGAATTGGGAGAAGATGAATCTCTCTTGCCTTGATCAAACGGCTCAGATCTTCCTCTTCTGTTAATGGTCTGCGGATGATTTCTTTGAGATATTTTTATAAGCTTTCATGTAAGCCGGAGATATCTCTGAGATATTCTTCATTTTTGTACTTCTAAATAACAAATCTCTGTCTCTTTCACACACACTCTCTCTTTACGCCATCACTTATGAACACACTCCTCTTCAACTCCTACACTCTCGATCTCCCTTGCTTCACTAGAATGTTGTGGTTGTCAGAGACAAGTGGCTCATTCCTTTCAAAAAATATGCTTGTGTTGTATTTTAAGGGAGTATTATCATAAATGTGTAATCCAGACTTTGAGAAATGTGCTCTGGTGAAACTCACACACTTAAACTAAATTAATTTTATCTTTATTTACACAATGTCAAGAAAATGTACAGGATGGAAATGTGAAGCTAAAGACATGTTTACTTTTTTTTTAAATATTCACCATCTTTTGAAATGTTTGAATTTGTTTTGAATGTTTTGAAGTGAGGAGAAAGAACGGCTAATACTACACAGTTCTATGAAAGTCTACCAGAATGAAAGGTGATATTAAAGATGCATGAATAATAAATAAATCGACAAATAAACCAAAACGAGCCAAAGTGGTAAAATTATTTAAAAAAAAATTCCTTATGGTCACTCAATTGTAACATGAAAGGCTAAAGTTATTTCTATCTTTAAAATGTTTTGCTCTGGTTATTACGACTGAAATTCTCTGAATTGATAGAAAGAATCGTGATTTATTTATTTATTTTTCTCCCACCGATAACATTTACCCTCCTGGTCTATCCCTATGCAAAGCATGCTGGGAACTAGAAATCCTCTGCCCAGTTTCAGTCAGTGCAACAGAAATGATTCTTGTAGTCCCAACAGAAATGGTTTAAGTTAACTTAACATTTGACAAATTTCATTTCATTTAACTTAATTAAATTGAGTGCAAATGACAATTTAGTTAAAATAAATTTAAAAAAAACTAAAGATTTGTGTGTAAACTGAGCAAACCACTAGAATATTTAATTTTTTTTTTTTTTTTTTGAGTGAGGAACATAAAAACTGTACTGCATAGAAGTTTGGATACACTGAAAGAGACTATGAGGGAGGAAAGAAAGTAGGGAGTGAGGGAAGGTGAGAGGTTTTGTAGCGGTAATGGAAGACCAGCATTTATCAGTCACTGAATCCCTGTTTGGGAGGGCATGCCGCAGGACGGTTGGATAAACAGAGCAAGGCGAAGGCCAAAGTTCGACAAGACTGTGCATACACTAGAATAGAAGAGAGTGGGATGATGTAGGCATATATTTTCTTCTTCGCACCCTCCTCGTTCATTGTTTTCTCAGTCTGTCACTCTTTACTGTTCCTCCCAATTTCAGTCACTCCAGCCTTGGGATCCCTCGTTCCGCTGTCTGTCCGGTTTGCCTTTTGGGTTGCACCCAATGCTGATTTTTTTTATTTTTTTTCCTGCTATTTCCATCTTTCTTAGTCTTCAAGTAAATCCAGGTGTAAAAGTGAGAATCTTAAATCTATAACTTGTGTCTTCTATAAAACAAAAAAGAAGACATTTTTAAGAATTGTGCTTGTTGCTTTTTGCCATGCAATTGCAATGAATGGGAACTGAGGCTTTTAAGCTTCAAAAAGACTGCAAAAGCACCAGAAAGTCTTCTAAAGTCATACAAAAGTGTTGTAAATTATTATTCATTGATAATCTTCCCCTCCAGTGAACGGTTTACCATTCAGGTCATTGAGTTGGTGAGATTCAAACTGGTTTTGTAAATTGGACTCAAAAGAATGATTTAAGAAATCACACAATTTCAAGTTCAGAAGAAGAAAACAGCATGAGGATGAGTAAATAATGACAGAATTTTAGGTTAAACATTTCTATAGTTCTCACTATGCCAAAGTGTTCTTTATTTTCTTGTCCCATTTGTACATTCAATAAAAAAAGATAAAGACTAACAATCGAAGTCCACTCTAAATCATGTAGGAGTGAAGTAATCATGCCGCGCTTATAAGAATATTGTGCTTTGGCCTTTTTCAGGTTGAGTTGGCCTTGTCTAATACAGCTTGTCTGTCCCCCCAGAGTAACATTGGAAAGTCATCCACGAATCAAAGCAAAGCATGTGGCTCTGTCATTGTGTGGATAATTGACATGGCTAAATGCTTGACAACTATGCCAAATCGTAACAAAAACGTCTATAGAGAACTTTCACCATAAAGGCGGTCGTAACGAGCACAATTGCTCGTATGCTGTGCGTGCTTTTAGATAGTCATCAGCTCTTTGAAAAAGTCGATTATTTTTGTGACACATAGTCCATTTTAAGGTAATACAGTCCAGACTGAGTCGAAACCATATGGCTGTGTCTGTGTGTGTTTGGAGAGAACTGCTCATTTATCACAACCATTTATCAGAGTCTGTTGAGAATTCCCTCGGAACGTTTTTACGCCATGGCCCCAATTTAAAGCCGCTTTGCTTTGCGTATTTGAGTATGTGTTTGTGCATGTGTGTGAGTGTGTAAAAGTAGTCAGGAGTGAAAGGTCTCCATGGTCTTTAGAGTTCATCACATTAGCCAGATTCACTCGCACTTTTCCTTGATTTTGTGGCCAGGGACTTGCACAATAATGTCAGTATATGTGCTGGTTACGTACAAAAATTACGTATTTGTTCAAATTAACCAGAAATCCCAGCTCTGTCTCCAACGTCATGGTGAATTGAGTTAGGCTTTCAAAATCATGTATTCCAGTTTGTGAGCTTTACATAAGGTAGCATTGAATGGGAGCTGATGGGAATTTGGTATGCAGACCGTAAGAAGTAGTTTAAGTTTACTTGGTTAACAATCCAAAAAGGCACAACCAGATAATCTCACCATATTCTAAAATGTTTTTATTCTTGTGTTATAGTAAATATTATTCAGCTATCATGAGTAAAGTCCAAGCCAACCAAGACCTTTGAGAAGTCGTAAGAACACATATGAGATATCGATACGAAAACCCCCCACATATAACTATGAAAATATTTAAAACCTAACCATGATTGGACTACAAAAGTCCTATAAATGTTGTATGTTTTTGTACTATTTAGGTTGAACGGTGTGATATGATTTCGCCATTTTGAACGAATTAGTACTTGTTGTCATGAGTGTGTGTTGGCCCATGCTGATCAGTAGAAGGGAAGAGTCATGATGGCAAACGACAAACTAGCTAAATAGCGGTTTCATATTGCATTGGGTTTTTAAGATCTAGTAAAATACAGTTAAACTTTAAAAATTTTGTGTCCCATATGGTTGTGCTCTCTATAGCTTTTTAGGACATTCGAACATGAACATCCTCTAAGATACAGAGATTGTGAACCTGAAACCAGCCTAAGTTAGATAAGTTAGAGCTTTTTTCAACTAATCGTTCAGGTGACCCATGAACTACTTGATTCTAAAAATAGGTAGTTTTGCACATTCATTATCATCAGTAGTGAAAAAACTAACAAAGCCAAACCTGAGAGTGCAAAGAGAGATTGAAAGTAAGAGAACTTTCAGATCTGTCCTTTATACTTTCCCATGCTAACTTCCTGCAGACTGTCCCAAGAGATGGATTGGTTTCCTGTGGAACCTTTCCCTCACTATTTGTCCCACCTGGGTCATGGTTTTGGGGTGGACTGGGGCAGGACTTTAGGTAAAGCCCCATTTGACAGCACTTGAGCAGCACAACCTCCCTCTGTGGAAACTGCATCTCGCAGTCTCTTTTCTTCCACTCTCTCGCTTTTTGCACTGATCCATGAACTGCTCCTGACCCCCGTGTGCTTGTGATTAATGTCCCCGGCACAGTGTTTCATCCCCCCTCCGAAAGAAAACATGCGAGTTAGAAAGCCAAAGGATGTTGGGACTTTTCGCGAGTTATAATGATGAGAGAAAGTAATAAAGAAAGAGAAATGGAGGAATGTCTTCTTTTTAATCGTTCTGTGGGGCCTCAGACCATCATTGGTGGCCATATTGATGTGGCATAACATGATGATGATGATGATGGGTCAGTTCATCTCGTCCATGCATGTCCTCAAAACATTTCTCAAACTATGTGGTCTTTGGTTCAGTAGAGCGAGACGGTTGCTCCAATCACAGTTGTGGTTCACCTCAGTAGCTTCCTAAGAAATTCTCAAATCAAAGTAATTCCTGTGACAAAGCGCTGGTCAACCAATGGTTTTACTCTGAAAATTAGCGTGGAGGTCAAGTAGCTGTATTTACCCTGCTGAGTTAGGCTTTCTTGTAAGTCACTGTTCTAAACCGTGTTCGTAGTGTGTTCCAAGCATTTGCTTTTCTTCTTTTGAAGCAATAAATCATGAAAATTTGTTACAACAGTTTAACTTAAATGCACAGAAGTACATATGGAGACTCAAACATGTGATGCACAGCTTTCCTTGCTTGGATTTTTTAAGACAAAGTTCTAATCGTTAAATGCTCATTTGATGAGGTTTATTTCACAGCAAAAATTCTACACAAAGATTTTCAAACTGGGATGCCTATTATATATATTCCTAATATACAAAATTCCTATTGCATGGGATTGTCTGTAAAAAAAATTTAAAATGAGGGGAAAAAAGCTATTTATAAATTGTATTTCTTTGGCTTTTAGGGCTCAAGTTTAACACATGCTCTTAAAATATTAATGAAATGCATTTATCATTTTCCTGTACCAAATTTACTCTTTTGGTAATTGAAATGAGGTTAACTGCAATTATCTTGTTTTATTAATAGCACTAATGATAATAACACACAAACTTTTTCCAGATTATATTTATTATTTCTGTGTTTCTCTTTATTTTAAGGTGTCGATATTACAGTGTAATTATACATTTAAGTACTGAATAATGACAATTAACTACATTTACTTACTATAGGGTTAGGGTTGGGATGAGGGTTTGGTTTAGGGTTAATTGCATGTCATTATGCATAACTTATAGTTATTACTATAGTAAATACATGTCATTGTCTTATCACACTTTTAAAATATTATCACACAGCATAATTGGGTTTTTATACATTTAACATATAGCTTCCTTTATATTTTAGGAAGTGGGACTCTCTCAAGCGGGAGGGCTCATATTATATTTGGGGGGGGTCCTCGAAAACCCCTGGATTTATTCATGGCAACATGTTATGACATGTTTAACGAAGCTGAGAGTATTAAACTTGAAAGCATGATCAAATAAGTCTCATTTTTATTAAACAAATATGACGGGGATTTCTAATTAGGAAATCTGCAAAGTTCTGTGGCCGCAGATTCCTTGTACGCTGCTCATTATTAATGGATAAATGTATCCATGAGTCATATCTTGTGGCAAATGTCTTTATATTGCAGATTCATAATGGATGCTATATGCTGTATTGTTCACATGAAAGCACAGTGAGAGAGCTTGGACATTGTTTGAAGAGGCTAGTGGGTGACCCACCTCTTGACCTCTTGACCTGCATGGCCACAGTGTCGGACTTCATAGGAACAGAACTTAGTAACCTGCTGAGGTGCCAGAGCAACTGGCCACGAGCCTTCACTTTCCTGCCACCGTTTGATCTTTGTTTGTGATTTGCAAGGCCTTTATGATGCTCAGAGAGTGTCTTACACTGGCATATGGGCACACACACACACACACACACACGCACAAAGAGGCAAATGCAAAATCTAAAGAAGCACCCACAGTGACAGATTGAGAGGTACAGACTTCAAAGTGTGCCTGTTCATACACATGACAGGGTTCCCACGGTCCTGAAAGACCTAGAAATAACAGGGAATGTTAAAATTGTGAGATCCGGGCCTGGAAAAGTCTTGGAATTTAATAGTATCTTTAAAGTCTGGCGAAGGTCAAGGAGATTAATGCAATGTTGAAAGGTTTAGAAAACACATGAACGTTTGTATTGTAAATATACATTTTACTATTTGTGCTCTGCTCTAAAATGTTAGATTTGGTTAGATTCAAAAGTGTGAGCAATTACTCCACTGAGCCACATTTAGAAACTCGGGACTTTTTTTGTCCTTTGGAAACATTTGTAGACTTAATTATACATTCACTTCAAAACATGGGTATTTTTGACGTTCAATAATAAGCAATATTATCCTACGTCTTAATATTAAGATGTAAATCTAACCTGGATGCTCAGTACAGCACTGTAGTGAGTACAGAGTATATTTTAAAGCATAAAATTGCTCTAAAGCTTACTTGGGATGTTTTTTAACCTGCACATCATTTTAGTTATCAGTATGCTGTTGTCTTTATGGGAATCTGTTTGAGAGCATTCATAGTATCCTATTTTAGCTTTGCAGACTATAGCTGAGAAAGTCCATTTATAGCTGCATGAACCAAATGCACATTGCTCTGTTAAACATTGCATTGCTAAGCATTACAACATTATGCACCTCTGCATCATTCATTTATAGACTTAAACTAATAGTTCACCTAAATGATTTTTACCATTCACCCTCATGTATTTCCAATCCTATAATTATACTTTTCTCCATAAAAAAACAGGTGGTATTAGGCAGAATGTCATAGATCCTCTTGATCTTAAGAAGGAGTAGATGATGGTCTATACGTAACTAGGGGTGTGACGAGACCCTTAGCACACGAAATGAGACACGAGATTGAGCTCATGAGAATGAGATGAGATGAGATTTTTGCACAGTATTTCTAAGAAATATTCTTCAGGTGCATTTTGAAATGTTTTAACTAATAATCTTTGTAAGGAATGCCATTTTTTTTTTATTTTATTTCAGTTCTAGTTTCTGAGTATGAATTATCATAGGAGGTAAAAGACAATACTCACGCAAGGTTTTGCCACAAAATCAACTGACTGGCTTCTCTCCTGCGGTCAGGAGATTGATTTCGCATGAGTCACTTCAGACCTTGAAATTAATTATGAGCTTCTAGAACTTCAGATTGAGGCTGTGTGTGACCTCCAAAATCAACTCCTTTCCACAATTTGTACATAGAAATAAAAACAGTAAACAGTTTTTCTTAAGTGCAACCATAATCAAAGTTCTCTCTCAATATTCAAAGTGCAAATAGAGACCCAACCAGAGACCAGAGCTAAATGGCGATTACAACTACACAGCCCAGCCTAAGATAGGTTTGATTTTAGGAGACAGGCTATTATATGTAGCCTAATTTACGCACAGCAGGGAGCTCGCATTTTACTTCCGCTTTCGATTCATGACCGCGCATACTCTGGCGGTGCTGAGCATGCATTCTTCAAGATAAGACTCTTGGGCTCTGTTGCCACAACAAATCCTCCGCCATGGTCTTGTCAAGTCATCTTGCCATACGCTTGTCACGTGATCAGTGAACTGTGATGAGCTGGATGAGCAGAGTAGGATGTTTACAATACTTTGAAATTGATGTGACAATTATCCAACTGAATTAAATAGTTTTTATTTCATTTTTTAAATGTTAATTTAACCCTCACGCTTTGTCATGGTGATATCACGAGACCGCTTTTCACTCGACGAGAAATCTTGTAATATCGCAAGATCTCATGGTACTCGTCACAACCCCTTTACGTAACATAAATAACATTCTATACTCTCGTTGTGCCAATTTTCTATTTACAATATTCTGGTGTATTATCAAATAAAACAGTTTGAATAACAGTTTGTTTTTCATGCTGCTTTGTGTGAAACATCTAATAAAGAATTTCAGGAACACATGCTTGTTTTAATTGCGTAGCCTGTAAAGAATATGGCATGCCGTTGCCAAATGATATTGTAAATTCCATTAATCAAAATTAATAGTAGTGATTTTAAGAAAAATGACACACAATTATGATCTCTGCAGTCTTGGTGTGTGCTCTCTGATGTCTGCTGCAAAGACACATACTTAGCGTTCACCTGTCCCCATTGGCAGGAGGTGTTGCTGGGTGTTTATGATGTCTGCTTGATTAGAGGATAGGTTTACATTACCCGCACTGACATCCTGCTCGGGCCTGATAATGGAGCCAGTGTGCTGGAATCCCTGGCATGTTTTCAGTGCTGTGAAGAGAAAGGGCATCCTTTTATATCCAAACCCCCTCTCTGATCCATTCTTCTCTGTCCTGATGAGGTGATAAGAGCCAGAAGGGATATAAGGAACCTCTGTCAGAGCAGACAAGGGAGTGAGGAGGGTCTCTGTTGAGCTAGACAAGCTTACTTGACAGCAAGTATCCTGGGGCAAGGCTATACACACATGTAGACAGATACACACGTGCATTCCAGTCTGACACGCTGTACTTATTGTCAGACCTTTTGACCTGCTTGTCAGACAATGGTGTCTTCCTCTAAAAAATGGTCGTAATTCATACAATTAATCTCCTCTAAGGGTCGTGGTTCGACTCGACGTGGCCCTCCAAGCTGATGGAGTCCCCTGGAGGAGCACCTCTTGTTTTTATCTGTGACAGGAAAGCCAGTCGGAGCCTTAATTTGTTTCCCTGCAAAGATCTCGACTCAACTGTCCCTGATCTGCCCTCCATTTTACCTTTTTCCTTCTCAGAGGTCATTTGAACTGACGTTTTCAATGAGAGTTGGTGATTTACAGCAACATAAGCAAAACGATATGGGTGTGTTTTATGCAAATCAGCAGCAATAGAATGCGCAGATGTGGCTGCGTTAAATTTAAACTGAATTATATTTTGTTTTGTTTTGCCCTCCATTTTACCCTTTTCTTCCCAGAGGAGCTCAAAGATAAACAAAGGGAATATTCTGAGTAAATTAGATAAAACCTGCTTTTCTGGATTTGAATGCAGTTTTCTTTGAGGGGACCAAGTTTAGTTTTTGTTGATTGAATTTACATCTGACTCGTAACAGCCTTCCTCAAACCACCATAACGCCAGCTGCTGTTTTCTCTTTTAAGTCAATCTTTGTACAACATTCCCAGGCTGTTAAAGTTAGTTAGCGTGAAATTTGCGATTAACATCCCTACCAATACAGACAGGTCTAGTCGTAGTTTGCTTATTTAATGCCTGACGTGTGCTGAAGGTATGTCTATCCTTTATCTGAACCTCACAGAGTAGTTTGCGAGCCTCTATCTGCGGTGCTGTGCCGTGTCCAACCCTCAGCATTGTCATGCTGCTCTTAGATTTTGTCTCGCTAAATGGGTTTATGTTAAAAGAGCATATTGTATCTTTACTCACACCTGCATTTTTAAACGCGTCAAATCTTAGTTATGATTTCACACAGCAGTGCAGTTTGACTGGGTGTTAAAATGACTTGCAACGACAAAGCAACCTGAAATCATTGAAGGCAATTGGGGATGTAGTTCTAGTACTTAAATGGAAGTTTACCCAAAATTAGCTTTCTGCTCAAAATCCATATGGTTTTCTTTCTTTTGTGGAACATATTTTGCATTATTTTTTATAAAACCATTCAATAATTATATATATATATATATATATATATATATATTTTTTTAGAGGAACAGACCAAAATTTATTTTGTTATTTGTTGAAACTTTTCCCTCCAACTTAAAGCTTACCCATTTTTGTACATTTTCAAATATGACCAGCGAGAACCAATGGCAATATTCGATACGTTTTGAATATTGAAAATAGCACTTACTTTTTAAGTGTCTACGGAGCCCTACACGTCATGCAAGAAAAGTAAATAAATTGTGCGTACAATTTACAATTTTTTTTTTTTTTGTTTGTTTTGTTTATTATTAAATCGTGTGCACGACTTACTATTTCGTTCCCCTGATTAGCTAAATCGTATGCATGATTTACTTACTCATTCCCTTGATTTATAAATCATGTGCACAATTTATGAATCAAGTGAACAAAGTAGTAAATCATACTTTTTTTTTCTTGCATGTCATGTGCGAAGCTCCCCAAGAATCAAATTGATTTAAGTAATCTTAGCTACATGCATTATTGCATTATTCTTGATATTTCTATTGATTTCCTTTTGTTTATATTAATGACGGCGTGAAGACAGTTGATGAATAGCATGTATTCAGTGATGTTTAGTGTACAATTGTTTGGACTACAGCAAATTTGGTATGTTTAGGCAGTCTCATTGAAAATAGAAGTAAGCGGTAACACTCTGTTTGGGTAAATGAAGTGCCTCCTAGTAACAACCAAAGCATGTCAGTAAATAAAAGCTGATGGCCTAAAGCTACAGGCTGCCTTAAAACAACATGAGTTGTAATTGCAGCATGCTGCGAACTCCACTGGTGCTTTTTGGTCTGATTCTGAGAGGAAGGAGGGCTTTCATACGGAAATTAGAGGGCTTAGCAGTGGCTGTTTGGTTTGTTTGAGTAAACCATTGCTTTTATTTTGAATGTTCTGTGGAGAATGAGTTGGCCTACATGTAGAGTAGTCATCAAAAGGAGCAAAAGTCAAACTTGTGCCCTCTGTGGGAGGAAACGGGACTAGTCAAGGTATGGTTTGGGATATATTTCAGGAGAAAGGAGGGAAGCAACAAGCTTGTGTTTCAGAAAGCACTGCTGAGACTTCTTGCAACAAATTGTCCTTTTGTCTGAGCTTTTCTCTCTTATTATAAAAATAATTTAACACAATTTTACTATTAAAATACATATATTGCTTTATAATATAAAATATAATTTAGAAAAAATGTGTAAATTTTAAGGTATTGTACAGCATTTTACAGAAACATGTTTACATGTCCTGTTAAATCTATATTTTCATTTCATACAGTAGTGTATGAATTTATGTCTGTTACTTTATAAATAAAATTTATTATAAATTCAACAAGGTGTCTTTAAGTTTAAAGATTTAAAATATTATACAGAGAAGTCAATAGCAGGTTTTGCATTGAAAGGAATTTTTTCAGCTGATTGCTGATTGCGTCTCTATGTGACGTCATAATATCTGTCCTCTGTCCCTCACTGATGAACTCATAGGTCTCTCTTCTATTAAATTAAATGAAGCGCTTTAGTTGTTTTTCTTTCGTCAAGACTTGGCGTGTGCAGAGGCAGCGGAACAAAGCCTCCGCTTTCCTATAGCAAACGTGGAGCCAGATCTACACCATCCAATCTTGGCATAGAAACTTGGAGCCAATCTGTAAGCAATTTAGTGTAGCTCTGTGGAAGCAGTTTGCGAGAGACAGCGCGCGAGAGAGGGAGTTTTCTTATAAATAGTAATAGTGTGCGGCAGTCAGTAAGTACGGAATGGGTGAGCTTCGAATGAAAATGTGTTGAGGAAAAACCTTAAAGGCAATCAAAAGATCGAGTTAGATATTACAGTAATCGTTTCCGGCAAGGTCTTTCTTTTCCAAATTACATAAGAAAGGGGGAGTTCATAAGAGTGTTTGAGTTGCCTGTAAGTATGCACACATGTCTCTGTGCAGCTGAATGTGTTTTGTTGGTGTGTATAAATGATTGCTCGCGTGACTGTCATGATTATGTCACCCTTATGCTCTCCAAATCTGTCAGTTCACCTCTGAGTTGTAAGTATTGACCTGTACGGACCAGACGGTGGGATCATATAACTGATATCATGTGACTGATTTTACGAGGCAGGTGGTACTGGGTCGTGCTCCGTGTCTTTATTAGACCAAAGCAAACTCAAAGAGCCTTTTGTGCTGTACCATCTCTTGACTGCAGTGGACCATGATAAAAATGAGAGAGACTTTTACACCTTATGGATATACAGAATTGTTTTTAGAAAAATGTGCATGATATTACATGAATAGAAACAGCTAGGCTTGTGTGAGTATGTGATTCAGGGATGCCCTACATTACGGGGACAAAATGTCTAGGTGGAAAATGGGTTATAAATCCTACTGAGTGATGTTTTTTGAAAAAGTGAAAATGCAGAAAGTGTTCTGTGACGGGTAGGTTTAGGGTTATGGGTCATTTCTCTAGTGAACTAACATGTGAGGTAAATGTAGTGCTATATGAGATGTTATTCTCAAGATGTTTTATTGATATCCTTCTGCAGTTGAAACACTGGTTGAGAGATTAGGCTGGTTGCACTACCGCACACGCCACCTTCTGGATTGGAGTGTGGATTGCCTGTGACCGCCTATATTCGTCGTGTGACTGTATGGACCAAACCGTAACGTCCGTACCATTCGGTTCGGGATAAATACATATACCGTTGCACCCCTAATATTTATGTTATTTGTCTCAATTAAGAATTTCATTGTACCTACATTGCACTCTGTGCATATGGTAATAAATGCTTGAAATTGAACTTTATTTATTGATTTAAACTCCCTTGAAATGGGAGTTTACAAAGTCTTGGTATTTTTGAACAGGCTCAAAATGCAATTGCCAGAATTTATTAAATCATAGCAGATATAACATTTTAACACGCATTAAACTCAAAGAAGAAATTTAATTAAACAGACGCATTAAAAGGTTCAACATTTTTTGTTTTGTTTTTGTTTTTTTAGAAAATAAAATCTTGGTGGATAGGAAACCGATAGTTAAGTTGTTCAAAGTGGAAAATTACCCCTATACATTTTGCATGAATGTCCTAGAGATTTTACTTCACAGATTACATAATATGTGACTCTGTTAATAAATGTTTTTAATAACTTTCTTTCTTTCTCTATTTTTGTCCCCCTCTCTCCTCCCCTCATATCCTGGATGGATGATTACCTTTTCAGCCCTGTTAGGTGAGTGTATATCTGCATTGCCTGCAGAGTTATTATACAGCAGATGTTTATTTTGTTCTTTGCAGAAGTCTTTGCCTTTTTATAGACACTTAATTATGAGCAGATTGTAATAAGAATGTTCCTTAGAAGAAGAAAAAAAACACTTGATGCAGTCCGCCTCTTTAAAACTTTGAACTGTTGTACTGGGGTTGAAGTACACATTCATCAAACATAAGGTTTTATCTGGACCGAATGTACTGTGTTTAAATCAGATCATCATTCACAGACTGTAGTATTTTTGTACAATAGATGTGAGCAGCTACACCATGTTCCTAGTGGCATGCAGAGAGAGTGGAAGATATACTTGGTGCTTTCTTGGATAAAAAAAATAGGTTGAATAGTCAATGCTTAGCCAACCACAAAATGTTTATAGTCAAACTAAATTCAAAGTTAATATGTTTATATATTTGTGTTTCCTATTCATTTCATATGAGGTCTGCCATTTTTGCACCCATGTCACCAACATTTGGCACTGTATAAGTACTATTTTGCTTTGCTTTGTGTTTTGTTTTGTTTTATTTTTTGGCCGTAAAAAGTTTCTAATATTAACGGTGGCTTAATCTCAGACAGAACTATCAGATGATGCTGGACAGATAATGCTTCAAACTTGCAGTGAAAACCACCGACTCTCTTCAGTCTATTGTTCAGGAAGCGGGGCTGATTTCCAAAGGATGTGGTTTGGTGGATCTCTTGATTTTAAGCTTAGCCATTTGTGATGGCTATTGATGAAGAAGGGGGGGGGGGGGGGGGGTTCAGAGTGGAGATTTTTATTTCGTATTTCTTCATGGCACTGATGCATCATATAAATATTTAGTGCAGATTATTGCACTAAATATCACTGTGTAAGCAGAGTTCTGCATGAACTCAGAGTACTGGAATAACGATTCCCCTGTGGATTCTTACATGACTTGTTGCTCTTTTGAAATCATCTGCTGAGAGTCTACCGCTGACTCGAGGCTCAGTGCAGAGCCACTTCACCTCTGATGTGAGATACAGTGTGCCGCATTTTCCATAGAGACATACCCGAAGGGCAAAATCAAAAGCTTCCATTTAGTAGTTAGAGATCCCTGCTGTTCCCATTTAAGGCCAACTCCGAAACCGGAGAGGACAAACGACGGTCTAAATTCGCTTTTGTGTTGGAAATCTACACATTAAGAGCAGAGAGTTTTCTAAAGATTATTCATCCCTCATGTTTGACTCTTCCTCCCCTTTTGTAATCACTTCTTCAGATGTAATCAAAGTTTTTCCATCTGCTTTGCATCTAGGAAGCTTTTTAAAGCCTTGAAAAAGTGCTCATTAGCAAAGGCACTCAAATGATAATGTTTCTTAGCCACCGAGTGTGTGAACGCCTTTAGGTTTGAATTGTTTTGAACGTCTCTCCGTTCAAAGATGAGATCGTACATGAATGGGGAGCGTGAGGAACCGACAGGAAGCGTTGCTCTCTTTCTAACACTGTCTCGCTATTACACTCTCATTTTTCTCACTTTCAAAACCTCAGATATATCAGATGACTAACACGTTGAAGCTGTGTGTTTAGCACAATCCTCTGTCATGTCACCTCATGTTTGACTAATTGTGCTGCTACTTGCGTTACAGGACCTCCTTATCCTGTCACCTTTCGCTGACATTGTTATTACTTCCCCCACTAATCCCCCTCACACTCAGAGTGAGGTAATTTACTTTCGAAAAAACTATTAGCTTCAAAGAAAAAGGATTTAATAATATGTGAGTGTGGTCTTTTTTTTTTTTTTATCTATTCTGTGTTCATAAATATTTTGGAATATTTAAAGACATTCAATAGAGATGAAAAACACTGAAAACAAAGTTAGTAAAACAAAACGTTGCTAGGGGAAGTGTCACTTATTACTTCTCATTATTTGGGATTTGAACAAATTCTTAAAGGGAAGACCGTATTACAGACTTTATTTGGAGTATTTCTTTATTGCACAATACAATTAGCTGATTTTAAGTATACCAGTTTAGTATAACAAAAATATAATAGCAGGGTATTTAATATTATTTTATTTTGGATAAATATGTAAATGTATTTGTGTATTTTACACACACACACACACACACACACACACACACACACACACACAAAGTATTTTGGTACATTTTTGTATATATTTTTTTCCACTAGAGTAGTTAACCCAAAAATTATACCTCATGTCATCCTAAACCTTTATTACTTTCTTTGTTCTGTGGAACGCACAAAATCTTATACATACATACGTATACAGTATGTGTATATATGTAAAAAATTTTATGTCTTCTTTTGTGTTCCACAAGAGAAATTCATACAGTTTTGGCATGACATAAGGGTGGGTAAATGATGACAGAAATTTGATTTTTTTTGGGTGAACTATCCCTTTAATTCTTAACACATTAGAACTAATTCTGGGTTGTTTGCACTATGTATATGAATATGTATGTGTATATGTTTGTTGAGGAGAGGTATGAGTTTGCATTTTTAATATGTTTTGAATACATTTTGAATTATAATTGTAATTACTATTTTAGTTTAGGAAACACTCACTATTAAGAATAGTGTATATAATATTATTACTAGCATATTGGCTGTTATTACTGGCATATTGGCTATACTAGCATAATTGGTACATAAAAAGCACATATTAATGCCTTATTCTGCACAACCATATTCTACATCCCATAACCATATCATACCTAAACGTCACCCGATAGTGCCATGGGGGTGTGCTGTCAGCCCAATGATTAGTTGTGTACAGATGGACATGAGGTAATATTGTTATTGTACTGGAATCAAGTGTCCAATCCAGTCACAATGATTGCAGATTTTTGTCTTCGGGGAACAAACTTATTGTATTCCTCCATAATAAATGGTCTTTTCCTCCACATATGTTTGAAAAACTGCAGTCGCCTGTTGATTTCAAGGGCTATCATTTATACCTCTGTCGTATTTAATGTGTGCAAGCTGCAAACAACACCTATGAGCAATTAATAATTGTAAGATTTTTTGTGAAAAGTGTGACACGGCTGTAAAACATATTACGTTTTGCATTGTATTTTGAGATTAAGTGGTTTATTTTTGTTGCAGCACATCCATGTAATTACACGTTAGGGGAATCAGTTGTAAAACAAGTAAAAATTTGTTGAGTCTTGTGAAGTCAACTTGTGAGGGATCAATGTAATGAGAGAGAAAAGAGCTGCCCTCAGGAGACAGGGATGAAGAGAGGTACGTGTGTGTGTGTGCGTGCTCAAGAAAAAATTGGAAGCTATTGTACAGCACTTATACACTGGGGACTGAAGAAAGATAAAAAAAGCAGAACCTTCCAGTTGAAAGGAAAAACAAATGAAAGATAGAGAAGATAATGCAGGAATTCCACAAATCCCCAGTGATGAGTCAGGGAATGATATGTCTCAGCGGAGGCCCTAATAAATTCCTCCCTTGATTGGGAGCACAATGTGAGGCTTAGGTTGCCATGGCTGCCTGCAGGAATCTTGTCTTGCCTCATCCAACTCTCTCAGGACATTGCAGTTGATTGCAGAGTCAAGCTATGTCAGTTGTCACTCACTTGGATCTCTTCAGTAATCACGGTAGAGTTTGATTGAAATAATTGGACTGAATGGGCTTTGATTAGAAACATCTTGGGAGTTCTCTATTAAAGAGCCATTTTGAGTGTCCTTTTTGAAATTAGGATTCATCCCACACCTGAGGTGAAGCGTATAGGCAAAGCATGCAGTTATGATGAGTTCCAGAGTTTAATGATGATTTCTGTCAACTGATCACCACCTGGTTGTGAGTTGGATCAGATGGCAGGGGAGGAAGCTGGACAGACTCTGCAGACCCAAACGTACTGTGAGGGTCTGCTGGGAACGTTTGGCCGAGTCCCCTGTCAGAAAGATCTTCAACTCGCACCTCCGGCAGAGCTTCAACCATATACCGAGGGAGGCTGGAGACATTGAGTCTGAGTGGACCATGTTCTGTACCTCCATTGTCGACGCGGCCTCTCAGAGCTGTGGCCGTAAAGTCTCCAGTGCCTGTCGTGGCGGCAGTCTCCGATCCCGGTGGTGGACACTGGATGTAAGGGATGCCGTCAAGCTGAAGAAGGAGGCCTATCGAGCCTGGTTGGCTCAGGGGACTCCTGAGGCAGCTGACGGGTACCGGCAGGCCAAGCGGACTGCAGCCTGGGTAGTTGTGGAGGCAAAAACTCGGGTCTGGGAAGAGTTCAGTGAGACCATGGAGAAGGATTATCGGTCGGCCCTGAAGAAATTCTGGCTGGGGCTGTCTTGGCTGACACACCTCTGCAGCATCGCGTGGCGGTTGGGGACAGTGCCTCTGGACTGGCAGACCGGGGTGGAGGTCCCTCTTTTTAAGAAGGGGGACCGGAGGGTGTGTTCCAACTACGGACGGATCACACTCCTCAGCCTCCACGGGAAAGTCTATGCCAGGGTACTGGAGAGGAGAATAAGGCCAATAGTCGAACCTCAGATTCAGGAGGAACAATGCTGTTTTCGTCCTGGTCGTGGAACACTGGACCAGCTCTATACACTGGAGGGTTTATGGGAGTTTGCCCAACCAGTCCACATGTGTTTTGTGGATCTGGAGAAGGCATTCGAGCGTGTCCCTCGTTGACAACCTGTGGGGTGTGCTCCGGGAGTATGGAGTCCGGGGCCCTTTGCTAAGGGCTGTCCGGACCCTGTATGACTGGAGTAGGAGCTTGGTTCGCATGTTGGACTCTGGCAGGGCTGCCCTTAGTCACTGGTCCTGTTCATAATCTTTATGGACAGGATTTCTAGGCGCAGTCAGAGGCCGGAGGGAGTCTGGTTTGGGGACCACAGGATCTCATCCCTGCTTTTTGCGGATGAGGTTGTCCTGTTGACTCCATCGGGCCAGGACCAGGACCTTTACTGAAAATTACATGTAACCTACAGTGATGACATCGTTGTAATATTAGCAAACTAATTTGTGAATGGCCATGTCTTCCTTGTATAGCCTAAAACCTAAGCTTATTTTAAACTCTAAGCCCATTCTTTGCCTTGCAAGCATTGGTATTTCCTTCAGGAAGTGCAAATCTTGATTTCCGATTAAAGCACTTGGTTGAAGCACTTTGGCAAGATGTTTGAATTTGGGTGGCAGCCTCACCCAGGTAACCTCTGGTTAGGCAGAGCTGTCAAAATAGACTGCATATGTACTGGAGGCAGATGCGTATATGTGCGGAACACAAATTAGTCAGATGCCAATCAGTGCAACTCCCCCACAGGGCGGCACTATCTACAGCTGTTAACATATCATGTTTGACATTCAGCCACCACTCCACCCCCCTGGCCACCACACCCTCATGAGCAGACTGAGATTTTATGGGAGCTTTGAGGCCCATGGACTGCAGTTTAGCTCTGATTCTGTACTCGTCATGCAGGAGGTTGTGATTACAGGCCAAGCTGGAACGGGTAGGCCTGAGTCAGCGCCATCTCGCCAGGAATCTATGCAAACCCACATGAACGTACATACATACATAGATGCATACTCCGATGTGAAAACTATCTTTCCAAACATGCGCATAGATAAAGAAAGTCACTGTGACCTTAACCATCTCTGTAAACACCCATTACGTTGTCAGATATACATGTGAAACCGTATAGTGAGGACCATACTCGTATCAACCCCACACCCATAATTTATTCCTCAGATTTAGAGACGCGCACACTCACACTAACTCACACCCATATCCTCACAGCCTGCTGCTGGCATGATCACTCATTCTTTTCATGGATGCCAGCTAATCACAAAAGCATTCCATAGAGGTGGAGAAAGTCTGCATGTGTTTGGGAGAAATGAAATGGTTTCCCTGCGTTTTTCTTTCTTTCTTTTTTTTAGTATTTTGTCTTGTTTTTTTAGTAAAAATATCTAAACATGAGATACTTTTACTTCTTGTGCAAAGAAAATGTCATAAGATAAGACTTTATTGAATTACATTTATTATTCTTGCACCAAATGAAATAAATAAATAAAAATATTTGCCAGTGTTTTTTCTTTGTTTTTTTTTTAGTGTTTTTGAAAGTCTGTTTTGCTTGTTTTAGGCATACATCTAATCGAATTTAGTTTGGCTTATGTTGAAAACAAGAAAAAAAAAAATTTGCCAATAGGTTTTATATAATATAAATATTATAAATCATAATTCAAGATATATCAATTTGGTAAAGTTTAGCTCTTTTAACCCTTTCCCTGCCAGCATTTTAAGGTTCCATTCAGCACCAGCATTTTTGATCATTTTCACAAGTCTTTCATGAGGTGGATGATATATCTGTACCATATTGCTTATTGGCCTATATTTGAGATTTTTATTTATTATTATTATTATTATTATTATTATTATTTATTGGTATCGGCCTATATTGGATATTTAATTGTGCATTCTCATTTTGTCATTTTTACATTTACTTTTACCATCATCTTATGCACACTTACAGTTATTCTTTAAATACATTAATAATTTAATAACACTGTTAAATTTCATTTTATTTATTTCTTGAAATAAATATCCATTATTTATACTGTATATAATAATGTTGTTGCATTTTTTTTTTTTACAGTGTTCTTAGAATTTATGGCAGAAATGAAACGCGTAAAGCCAAAAAAACAACAAAAAACCCAAATTAAGATGTCAAATTAAGACAGAGAAATTCTCCTCCACATAATCTGATCGTCAGATATACAGCATGTACTCGCACTCATCCAATTAAAGCTATGCTTGACCAGCCAACCAAACTCAGTTGTACTGAACAGAACTGGACCTTGATTGGTTGATAATAGATATGTCTCATAGGCATCTTTTTCTTCAGGTGGTGCAGAGCTTTGTGTGTGGGCTTGTGTCGCATGTTCAAGACCACCTTGCAGTGTTCAACCCGCATAGCTTGTGTTTGGATGACTTCCTGCTTCATCAAGCCGTTTGCTGAGACAAGCCAGGCCTGGTTAGAATCAAAACGTACATGCGCACACACTCGCCTCCTCACCGGCCCTCAAGCTCTCGCATTACACGCTGAGGCTAATGTCACTTTTCTTTATCCAACACCTTTCTCTGCGTCCACATGATTAATGAAGCCTCCACCTGCATTCATCACTCAAACACTCGGGGTTTGTCTGTGAGTAAAGGCCGTGGACCTGAGGCAACACAGAGCCATGAAGTTTCTGTTGCTTTGAGAGAATTACAATTATTTATACCTGTGATTTCATAGTCTACACACACAGCCGGTTGAAAGATTTCAGGGTCCATGCTAATTTCGTATATTGAGGGGTGTTGATGTCAGCTTTATGCTAGGTTTAGTGCATAATAGATTTAATTTCAAAAGCCCATAAATTCAAAATTGTAGCTTTTAGTCCACATATTTTATAATGTACTTCTAAAAGTTATCACCAATAACCTGTAACAGTAATTGTATTTTCTGTAGCATCCCAAATGATGCTCTCTACTCTACACATGTACTTCTGTCTGAGTGTATGATTTTTTTGAAAGGTAGTTTCACCTCCAAAAATTACTCAAATGGAAAATTTAAAGGAATAGTCCACCAAATATGAAAATTCTTTCATCGTTTACTCACCCATAAGTATTTGGTTAGTCTTCAGAACACAAATTAAGATATTTTAATGAAACATCAGAGGTTTCTGTCCCTCTATTGAAAATCAACCAAAACTTAGAACACCCAAAAGGTCATAAAAGCATCATATGGATTCATTTATGACTTCTAAATCTTGTGTTTTTGTTGCGTGGACTTCATGGAGGGACCTCTCATGTGTCATTAAATATCTTAATTTGTGTTTTGAAAATGACAGTCTAATGGGTTTGGAACTGCATGAGGGTGAATAAATGATTACAGAATTTTAATTTCGGGGGGATCTAATCCTTTAACACTATTGTCCTAACCAGATGCAAACAAGATGCAACAAAATCAACATTAAATCACAGCCAATCAGAAGAGCATGTGCACGCTCTTCTTGTTTCTGATCTTCTTGGTAAACGGAACAGAAATACTGATGACTCAACCTGCACCAGATATATTTTTGTCCAATCGGAGACTTTCTAGAATGAGAATGCCCCTCCCCAAAACAATTTTCTACTAACTTAGCATCATTAGCATTCATGGCTGTGATTTAATGAAAACCTATTGTCTATTTTAAAAACACAAATTAACGGCTGTTAAATGTCCAATTTCATGGGGCTTTTAAAGATGTCTGTAAACGTTTTAGTGTTTTCCAACTCAATATTCAGAGACAACTATAAAAGCTGCTTGAAATCAGCCATCATTTTTGCAGTTTGGCTTGGTGACCGTTTTGGCACAGAAATTGCCGCCTTCCCTTTAGGAGAAAGTTCTTTTCTAGGTGAGATAGTTTAGGTAGCTTCTGTCTGTATTTTTATTATGCCAGTCTGCACATACACACACACACACACACACACAAACCCACACACGTTGTGTCACCACCACAGGCTTTGCTTGTAAAGTCAGAGCAAGTGTGAAACTAAAGAGGTGGTTTAGGGTTTTATGAGGACCGGTGTTATGGCAGTGGCAGAGTGTGAGAGGAGAACTTCACCTCTCTCAGCGTTTGCTCATGTGGCACTTGGCTGTTCGCACCATTTACTGAAAACCAAAAAGTCTCAATCAGTTGTGCTACATTTGCAGAGCAGTTTTCAATGCACTGGAGCGTTTTGCCTCAGTGTTGTGATGTAATGCCTGTCATCAGGGTGGAAGGAGTAGATGATGTATGGTGGAAAAAAAGGATTGGTGGATTAGAATAAAAGAGTTTGAAGGGAAGCGCGGGTGATTTGACATCCCTGATTCTTCACATAAATCAGAGCAGACTAGACTCCAGCTCTAAACCGAGTGAAAAAAGCCAATGAAACACGTTTAAAATAACCAGACGGAACACAGCGGAATGGGGGCCTTGTTATGTGTTTTAAGAATGAGTTAAAGTTGAATTTATTGGGACAAATAAGTCATGTTTACAATCTTTTGAAAGTGAATAATGACAAAATTATCTGTCGAACCGGATGTGGGCGGGGCTTAAATCTTAAGGGCAAGTAGCCTATTCATTTACATTTAATCATTTAGCAGTTAACCTTTATGTAAAACAAAGCTAAAAAAGCTAATAAAAAGGGTCATGTGCCCCCGGTTGCTGTATGAATGGATGTGCCACAGCAGAGTTAGAATGTGTTTATGGCGTCATGTCCCCTCTGGTGCAACAGGGCTCAAAGAGCACCAGGGGATAATGTTAGCTTGTAAAACTTTAGGAGCTTTCAGCCACAGCCAGCCTTTATATGCAGGGACAGAGCTGCACTGTGGGGACTTTCCTGCGATGCTGGCACTTTTTCTTTATGGAAAGCCTGGAGAGCGCACTGAACTGTTGGGACGTTTTTGCGAGGCAGAATTGGACGACTGCACGGTGCGCACTTGATAAGGCGTGTTCTTCTTTCTCATGTTTTTTTTTTTTTCATCTTTGTCTTACACTGAATAACTTGGCTCTAACATTTCACTTTTATATGGAAGTTTCTGCTTTAGATAAAAAAATAATATTGTAATTGTGACTTCAAATCACATACTTTCAAGTTGAAAATTAATTTAGTACAACTTAAGTGACTATTGCAAAATCACAGCTAATTATCTGCTAATTGCAACTTTATTTGTTGTAATTGTGACTTCATATCACAACTGAGGCTTTATTTTATTCATAATTTTCACTTTTTTTTATCATTTTGACTTACCATGACTGTGACCTTTTATACAGTATCTCATTTGTTCTTATAAATTGTACTTTTTTTTTATCAGTTTAGACCTTTTTTCACAATTACTATTTTCTTGTTATTTTGACTCCCAGTAGGAATTTATGTCTCACAATGTTATTTCTTATTTGAAACGTTTTCTCACAATTACTTGGTGTTATATTTTACTCTTAGGAAGAAATAGGTTTTTAAACATCTCAAATTTCTTCTAGCCTTTTGAGCCTTATAAATCAGTAGTGAGTTAAATTTAGTGGTTACAAAATGTACTGTGGTGGTACCAGTAATAGCATGGTACTTCTATATGGTGCTAAATTATTTGCATATTCATATTTCATGGTATTATAATCATTGGGTATACCATGGTACTTTTTGTGAGGCAGATAATTTTATATACAGTGTTGCTGTTGATACACACATACACCCATGCTTTCTCTCGGTCTCTTTTTCTCTTGCTACATTTCTTGTGATTTGGCACTAAAAGTAGCACTGAAGTGGGAATATCTGCTGTACTTAACATAGTTCCACAAAATTGCTAAACTAAACAAGAATTTGTCTTTTGTTTGTGTCTTTAGTAGTGGGACGAGTTTTTTTTGCGCTCCGGTGCCCTCCACCAATTTACTGTAAATGTTCCATTCATTAATCCATCTGTTCTGTGTAATTGTACCATAGGTTGTGCAGGAATGTTGGCAGTCATCTTAGCTTATTGTTGTCATATTGCTGCACTTGCTAAATGCATAGCCTTACTTCAGAGAGTCTGAGACAAAATAAAC
This sequence comes from Opsariichthys bidens, assembly GCA_037194245.1. Lineage (NCBI taxonomy): Eukaryota > Metazoa > Chordata > Actinopteri > Cypriniformes > Xenocyprididae > Opsariichthys > Opsariichthys bidens. The sequence continues at coordinate 14,345,434 of CM074298.1, forward strand.
TTTCTCGCTCAGCCGTACTAAATTGAATTAAGGTTTTAGCAATTAATTTGGCATCCATTTCTAAGGCAGGTCAACCGTCTTGTGGAAACATGTTGCTCAGATGTTGTTGGCAGGACTTCAGGAAGGTTCATGGCTCTGTGGACTTGTAATTGCACTCTGTGAAGGCAATCTCTTGATGAGCTCTAATGGACCCAGTGCTGCTCTGCAGTGCTGTTCAGTGTCCTACAGGAAGACTTTGAGCTCGTGGACACACACACACACACACACACTTTCAGAGACTTTGTTCTCTAGGGTATTTACTCAACAGAGAGCATAGAGGTGGTACTTCCCGAAACATTTACCCCCAGATTCCACCAGCAGACTTCTTTTGGGCCACAACTAAGCTTTCCCTAAACAAACACCTTTTGTGTTTGCACACAAACAGTTTATACCAATCGCAAGTAGACAAATAGTCCTTTAGGTAAAAACTACAACTATTCAAAGCTTATATAGTCTGTCTGTATTTGTGGGCAAGCCCAAGCAGCTTCGAATCTGCCGCATGATTACATAAAAAGACTCTATATGGCCCTCTGTTTTACTGACTAATAAACAAACAACAACTTAATTACACTTGTGGAGGGAAACCTCAGGTCAGACACGGCTAAGGACGGACATATTTTGAGAAAAAATGAGACCGTATGCTGTGGAAAACAGGAAACTAACTAGCCACGGTCATTCGCTATGGCCGATCATAGTGTTTAGATATAGTTCCAGAAATAGCATGTTAAGTACTGCATCCTAGTGCCATGCAGATGTACAACAAGAGGGCCATGAGCTTTTGTTTCATTTTTAACCAGATTAATTAAGTCTGTCTTTTTCAGACACAAACAGATTTTGAACATCTTAAAACATTTATTCTTAAACGAAAGTTTTGTACAAATTATGCAGATAATGTTTATAGTACAATTATTTGGTGGGTGTCTTTGTTATTCACTGTTTTGATTTGATTTAAACCAGACTTTATTAATGTTCTTAATATTAATGACATTGCAACATGATATCTAGTAAATGAGAAACACATTGTGGTTTAATGTTGATGACGGTGTACTTTAGCCTTACTGATGGGGCTCCGGGGGTACAAAGTTGGAAAACACTGTCCTACAAAATCAAGTCAATCATGTAGTTTTAATAACAACTGCACATTTAGACAAAAGCCCCCGCTGAGCTGAAGAATCCGCTGACTGAGTGAACAGGGGAGAGATAAAGGACATAAGGTAAAATATGTGTAGCACAAGGTCCGCTATAAGATGTGTCTCGGAGTAGGATTTATGACAGACCAGGTTGAAAGCGAAATGAGGGATTTTTATTGGGTTAAATCTACTGCTGAATTCCCAAGAGCTGGGTCATTCTAGCCAAGAATCATGAGGTTTAGGTATGATGGAGCTATTTTTCTGCCCCCTTCATGCCTGTTAGGCATGCCATGAGTGGATTCAAGCAAACCTGTGTAAAAAGTGACTGTTGTGTGTATTAGGTTGGATTTATGGCTTTAGCAACTTTATATAATTATAGATCAAGGTATTTATCTTTTAGCTAATAAAGGTTTCGGTTCAAAAAGCAATGTAGCATATAATGCAATGTTGGTATTAAATGGAACTGAATGATTACCAATTTGCCATATTTGCTTTTGGAGATTTTTCTAAAACTTTAATTCAAAGTAGAATTAATGGTTACACTTTATTTCGATGGTTCACTTTTGACATTCTGGAATAAGACACTTCAAGTTACAACTACATGTCAACTAGCAGTCATTTACGCTTTCTAGATATTTACTTTATAATTTCTTAAATATAGATACTTTTCTTATTCAAACGCATCGCTTCACTTCATAAGGCCTTTATTAACCCCCCGGAGCCGTGTGGAATACATTTATGATGGATGGTTGTACTTTTTAAAATTTCAAACAGGTGGTTTCCGTGAACTGCCATTATAAAGCTTAGGAGCATCAGGGTGATTTGTTAATATTACTAATATAACTGAAAGAAGAAATTCATATGTCTTGAGGGTAAGTAAATCATGCGGTAATTTTAAAGTGAATACTTTTTAGCAGTTACAGCTGCAAGCTAAAGGATTAGTAATCCTTTAACTTGCCAGTTGTAACTACTAAAAAAGTATTCATTTCACCGTACAAATGTAGAGCACTGCTCAGTGTTGCTGATCTGATGAGTTCTTTTGGTGCCAAGTTGAAGTTTATGTAAAAATGTACATGAAAAGGGGAAACAAGTGAATTGTGTTCTCTCTTCTTCTCTCTTGCTCTGGTCATATGTGACTGATTAGAGGATGGGACAGGGAGAGAAGCACAGGCTTTGTTTTCCCTTTCTTGGCCTTCTTGGAATTCCAACGGATTTACGGTGCACTCACCCCTCTGATCCTACTGATCAATGAGACCCTGGAGATGGACAGATGGAGACCCCCTCCTCTCCTTCTTTAACTCTTCTCTTTCACCACCAATTCTCTCTGTCTCTTGTTTCCACCAATTCTCTCTGTCCCTTGTTCTCTCTCTCTCTCTCTCTCTCTTTCTCTCTTTCTCTCTGACTTGTGTCCGTTTCTCTCTGTGGAGGGAAGACACAAGAGCCCCAGCTGTGGAGTGACTGGACATTTGCTGATTTTGGCAGTGACTTTGTCTTTTTGTAGTGGCTCTGATCCATTAGAAGTGATTGGGAAAGGGATAGGATTCACAATGGAATTGTCTCCACAACAGAATGTGGGTATATGTGTCCTTTTGTTTGTGTGCTAGAGAAACAGATAGGGATTTTTCAGCTATAGTGCATCTCCCCGTCCTATGATGTGACCTCATGATGTTTTGGTGTTTAGATAGGACTGTCACTATGGAAACTGCCCACCAAACCTCTGTATTCATCTGTTTCATGTAACACACTGTATGACCTCACTGCCATAATTGTAACCTGATCTTCAGCTTATTCAGTATGATGATTAGGCATAGTTGACAGAACTTTTGGTTTTTGTTAATTTGTTTAGAAAATATTATATTATATTATATAAATTGGTAAGACTTTACAATAAGGTTTCATTTGTTAACATTAGTTAATGGTAGATAACATGAACTAACAATGAACAGTACTTCTCCAATACTTCTGTACTTACATGAACATAACATTTTTTTATTAACTAACATTTAATAATGGTTAATAAATGCTGTAAACAATATTTTGCTCATTGTTAATGTCAGCTAATGCATTAACTAATGGTAACAAATTAGACTTTATTATAAAGTGCTACCTAACATTTTAATTCTCTGCCATTTCCTTCTCCCAATGATGGTCATAAATATGACAGTCGTGAGGAGAAGGTCACATGATTTGAACAGAAATAGTATAGAATGCTCATTAAAACGAGGAGATCTCTCTTTCTCAATTTACAGCTAAAATCAGTGTAAATTATTTTCAGATTTCGATTATGTGCTTTGAGGCTTTTCTCACATGTTGGCACATGTAGAAGTAATATTATTTTTTTAATTCAAATAACATATTTTTTATACTCCATCAGAGCTTTAATATGCCCATAAAAGGCCATATTAAGAATAGGTCCTGCAGTATATGACATTTATCTCATGAAGAATACATGAAATCACAATAAACAAGGGCATTTTCGTTCATGATTTCTTAACTCCCCCTTTTGATGTGATGCCACAATTTTCTGTAAAAATCGAAAAGCATCTTACTGCAGCTGTTTATACTGTAATTGGTCAGCGTATGAGTTGTGCGTGTTAATTCTCATCTCTCAAATGGGCTTATCGTCATATCAAAGACTGGGCTCAGGAGTTTGTTTATGGTGAGATCATGCAGAATCAATGCAATGAGATTCACAGAGCGCTGACAGTTCATTGGCACAGCAGCACTCCGTAACCTCTCAGTACATTAGGACTAGACCACACAGTTAAAACATGATGTACGTACTTCCACACATCAAATTCTGGAAAATGTTTACATTTTCATAATATTGTTAATATAATTTAGTTCATTTAGTTATTCAGACACAGCATGGCCTGTGACAGGTGTTATGTTATTATCTATTGTGTATTATATCCTGCCCAAGTTTCTTTCTTTCTTGCTTTCTTGCTTTCTTGCTTTTCTTTCTTTCTTTCTTTCTTTCTTTCTTTCTTTCTTTCTTGCTTTCTTTCTTTTTCTTTCTTTCTTTCTTTTTCTTTCTTTCTTTCTTTCTTTCTTTCTTTCTTTCTTTCTTTCTTTCTTTCTTTCTTTCTTGCTTTCTTTCTTTCTCTTTCTTTCTTTCTTTCTTTCTTTCTTTCTTTCTTTCTTTCTTTCTTTCTTTCTTTCTTTCTTTCTTCTTTCTTTCTTGCTTTCTTGCTTGCTTGCTTGCTTGCTTGCTTGCTTGCTTGCTTGCTTGCTTGCTTGCTTTCTTGCTTTCTTTCTTTCTTTCTTGCTTTCTTCTTTCTTTCTTTCTTTCTTTCTTTCTTTCTTTCTTGCTTGCTTGCTTGCTTGCTTGCTTGCTTTCTTGCTTTCTTGCTTTCTTTCTTTCTTTCTTTCTTTCTTTCTTGCTTTCTTTCTTTCTTTCTTTCTTTCTTTCTTTCTTGCTTTCTTTTGCTTTCTTTCTTTCTTGCTTTCTTTCTTTCTTTCTTTCTTTCTTTCTTGCTTTCTTTCTTTCTTGCTTGCTTGCTTTCTTTCTTTCTTTCTTTCTTTCTTTCTTTCTTTCTTTCTTTCTTTCTTTCTTTCTTTCTTGCTTGCTTGCTTGCTTGCTTGCTTGCTTGCTTTCTTGCTTTCTTTCTTTCTTTCTTTCTTTCTTTCTTTCTTGCTTGCTTGCTTGCTTGCTTGCTTGCTTGCTTGCTTGCTTGCTTGCTTGCTTGCTTGCTTGCTTTCTTGCTTTCTTTCTTTCTTTCTTTCTTTCTTTCTTGCTTGCTTTCTTTCTTGCTTGCTTGCTTGCTTGCTTGCTTGCTTGCTTGCTTGCTTTCTTTCTTTCTTTCTTTCTTCTTTCTTTCTTTCTTTCTTTCTTTCTTTCTTTCTTTCTTTCTTCTTTCTTGCTTGCTTGCTTGCTTGCTTGCTTGCTTGCTTTCTTGCTTTCTTGCTTTCTTTCTTTCTTTCTTTCTTTCTTTCTTGCTTTCTTTCTTTCTTTCTTTCTTTCTTTCTTTCTTGCTTTCTTTCTTTCTTGCTTGCTTGCTTTCTTTCTTTCTTTCTTTCTTTCTTTCTTTCTTTCTTTCTTTCTTTCTTGCTTGCTTGCTTGCTTGCTTGCTTGCTTGCTTGCTTGCTTGCTTTCTTGCTTTCTTTCTTTCTTTCTTTCTTTCTTTCTTTCTTTCTTTCTTTCTTTCTTTCTTGCTTGCTTGCTTGCTTGCTTGCTTGCTTGCTTGCTTGCTTGCTTGCTTGCTTTCTTTCTTGCTTGCTTGCTTGCTTGCTTGCTTGCTTGCTTGCTTGCTTTCTTTCTTTCTTTCTTTCTTTTTTCTTTCTTTCTTTCTTTCTTTCTTTCTTTCTTTCTTTCTTTCTTGCTTTCTTGCTTGCTTGCTTGCTTGCTTGCTTGCTTGCTTGCTTGCTTGCTTGCTTGCTTGCTTGCTTGCTTTCTTTCTTTCTTTCTTGCTTGCTTGCTTGCTTGCTTGCTTGCTTGCTTGCTTGCTTGCTTGCTTGCTTGCTTGCTTGCTTGCTTGCTTGCTTTCTTTCTTTCTTGCTTTCTTTCTTTCTTTCTTTCTTGCTTTCTTTCTTTCTTGCTTTCTTTCTTTCTTGCTTTCTTTCTTGCTTTCTTTCTTGCTTTCTTGCTTTCTTTCTTGCTTGCTTTCTTTCTTGCTTGCTTTCTTTCTTGCTTTCTTTCTTTCTTTCTTGCTTTCTTGCTTTCTTTCTTTCTTTCTTTCTTTCTTTCTTGCTTGCTTGCTTTCTTTCTTGCTTGCTTGCTTGCTTGCTTGCTTTCTTTCTTTCTTTCTTTCTTTCTTTCTTTCTTTCTTTCTTGCTTGCTTGCTTGCTTGCTTGCTTGCTTTCTTTCTTGCTTTCTTGCTTTCTTTCTTTCTTTCTTTCTTGCTTGCTTGCTTGCTTTCTTGCTTTCTTGCTTTCTTTCTTTCTTTCTTTCTTTCTTTCTTGCTTTCTTGCTTTCTTTCTTGCTTTCTTTCTTTCTTTCTTTCTTGCTTGCTTGCTTGCTTTCTTTCTTTCTTTCTTGCTTTCTTTCTTGCTTTCTTTCTTTCTTGCTTTCTTTCTTTCTTTCTTGCTTGCTTGCTTGCTTGCTTGCTTGCTTGCTTGCTTTCTTTCTTTCTTTCTTTCTTTCTTTCTTGCTTTCTTGCTTTCTTTCTTGCTTTCTTTCTTTCTTTCTTTCTTGCTTGCTTGCTTGCTTTCTTTCTTTCTTTCTTGCTTTCTTTCTTGCTTTCTTTCTTTCTTTCTTGCTTTCTTTCTTGCTTTCTTTCTTGCTTTCTTTCTTTCTTGCTTTCTTTCTTGCTTTCTTTCTTGCTTTCTTTCTTGCTTTCTTTCTTTCTTCTTTCTTGCTTTCTTTCTTTCTTGCTTTCTTTCTTTCTTGCTTTCTTTCTTGCTTTCTTTCTTGCTTTCTTTCTTTCTTGCTTTCTTTCTTGCTTGCTTTCTTTCTTGCTTTCTTTCTTTCTTGCTTTCTTTCTTTCTTGCTTTCTTTCTTTCTTGCTTTCTTTCTTGCTTGCTTTCTTTCTTTCTTTCTTTCTTTCTTTCTTGCTTTCTTGCTTTCTTGCTTTCTTTCTTTCTTTCTTTCTTGCTTGCTTGCTTGCTTTCTTGCTTTCTTGCTTTCTTTCTTTCTTTCTTTCTTTCTTTCTTGCTTTCTTGCTTTCTTTCTTGCTTTCTTTCTTTCTTTCTTGCTTGCTTGCTTGCTTGCTTTCTTTCTTTCTTTCTTGCTTTCTTTCTTGCTTTCTTTCTTTCTTGCTTTCTTTCTTTCTTTCTTGCTTGCTTGCTTGCTTGCTTGCTTTCTTTCTTTCTTTCTTTCTTTCTTTCTTTCTTGCTTTCTTGCTTTCTTTCTTCTTGCTTTCTTTCTTTCTTTCTTGCTTGCTTGCTTGCTTGCTTTCTTTCTTTCTTGCTTTCTTTCTTGCTTTCTTTCTTTCTTGCTTTCTTTCTTGCTTTCTTTCTTGCTTTCTTTCTTGCTTTCTTTCTTTCTTGCTTTCTTTCTTGCTTTCTTTCTTGCTTTCTTTCTTTCTTGCTTTCTTTCTTTCTTGCTTTCTTTCTTTCTTGCTTTCTTTCTTTCTTGCTTTCTTTCTTGCTTTCTTTCTTTCTTGCTTTCTTGCTTGCTTGCTTTCTTTCTTGCTTTCTTTCTTTCTTGCTTTCTTGCTTTCTTTCTTTCTTGCTTTCTTTCTTGCTTTCTTTCTTGCTTGCTTTCTTTCTTTCTTTCTTTCTTTCTTTCTTGCTTTCTTGCTTTCTTGCTTTCTTGCTTTCTTTCTTTCTTTCTTTCTTGCTTTCTTGCTTTCTTGCTTGCTTTCTTTCTTTCTTTCTTTCTTCTTTCTTTCTTTCTTTCTTTCTTTCTTTCTTTCTTTCTTTCTTGCTTTCTTTCTTGCTTTCTTTCTTGCTTTCTTGCTTTCTTGCTTTCTTGCTTTCTTTCTTTCTTGCTTTCTTTCTTGCTTGGTTGCTTTCTTTCTTGCTTGCTTGCTTTCTTTCTTGCTTTCTTTCTTGCTTTCTTTCTTTCTTGCTTTCTTTCTTTCTTGCTTTCTTTCTTTCTTGCTTGCTTTCTTTCTTGCTTGCTTTCTTTCTTGCTTGCTTTCTTTCTTGCTTGCTTTCTTGCTTGCTTGCTTTCTTTCTTGCTTTCTTTCTTGCTTTCTTTCTTTCTTGCTTTCTTTCTTTCTTTCTTGCTTTCTTGCTTTCTTTCTTGCTTTCTTGCTTTCTTTCTTGCTTTCTTTCTTGCTTGCTTTCTTTCTTTCTTGCTTTCTTGCTTGCTTGCTTGCTTGCTTGCTTGCTTGCTTGCTTGCTTGCTTTCTTTCTTTCTTGCTTTCTTTCTTGCTTGCTTTCTTTCTTGCTTGCTTTCTTTCTTGCTTTCTTTTTCTTTCTTGCTTTCTTTCTTTCTTGCTTTCTTTCTTGCTTTCTTTCTTTCTTGCTTGCTTTCTTTCTTGCTTTCTTTCTTTCTTTCTTGCTTTCTTGCTTTCTTTCTTGCTTTCTTGCTTTCTTTCTTGCTTTCTTTCTTGCTTGCTTTCTTTCTTTCTTGCTTTCTTGCTTGCTTGCTTGCTTGCTTGCTTGCTTGCTTGCTTTCTTTCTTTCTTGCTTTCTTTCTTGCTTGCTTTCTTTCTTGCTTGCTTTCTTTCTTGCTTTCTTTCTTTCTTGCTTTCTTTCTTTCTTGCTTTCTTTCTTGCTTTCTTTCTTGCTTTCTTTCTTTCTTTCTTGCTTTCTTGCTTTCTTTCTTGCTTTCTTGCTTTCTTTCTTGCTTTCTTGCTTTCTTTCTTGCTTTCTTTCTTGCTTGCTTGCTTTCTTTCTTGCTTTCTTGCTTGCTTGCTTGCTTGCTTGCTTGCTTGCTTGCTTGCTTTCTTTCTTGCTTGCTTGCTTGCTTGCTTTCTTTCTTTCTTGCTTTCTTTCTTGCTTGCTTTCTTGCTTTCTTTCTTTCTTGCTTTCTTTCTTGCTTTCTTTCTTTCTTGCTTTCTTTCTTGCTTTCTTGCTTTCTCTTTCTTTCTTTCTTGCTTTCTTGCTTTCTTTCTTTCTTGCTTTCTTTCTTGCTTGCTTGCTTTCTTTCTTGCTTGCTTGCTTGCTTTCTTTCTTGCTTGCTTGCTTTCTTTCTTGCTTTCTTTCTTTCTTTCTTCTTTTTCTTCTTGCTTTCTTTCTTGCTTTCTTTCTTTCTTGCATTCTTTCTTTCGTGGTGTAATAGAATAGGATAGCGTGCTTTAATATTCAAAAAACATTTTTCACATACTGTACATTATTGTAACTCCCAGTTTGTCTGAAACACATTGATTTGTACAAAGCCCCTAAAATTTCAGATTGCTCTGATCGGCCAGCTGACCCAGTGCGTTGTGATTGGCCAAACACCTCAAGCTTGCGTAGGAAACGCTCCTTACCATAATCGCAAGCTTCAGTTTTCAAGGCTTTTAAAGCATTTGTAAACATACAGTAAATAATAATTAACCAAGTTCCTGACTCTAAAAATCCTTGCAAACTTTTTGGTTGTACTGCTCAGGAACAGCTTTATAAATAAGTCTTAACCTCAGATTAACCTCCTGAAAGCAAAAGCAGTTTTGCTTTAGTTTCAAACACACACGGACTCCTCGACATGACAAAAACACTTCAATTCACTCAAACCTCGCATTCTTTCTTTGCGTATGCCTTTGGGGCGGGCAATAAACGACACGTTGTGACGTGGACTTCAAATATCTGGACTTCGATTCAGGCATTTTGAATAAAAGTAGAACTGTGAGCTTTGCCTATTGTATACACACAAACATATACATTACACACTAAAGGAAAAGGAAAGCACTGACATATGACTCCTTTTAATATATTTTTAATACTCCAGTCTTCAGTGTCACATGATTCTTCAGAAATCATTATAATATGCTGATTCAGTGCCCAAGAAACATTCTTCATTGTTATTACCAATGTTGAAAAAAGTTGCTAATGCTTAAGTTTTGTTTAAAAAGTGATATATTTTTTCAAGAATCTCTGATAAATAGAATTTTTTAAAAAAAGTTTTATTTGAAATAGAAGTTGTTTGTTACATTATAAATGTATTTACTGTCACTTTTGATCAATTTAATGAATCTCAATTTGCTGAATCAAAAAAAAATGAATAATGGCAGTATATTTCATTACTGCTTTTCACAAAATTTCACAAAACCACTCTAAAAAGCTGAGTAGACTTGCTGTAAAACTCATTAGCGTGTCTGCTCCTCCTCAGATCCCCCCACCACCAAGCAGGAGTCATCAGGGGGGTCACCAGACATCCTTTGCCTGCTTTGACCTGGCTGTCTCTCAGGAGAAGAGAGGTCAAGGCAACCATTTTAGGGTTCAAGGAGTGATGAATGACTAGTGTTCCTGCTCCGTCATAAAATGGTGTTTAGATTGACCTCATTCACAATGGCTTGGTTTCTTTTTTTGTGAGGTGAGGCTGTGCTATGTTAGATTAGTTTTAAGCAAAACAATAGTAATCCCATATTTTGTAAATGCTCTGAGAATATTAACTCAACTCCACCACATTGTTAGTCTTTGAGCTGACAGCTGTAGTGTACTTTTGGGGCTACAATTACATCGGAATGTATCCTCCTTATGTGGCTTATTAGTTAGCATCAATGAACGTATGATATAAAACCCATTATAAATGCCATCAGGTTGAAATATTTAACAGTTCTGCCAAGCAGACCTCCATCGAAACCGCATAAACTGCATTCGTCTTCCTGCAACTATTTGCCTATTTCAGAATGACAAAGAAAAACTGAAAATATGTGAAAGAGAAAGGAAAAGTGGTGGATGGATCAAGGAAGATGAGAGACCACAGGCCAGTGATGGCTTCAGCAGGGCCGAGCTTCTTGAGGCAAAAGGTTGGCAATCGTACACATTCCACCAGGCTAATTTACAAGCTCCTGCGAGCTGACTAATCCACCCTGATGTATCATGGACGAGAACAGACTGATTGCGTAACAGACCACCATCCACCATTTACCTCAGCTTTGTGCTCTCTTCTCAATTTCTTTATTTATGTCACTCATCTTAATCCCACGTCTGTTGTCGGTCCATTTTTCATTTGTTAATTAGTGGTGCTTGCTAAGACTGTTGCTATGGCTCATATTCAGAGAGTTTTAAACTTTTTGAACTTCAGCATGGTAGTGAAGGCTTACAATTTTTGCATTGTGGATGATGCAACAGACTAAAAAAAAAAAAAAAAAAAGCTAAAGACGAGTTTGGATGGGCTCTCTTAGCAGTAAGAAACCTTCAACCCTAGCATAATAATGCTCAATAAAAAGGAAATCCATAAATCATGGATTCACTAATGTTGTCTGCAATGCTATTTAGCCTACCTCGCCTTCAGCGTAATGAAGCGAGTGGCTTTTCATAAGATGGATTTCTGTGTGTGAGGTGAGAAACATTTGTTCCTTTTTTTATGTGCATTTTCTCAAAGATTTTCTCTGAAATGTCAGTCACTCATCACTGTAACCTCCTTATGTCCTATAACTTATTATTGTTTACTTTATTATTACTTATAGTTGTTTATTTGGGTCTTCTCGGGTCAATTCGGGAAGAAGCACATTTAAATTACCCAAGGCGACTAATACTGAACCCGACCCGTATCCGAGGCACTAGTCGAAGTTTTGGACCAGAACCCACTCGAGTCTTCGTCGGACCTCAAGTTTTTTTGGACCTGTGAAGACCTCTAAACCAAAGAACTTTTCCCGTAGGATCTCTGTGTTCTCCCTTCTTTTTCAGATCCATTTGCAACATCAAAGTATATCGGTATGAACTATGTTGTCCCATCTGAAAGGGAAAACATAGAGTTTTGAATTACGTTCTGTAAACACAGAAGTTCACATGGTTCACATGCATGCTGAACCAAAAATTCTGTGTTCTTTTACACCCATAAATATAATAAATGTCAATAAGAAAGTATATGTAAATAGTACAATTTTATTCTGCTCTCTGGAGACTTGGCTGAAATTGAGATAATTGTAAATGATTTTATTCTATTGTACAGCATTAGTAACAGTAAGAGAAAAATACAAATGGTTTTGTAGGAAAGATTATTAATGTCTGATTCTTAAAAAGTAAATATTTGGTATTTATAGATCATGTTTTAACAATTTTCTTATGTATAATGACAATAAAAATGAATAACTTGAAAAAGTCTTTGTAATATCACTTAATATTTTTCTCACCTCACATCAAATGAATAAATAAAAATGGATCTCTATACAATACACAGTTTAGAGTTTCCCCTGCAAGGTGTGATCATGTTTGTGGGTCCTTGGCAAGAAAATCTAGTTTCTCTTTGCTGTTCACCCACACACAACTTTTATTACCGCCTGCATGATACTTGATAAAACAGCCTTCCAGAAGGAAAGTGTGAGGGGGTTGCATGCAGGGGAGCAGTGGCCTCTGTAGACTGTCAGCGGTGGCTGCTCATTTCAAAGAGTGTATGTGGACAGCCTTAAACCCCTGAGCAGCTTTTCCAGATGTGTGGAATCAAAGGCACTGCTGCACATCAGTCTACAGACCAATGGGCCAAAACTCCCCCAGAGAACTGTAATGCGAGGGACCTAGAATGGGTTAAATTATTGCTCATCATATCACTGAAAGGGCACTATGGTTCAGTTTACTTAAAATACTAACTGCTGTGTGCATGTTCCACACAAGGCTGCTACAATGTATTAGTCTTCAGTTAAAGGCAAGCCAACTTAAGACATGTATACTGTGCACCCTTCCTAAAATGTGAGGTATTTAGCTTTGTTACGGAGTGATAAGATTGTCTCAACACAGGTTTCATCCATATGCCTTTTTAAGCTGTCTAACGTGATCTCAAGGGTGATCGTTTTTTTGAAGGTACTTATGCGATCGTTCTGATTTCTTTTGGGCATTTAAATGGCCATGAGAACTGTTGAGTGTGTCCTGGATCCACCAGTAAGTGGTTGGATATTTTGCAATGACATAATCATGCCAGAAGAATAGCGTGAGAATATTATTGTGCCTGGTCTCTCATTATCATCTCATTGAGCTTTTTAAGACATTTTACCCATGCATTTAAGCATTTTCAGATGTTTCAGAGTGGACGACCAACTTTTCGGAAATGCTGTTCTGGATGGGAGAGCGTTTTGAAACGAAAAGGCCATTTTTAAATGTATCCGGATTAAGATAGCCTTAGATAATCATAAAATTGTTGCCGGTGGCTGATTCATTATTTCAATATCCATAATTTAAAGTGAAAGACATAATGCTGTTTCAAAGGGACCGCGGTTTGCTACAACATCCCTAAACTATTTTGTCCGTTGCCCTTTCATTAGCTGTGCTGGGTTATTCTGTCTGCTTATGATCCCGTTGATATGCTTTTGTTTAAAATCCCATGGATGCGCTAGAAGTATGTCACTGTAATTGAAGTCATACTTTAAAAGCAGCCCAAAAATGCTTTGTTGTATCTCCAAAATGCTTGTCCTCATTCCACTAGACTTATTTTGCTTCAAAGACAGAACGACCTAGTTGACAATATGTGTCCATGCATAAGTTGACCCCCATCTAATCTATTTCTATGAAAGTCTGTCCCTACTTCTAGAGCCCCTCTCTCGGGAACATATGATCCACTAAATGAAGGCATGTGATAACATCAAAACAGCAATATTAGAGTAAACATCTTCCATATGCTATCAGATGCTGGCTTCATCTACGGCCTAGGCTGCTTATTTCACCCTGTGTTGTTGCTTTATTGAGGGACAAACCCAATGGAACTGGAAGAGGTAGCATTTGATCGTATCGAAGCCTTTGTCAAGACACCCTGAAGGGGTAGAGCTGTCAGGAGGGGGCAGATTTAGTACATGTGAACCTGCATGTGTCCCCAATTACGCAGATGTAAATGGATGGTTCCAGACCTTGAGCGAGGTAGAGGTGCTGAGGGGGAATGAAATCTCTAATGAAGCCCAGACTTCCTCGCTCTCCGGACCTGTCTGCGCTGGACCGAGCCTCCCTGGTTACCTGCACATTATTAACAATTTAAGACAATGCCACAAAGAATTATTCCGGCCGTATTGGTGGAGGGGCAGTAATAGGAGCAATATGTTATGGGTTTTGCAGAATGCATTAGGATTTCACCTCAGAAAAATGGGACGTTTCACAACTAGTTGTGAAAAGAAATGAGGTTATAAAAAATAGATTTTCCTTTAAGGTGCCTTTTCCTTCTGCATCATCCATTGCCCATTGTCTAATGTCTTATCTTTTTCTCTGTGAGGTTTAGGGTCAGTAATGTTTTTGAAAGTTCTGTTATGCTTACGAAGGCAGCATTGATCAAAAATAAAGTAAAAAAAAAACCGTAATAGGTACTATTCTACTAGTAATAGTAAAGGGTTTCTATTTTAATGTATTTTAAAATGTAGTGTATTCTTGTGATGGGAAATTTTCAGCAGCCGTTACTCCAGTCTTCAGTGTCACATGATCCTTCAGAAATCATTTTTATTTGCTGATTTGGTGTTACTGAGTTGTAAACAGTTGTGCTGCTTAATAATTTTGTAGAATAATAATAATAGTGTGCTTTGATGAATAGAATGTTCAAAAGAACAGCATTTATTTGAAATCTTGTAACATTAATGTAGCATTATAAATGTATTTATTGTTACTTTTGATTAATTAAATGCATCCTTGCTGAATAAAAGTAGACATTTCTTTCCAGGAAAAAAAAAAAAATTGCATTTGAACGGTATATATATATATGAAGCCACTTTGCGCCAGTGTTGTGTATTGTCTTTTTCAGACATGTATTCTATGCGGTGCTCTTAAAAAGCATAAAATTTAACTAGTTTTTCCTGTGTGCCGCCTTTCACGTCACATTCACTAGGACTGTGTGCGTTCTTGTGGTTCAGTATCAGCCAATCGTCATTTACATTTATGACTCGTATGATTCACTCAAAATCTTCAGTGACCAGACCTGAGTGCTCATCAGCAAAAATCAGGCACTGATCAGGTCTCATGCTTCCAGGGTTAATGTCCCATCGGATTTACTTCCACCTGGATTTCTTTCCTGCTGTTCAGTCTCTGTACTCTTCTTGTGCTGCAGCCATATATGATTTTCCCTTGAAGTCGAGTCCTCTGGAGAGTCTGCTTCGTTAATGCTTCATTAACATTTACTTTTCACTTGCTGGTAGACCTCAGAATCCAGTCATGCGGTCTATTCTCTTCTTTGCTAGTTCATATTACTGTACTTTTTTTGGATTTTGTTTTTTGTTTGCTTTTTTGCTCTGGTGGTGTGATTTTAATATTATCTTTCTTTCTATTTAACATTATCTTCCATTCTTTTGTCATTTTCTGTTTACATTGAAGTACACAATAACATTTTAAAACTTGAAATGACAGGAATGATTGTGTTAAGTTAAATGGAGGGGCCGTGGGGCGGAGAGATTATATACAAAATGATGAAAACATTTTTACAGTGTGCATAAGCTCATATACACACACCCATGACTCATCGCTCATCACTCCGGCTGTTTACAGCCCAGTGTCTAACCAGATCCAGGCTTCACCCACATCATCACTCATTGTTCTTTTTCAATGTTCACCCCATGAAAAAACATGCATACAAAGTTATGTTCGACCTCTATAAAGAGTTTTAGTCAAAATATGATAAATAGCTACATACAGACATGAACGTAAGACTCGATAAATATCAAGTACAAAGGAGAGTAATTAAGTCACACTGATATCATTTTAAAAGAATGAATGTAGAATCACATCTTCTGAAATATTTTTAAATTGTTTTTAATTTTTTTAATGTTATAAATGTAATATTGCATTAAATTAGCAATTCATTTCAGTTTGATTAAATGACGTTTTTGTTTACTTATGTCTCAAAACAGCTTAAAATCACTTATGTCCAGTGTGAAATTTGAGTCTAGTTGAGAAACACTGCTCCCCATTATTTCATCCTGTCACGTTGCCCCCACTCACATTAAGCCTAATTTCTTAAATTGCGGATGATAGTTTTTTTTTTTTCATAGACATAATCTAATTTGTGCTGTATGATACTTTTCTGATGATTATTCTGTTTTGAAAACCACCAAAGAGAAGCCTGGATGTGACTGTCAGCGAGTCTCCATCTGGCAATCTACTTTTCTTCAAATAACCACTGATGTGATTTTCATTAAGACTGGAATTCTACTGACAAATCCTCTGCGTTAGGAGGCAACTGCTGAGGAAGAGTCTGCTTCTCAAATGATAGTCTCTTTCTGACTCTGATTTCTGATGAAATATGTGTTCGTCCGTAGAATACCAACTGTACTCTTGGATGAAAATAAAATCAAGGAAGCAATATGCTTTCATTTAGTTATACTTCTAAAAAAATAAAATATGTGAATGCTGACAAATTGTCAGGTGGCATAATTTGAAATGAATGGCCACAAGCTCTACAAATAGAAAAAAGTAACATTTTCAACAAATTAAAGGTATGAATTATAGATAAATCGATAGAATTCCAAACAATTTCGCTGAAAAATTAAAATTGTCCTCATTTAGTCATTCATGATGTTCCAAACTTGGAAAATTCTATTTTGAAAAATGTCATTTAAAACTCAGTGAGGTTTAATGATGTTTGTGTTCTGCAGAACGTCATAGAGGTTTAGATCGACATGAGGGTGAGTAAATGATGAAGGAATGATCATTTTTCGACAGTGCTGTTTCAGTGCATTTAGCCCCTGGTTAAGCTGGATTGCGTTAGTGAGTAGCAGTACGAGTAAGAGGCGGTTCACACAGAATGTATTTTTGCATTCCGTTGCGCTCTTGTCTTGTCTTTTGTAGGGTCTGCAGGATTCTAAAAATGCGAGGCTCAACTTTTATATAACAATCTCAAGACCCATCCCTTTTTTCCATCCTACTGCCCTCCGTCTCATGTTTTTTTTTAAATGCAGAAACCTGTTCTGTGTGAAAGACTTTTTGCGCTGAAATACTGCACGCAATGCACCCCAACTGTTTAGTGAATTCACCCGTTTCTGTACAGTATTTCTATATATATTGAAAGTGTAAACTTTCCTCGAGAGATTCATCCGCCAGTTTTACAATTGTACAGCTTATTTCATCAACTTCTCTTCAATTCCTTTACTTGACAGTTTATGCATGCTTCTCCCTGTGTTGTCCTCTTATGAAAGTCTTTGTGGTTTTCCAGAGGAATAATACTCAGCTGGACGTCGCATATAACAGCAGAAATAATGTTATTCTTTAATATAGTGAATCAATCAAAGTCTTCTTAAAAGTTCCCCGGAAGACTCCCTTGTTTTTCGTTTTTTTTTTTTTTTTTTATTTAGCTTGCACCAGATGGAATATCCTTTGGTTTTTGTCAAATGTTTGTCCAATTGACCTCAATTCTCTCTATCTGTCTTTGTCACCATCCCTTCATCCCTTTCACTCGCTTTTCCTCTCTCATTCCATCTCTTTCGCGATTACTGTGTTCCTCATTATGTCAGCTGAAGGTTCTTAGGAATTCTGCAGCTTATTTCTCCAACCCTTGAGTGGAGCGGTATCAAGAGACCATCCGTATGATTGACAGAAGAGAAAGCTGGAGGCAGCCAAAGCTGTAGACATCCCTCTGGCACTTTCTCCAGAGCTGGCTAAGGAACAAGAGGAAGACTGGGCTGGAAGAAAAGAGAAATAATAAATGCTTGTAAGTTTTACTGGAAACATAGATGGTTCTGGCTCGTAATCTGGTTCATCTTGCCGTGACTGTCACACCATTGGGTCAGGTGACAAAGACATAGTATGTGAGTGAGGCTCTTAAGTCCACAGATGTTTTCCATTCCATCTGGGTAGACTTGTGAATAGTGCCGTGCGTCAATGAATGGATCACATTTAAAGACAAACGGCTTGTATTGATAAATGTCAGTGTTTTTATGTGATTAGTTTCCCAGTAGTGTTTTTATGGATATGTATCAATGCAGCGGTTCTGGGAACTAACAGCTTCTGCGCACACAGTCCTTCGTTTCCACACGAATCGTGTCTGGTGCTGATGGCGTAACACATCACCCGTGACTTATCTGTCGTACTTGTCTCCCATTTCCCAGCTGCAAGATTTACCATAAATCAGGGAGATTAACTTTTGCATAAAGGCAAGGAAGGAACCCTTTGGCAAAGTCACAAGCACACGGAAACACCTGTGTGCTGAAGAAATGGACCAAATGATTGATTTTTATTCGATTATGGTTTTGTTTGGCCAAGTAAATGGATTATCTCATCTATAATTCTCATATTTCTTTTGCGGTCAGATTTGTGGCCCTGATGATGGACTTAAGGAATGGTGGGCCATGTAAATTGCAATTTTGTGGATTTTAGTGCATTTTAGCTTTGAAGCCATCTATGTGCCATTTTACTTTCAATTTGTTTTGTTGTTTGTTTGTTTTTTAAGCGAACACACACACACACTTTTAAAATGTATGGTCTTTCTCTTTTAGCTGAGATAGAGTGTCTGATTAGAAATATTACAAAATCATTTTATGGTGTATTTATTATTAATCATAAAAATGTTAATTTGTTTTTTGTATTCATATACATTTTCCCTGTGTTTATTTCATTTAGCAAATTAACATGGTAAGCCTACTAACTTAACATAGCACTAACTGTTGAAGAACAGAAAAGAGAATGATTTGTGTGGCAAAATTCCAATGGCTAAAATTTTATCTATTGACACCCATTCAAAAATAGACGTTTATTTTGACTAAATTAATTGTTTTTGCAAGCTATATATTCATTGCAAATATCCCACCATATGAAAGAAGATATTTTGAATGAGAATGCTAACAGATAGTGCTATATGGATATTATAAACCTTTTTTTATAGTAACAGCAAGTAGCCAATCATGATTCATGGCTGCACGTCCTGATTTACGCATTCCTGGGTCAACACATTTTGTTAATCCAGGAACCGCGTTCTGGTCCGAAAATGTAATCCTAATTCTAATATCCTAATAATATAATATCCCTACCCTTAAACCTAACCCTACCCATAAGTTATCCCTAAAATCAGAAGGAAATGTTAGGTGAATAATACTGATGTAGAGGCACCTAACCCTGGTTGTAAGTGTAGATTTGACATAAACTATAAAATTCTGATCTGATTGGAATGTTGAAACAAAGATGTTGATCCAGGAACATGTTGTACTTGGAATCAGGTTCTGCTTCATGGCTACGATATAAACTAGAACCTGTTGGCTTAAAAAAATGCCAACTTTATGAATTAATAGGCAATATGCTTGGAAAAAAACAAACAGTTCTGTCAAGTCTTGATAGAAATTCTCATCAGTAAGCAGTTCAAGGGTCTAGAGTTTAGTATAGAGTAGCACCTGGTGCAGCATGGATGTTGTGTCCTGGATGTGAAGAGCTTGGATCAATGGTAGTCCTCAAAGACGTTCTCTTGTCAGTGCCATTTTCTGCGATCATCCCATAGGCAGGAGACAATCACTGCTTTTAAATGATTTAAGATGCTCCACGACTCTTGTCCAACTTTGCATGCTTTATTCATTACACTTCTCCCTATTATTTTTATCAAGCTTAGGGAAATACTGGGGAAAGCGTTTGGAAAATGTGATCATGAGGATTTGAATCAAACCCTGGGCCTCCTGTGATATTTAACTGCTCTGAGATTTTAAATTGTCTCACAATAACCGGGGCATCTCTGATACTTATCCGTCTCAAATGCTCCTTGTACCGAGATTGCCTTGTTGTGAGTTGCTTTAGTGAGTTTTTGTGAGTTGCACATGGTATCTTTTCTAATGCTGACATTCTCTCACAGCGGTGTTACCGATCACATGGTACATGCCTTTCTCCCTTCACCTGAGACTGTGCTTATGTCTGTTCCACGCCATGAGGATTTCGGCATGTTTTTTGTCTGGCATCGGGAGATCGCTTTCTCCTGCCTGTCAGCAGAAAACAAATGACTTCTACAGTAGGTGGTAACCGGCAGAGCACATTCCGAAATGCTCCTGCGAGATCTCAGGGTGACCCGATATGCCCAGAGATTGCGTCGTGCGAGTACACGGGTCATTAAATGGTAAAGCAATATCATGTTTGTGACGTGTTGCACGTCTGACCAAACATCACTCCGGGATCCTGAAATTAGACCGTATGTAAACGATGCGCCGACTTTGAAGTAGTTCGGGTACTTTCAGGAATATGCTAATCTCGCCATTGATCTTGATTGCATGGGATGTCCCGATATAATTCCCATCAGCTTGTGTGCTGCACTGCTGTTTCAGCAACACATTAGCCTGCACTGAGGAAACTGCTTTGAAATTGTAGCTTGCCAGGGTATAAGCTAATCAGTATTTAAAGTAATTCAGCTACAGCCAAGGTACTCTATGAAAAAATAGCTGGCTATACTACAAGCTACTAATAAAAAGATTTTTTTGTGTTTTTTTTTTTTTAATTAATTCTTTTATTCAGCAAGTGCACATTAAATTACTCAAAAGTGACAGTAAAGGTATTTATATTGTTACAAAAGATTTCCATTTAGAATAAATAAATTAGAATCTTTTGGGCGTTCTGTTAGTCAAAGTGTGTGTGTGTATATATATATATATATATATATATATATATATATATATATATATATATATAATATATATATATATATATATATATATATATTATATATATATATATATATATATATATATATATATATATATATATATATGTATATGTGTATATATATATATGTATATATATATATAAAATAAACAATTATTGCAATTAAATGTTCTACTAAAAAAAGATTTTGTTTTTTATTTTGTTTCATTTTTTAAATGAACCACCAAAAAAAAACTGATTCAGTAGTATTTATCGGACATTCCAGTGTTACATGAGATAGAAGACAGCTCACACAAGTTTGATCTCCCTGAAGCTTGGTAATGAAACCATGTACACAATACAATGTCTTAATAAAAAAAAAAAAAGATGTTACAAATGTTTTCACTAAACCTCTAGTTACTGTAAGAGATGGCTTATTATTTTGAAAACAGCCAGACTTTTTCAATTGGGAACATCAGATAACCCACCCACATTTTTTTTTCACCGATATAATGACTGAATGAAATTATTTATTTATATATCAAGAAATCAAACTTCTTGTTTAGTCTTTTTTTACTGCATACAAAATTGCATACTGTCTAATAGGTACATGTCGGCTGCGTCAGGGGAAAAAAAGCATAAAGCAAAGCAGCGCTTGCTTACCATTTTGAATATCAATCATGCTGATCACGTTCTTTATTCCACTCCACTCATGTTATTATTAAAATATTCATGCACTGGAGTGCTCAGGTAAGATGACATAAAATTAGAACAACCTTCTGTCTGTGCCGTCATGACTTATTGACTTGCTTTCGTAACTTTTGCTTATATACTCGTGAACTGACTAGTTTGCTATACTGAACAGCCAATCAGAGTTCTCTCTCTCACCGACAGCCCGACTCCGATTCAACATGTATCGGCCGAAAAAAGCAGATGAGGATCAACTTCAGCCGAGAAAACTTAGTCGGCTGATGCACAAAAACTGCCCGACGACCGACTGTCGGCTTGGTGTGTTCCAGGCGTAAAATGGAAGGAGGCACATTTAGCCGCAGCGTTTACGATCTTTTTACGAACTTTGCCAGAAATCTCTTATGACTGATTTTTCTCAAAAATGCTGTTTAAAGCTGATGTCCATTATTTACAGCGAAGTACTTTCACCCTGGGGCTAGCACATTCCCTTAGCTCCCAGAAGGGATGTCCAGTGGTGGGCCTGGCTGTTGTCTTGCTAAGGAGGACTAACCGGAGGAGAGGACTACCTTTCAGCTGCATCAGAGGCTTTGTTCTGCTCTGGTGTTTGTTGTGCTAATGAGAAAGTTCCTTGTATTACAGCGTCCCTGGCCAGTGCTCACCCTGGTTCATTGCCCAGTCTCCAGCCTGTCTACGTCTGCTCTATACCGGGCCATCTGGGTCCCTGGAGCCTGAACAGGGTTATCACATTACAGCTTGGTTTCCTGAGACAGGACGGTGGGGTAGGTGGTGGAGGATTTGGGGGTGGCTTGGTTCCTGTTCCCTGTAGTGCATTCAGGTGGAGTCTTGCTGATCCTTTTATATGGACCAGGTGACACTTGAGAAGGTGAAACAACCATGTTCTACCATGGATCTTCTCCATCTCTCTCTTTCTCTCTCTCACTCAGATTTACTCTCCTGTCTGAGGTGGGTGTTTGCTCCAGGGTTGTGACAGTAGAGGAATCATCTAGCCAAGACAAACTTCAGCTTTTGGGCTGGGCTCAGTGCCCACCTCCAAACACAAGAGTGTACGGTCGGAATCATCAGCCTGGGCTTTTCCCTCACATTCTCTCTATCATTAAAAACCTTTATTTTCTCTGACCCAGCTAGCTTCACATTTTCCATTCGCATCCAAATGCCGATGTAATTATGCTAATAATTCATTAAGGTCGACAGGCAGTGTTCAAACCCAGCAAGATCAGGCAACTTTGTAACGACACAGCCAGCTGTTCATTTTATTTAATTCCTTCATGGGGGAATTTACAAATAGTGACAAAGTAATTTTGACCTAATTATTTATTAGAGTTGAACACTTTGTTCATTTCTGAACTTTCTGACGTCAATAGTGCCTTTTTGTCACTTTGGTTATAAAATATCTGCAAAGAACATCTTTCTATCTTATCAGTCGATCAGTCAGTCAGTCTGTCTGTCTGTCTGTCTAGGAGTTGAGCTTGTAACGTGAAGGTTGCTGGTTCGAGTCCCACGCCGGCAGGAATTGAAGGTGGGGATTGTGAAATAAACAACACTCTCTCCACCTTCGATACCATGACTAAAGTGCCCTTGAGCAAGACACCTAACCCCTAATTGCTCCCCGGGCGCCGTCGCAATAGCTGCCCACTGCTCCGGGTGTGTGTTCACAGTGTGTGTGTGTGTGTGTGTGTGTGTGTGTGTGTGTGTGTGTGTGTGTGTGTGTGTTCACTACTCACTGCTGTGTGTGTGCACTTGGGATGGGTTAAATGCAGAGCACCAATTTCAAGTATGGGTCACCATACTTGACAATACGTCACAACTTTGACTTTTTTCACTTTTTACTTAATGATATAACTATATAATTGAATTTTATGGTATATAGAACTTGGGATATAGCTTAGTTTATTGCATTATTCAAAAATATAATGGCAGAAAATATGATGAGTATTTATAGTACAACATGACTTGCATCAATAACAGGAACCTACGGTGACCGAGAGAGCTCAAAACGCTGCAAATAAGAAAACGCATGCAAATTAAAAACATATGCAAATAAAAAAAAATGTGATCATCAGTTTGACAACACATGTGCTGCAAATCCTGCAAACACAAAAACGCACTGCATATACAAAAAGCGCTGCAAAGAGCACAAACCACAATGTTTCAAGGGGGACCCCAAAAAGTGACAGACCCCACTAGGACCTGTGTCCAAAACCAGTTCAACTCACCCTTCACTTATTCACTGATCCCTATATAGTGTACGGCATTTGAGTGCACAATGTGTTCACAATCATTAAATACTATAAAAACTGCAAACAAAAATAAACAAGTGAACATTATGTCATGTATTTATTATTTTTAATAAAGTGTTTTTCAGTTTGCTAGAAGCTCACGGTCACTGATCAGGGTCACCTCAGGCGGCCGTTACGATTACGGCACATTAGTACGCTACAGATGATTAACGAATATTTTTAAATCATCCACTAAATTATCATCTCTTAAAGTTTAATGAGTTAACAACAATGCCACATATTAAAACACTTTTCTGTTAGTGAAACACATTACATTGAGTTAATGCCTACATAATATATTTTAATATGTTTAGTTTGTGATGTTGTCAAGTAGGGTCCGTCACTTTTTGGGGTCCCCCTTGAAACATTTCCGTTGTAGTTTGTGCTATTTGCAGCGCGTTTTTGTGTTTGCATGTGTTGTGAGGATTTGCAGCACATGTGTTGTCAAACTGATGATCTCGTTTTTTGTTTTGTTTTTTTTTTGCATGTGTTTTCTTATTTGCAGCGCTTTGAGCTCTCACGGCCACCGTAGGAACCACATGAAAAGCCATAATTTCAGGTTTAGGACACAAATCATACAATCATATTTGATTGCATGTTTGTGTTCTTCAGTTTGCATGGTTGTAAATTCAGTTGTAGTGATCTTTCCCACATGCACAAAACCAGATCATTGGCACCTGTCCGAGGTCAGGTCTTCCCTTGAATAAGGAGAAATTTTAGTGTTCTGTCTACGCTTGCTGAGAGATCTTGTACATTCATATTTTTGCTTATTTATTTAAAATCTTTTTTTATTTAATATCTATGATTTCATCTATTGTATGTAAAACAGGGAAGAATTGTGAGAATTAACAACTGTATTTATCTTTGAAATCGTATCCAATAACTTCAGAGAAAGAATATAAGCCAGAAACTGGACTGAAACCTACAACCTTTATACTTTCAGATGCATATACTTATTGTATAATATACCAGAGGCTTTCCTGTTCCTCCTTGCTTTATTTTTCAGGTGTGCTGCCTTCCTTTAAGGTCGTAATTAACAAATGTTCCCAATTAAGGTTGCCTTTGTTGTTTGGCAACATTTAGAAAGGTAATCTCCAAATTACACTGCAATTTGCCTAATATTTTAGGGCTAGCTAATGATGGGTAGCCAGCAGATGTGGACTGCAGTA
The DNA here is from genome assembly GCA_037194245.1 of Opsariichthys bidens. Taxonomy (NCBI): domain Eukaryota; kingdom Metazoa; phylum Chordata; class Actinopteri; order Cypriniformes; family Xenocyprididae; genus Opsariichthys; species Opsariichthys bidens. The sequence goes on from CM074298.1 coordinate 14,369,734, forward strand.
AAACTGCATTTCATCCGTTTTGTTATATTGAGCTGACCTGTGTCGCACCAGTTGAAATATATTATAAATGGGGCTGTCATTTAAAAAAAGATTCAAATTAATTGCATGGACATACTGATTAACCCCCAGATTACTGCAATACGTTACTGTGGCAAATGAGTAATCAGTTAAATAGACATTGCAAGTGGTTTTAGGGGTGTGTTTGTGTGCGATATAGTGTTTGTCATGTTAAATATGATAATTATACCACTGAAATATGACACTTGTGAAATATATTTAGATGATCCTAATTTGAAGCCATTCTTGGATCACTCATAGATGAAAGTGACAGGTCATGCCATAATGAGTAATGGTCAGAATGTAATGAGCAGATGAAGTGATCTGTCATAGATACATCACTAATGAGTGTAATTTGCTGTTGTAGTCAATGTCATCATGTAGGGGTATTACACCACCTGCCTCTGCAGCTGCTGGTTTCTACTCAAGCAACAGGAGTGTGTGTGTGCGTGTGTGTGTCTGTGTTCTAACTGTGTCGCACAAGACAGTTCATTGGCACTAACAGGTGTGTGTGTATATCAGCAGCTCATTAAAGTGGCATGTTTTCCAACACCAGGCATATTTAACATTAAATTAACACCCAGTTAACTTAATAACACCTCTGTGTTCACACTTTGACACTTGTCTATCTCTTTCTCCACCCTTTCACTCTCTTGCTATGAGATTTGTCTGTTTATTGCACATCACCACTAGAGCTCTGTTAAAAAAAAAAAACGAAAAGAAAAAAAAAACCTAGGGAACTTACTCTCTGCTTACATGCGTGGCTGTCTTCTAAGTCTGCGTCCTATCCATCATGTAAACTCATAAGTGACCGATTTGAAATGCTCTACACAGGCAGCAAATTTAGCTGACAGAGATTGATGTTAGCATGTTGTTAAGATTAAGATTCACGTGGATTTTTTTGGTATGGTAAGAAGTCTTTACATAGCCAAAGCATTGCTACATTATTTAATTAATTAAATTTGTAACTAACTATTAAATAATCAAGTGTGTAATTATGATGAATATAAATATTTTTAAATTATGCTTTTTATCCATATAATACATTTGGTATTAAATGAATTATATGTTTATATATCTTTTTTATTTAATGTAATTCAGTTTATTTTTTCACTGAGCTTGTCACTATGCATTCTGTGATTGCATTCTCCTAGACATGTCTACTTTTTGAAACAGGCAGCGTTGATAGACCCATGATGCCATAAAATGCTGCTTCCATAGGTAGTTCATTCGAAATACAGTAGTATAATATGTTTACAATATATTTGTAATTGTGTAATGTTTTAGAATGATCATTACTGAATGGAAACACACCTTTCTGTTTCTGCCATTTAAAGGTAGGGTAGGGAATTTCGGAGCAGTCTCCTTTCCTGAGCAATCTCCAAAGCCACGCCTCCTCCAAAAGACACGAACGCACACAACAGAGTTTGCAAAGTGTCATGAGACGAGAGACGGCATTAAATTACCTCATGTCTCAAAGCACATGACATCACAATAATAATGAACGTAAACAACTTACTGAGCTCTTGCTTGCACCACCAGACTGCTGCAGATTCATTTAGGCGTTGATAGTGTTGACAAAGAAAGATCCATAGAAGATGTTTAATATTTAGACCACTTCTACTATTGATTGATGTCAGGATGTGAATCAGTATAACAAAAAGTGTTTATAAAACAAATTGCCTACCCAACCTTTAATGGAGCTGGGTGGAACGAGAAAGTGCCCCCCCCCCCCCTCCCTCACTGTAGTTCCAGGAGAGCTCTGAGCCTGTCAGCACACTGGATATTTATCCTCCGATGTGAGCCCAGTCAGCAGGGAGTCTGTGTGATCCATTACCACAGCTCTACTTTACATAGGGGTGCACTCATGCACAGACGCAAATGCACACAGTGTGAACGCGTGTTTGCTTTGGTAGTCATTGTTGACCGTAGTCTTTGTCTTCAAGGTTGTAAGAGTGTATGTGCACTGTTTTAGAGATTACATAAGCTTATGCTGTCAGTCAAACCAAACTGCTTTTAAAAAAAGCAAGTCAGTCAGTTTACTCAATAACTATCTTGGAAAATGGTTTTCTGGTCATGTAAGAACAGCCTGTATCTACATGAATGAGGAAAAACTTAATATAACTAGTTATCAATTTAGTGTCACTCTAATTTAATTGGTCAATTGTCCACTTTAGACATTCTGCTAACTATAAGTAAATTTGTAACTACATGTCAACTACCAGTCACTGGAGAATTAGTAGACTGTGTTCTTTATTTCTGCAAACACTTTGTTTTGATGGTCCCAATTTTGCAAGTGTATGTCAACTTATTCTACTAACCCTAACAGTCTACTAATACTGTAATGAGAGTAAGGACTAGACCATGCGGTGCCATTACCAATAAGCTGAGTGCCTTTTATAATGGAAAGCCACCATGTTGAGGGATATGATTTCTCCCATTCATTTATTTAGTCTTTCCACTTTTTATACTGTCTCTGATGAAGCACACACACACACACAGAAAGGAGAGAAACGAACTAATGCCATACATTCCTGGAGCACCTTGCACCTCTGTTCAGACTTCTGTATTGCCTCAGTCCATTGTTTATTGTGTTCTGTAGTAAAATGATGAAAATATCCCTGGTCTGACTCAAAGGGGGCCATTGTAAGAAGAGCATTACTAACTCTGAACCTGTCAACACTTGCCCATATTGTGCTGCTACACTATAATAAGATGTCCTTTGTACAGTAACAAGTCTGTAATCTTCATATATTAGAGGCAGTTTTACCTGCACGCTCCTGAACACACACAGAGAACTAATGGCAACATGACCGTCTCTTTAATTTCACATTCTTGTTTGTTTTATCATTGATCTCACAAAAGTGAATACTGAACAGATACTGCATTTATCAAAAAATGGCTAAAGACATTTAGAAGTGTTTAAAATGTTCTGTCAGTTAACCTAGAAACTGTACTTTATGTATTAAAATCTAAATTAAATAAGGTGCGATGTACATTTTAACAAAATATACACACGGAATGAACGTAAATCAGATGCGTCTTGACTTGTATCATCTTGAAGGAGTTTATTTTGCAATAATGGCTGGCTCATTGTACATTATCCCATTTATTACATGGCTACTTGCTAAATAAATAAATAAACGGACAAGAAATATTGATTTAAAATGAAATGATTTTAATATGTGAGAAGAAAATGAGTTGTCTAAGTAGGAACATTTTGCTGACCGTGTCAAATATACAGTTTAATAGCCGTTATACAAATAAATATCTGACCACACAGTGCCGCAATTGATCATGACCATGCAATAACTGGTTATAATCCGATCAGTGTAATTTAATACCTGACTGATAAAGGTTATTTATTTATTCCAAGTAGTGTGTGTGTGTGTATTTGTTTCCAGTTATTAGTTTTATCAGTATACTTGCGTATGTGCTTTATAATAGATTTGTAATATGTGAGCCAAACACTGGACCTATTCCAATGATCATGGTATTTATTTTAAATATGTTGAAGTATCAGTTTAAATAGCATGGCACATGAATACAGTATCCAAGTACCAAATTACCATGTATAACCATTTGTTGCCTTTACTGTGCCATTCCACCACAATCTGAAATGTGCCTCTCCTTGACTCTCTCATGGCTTTGTATCTACAGGGGCAGAGATTCCTTCAGACCCAAAGGTGGTGGCCGCCTCCAGTTGGAACATGTCCAGTGGAGCTGAAAGAGGTGAGATTTAGCCCAGCTCTTATAGGCCACTCACCATTAGGCCTACAGTAATGTGACAGATCGACAGAGATTGCTGGATGTTTTGTCTGGAGATGAATGTTAGTTTTGATTGCCAAAGCAGACAGCAGTACTAGCAGGAACATGTGAGCTCTAGGATGGCAGCATTTTGAAAGAAGCTTGTTATGTGTTTTAAGTCATCCTAATTCTTCAGTCTGGTACAGTGCACACTAATTTGGGGTTTTCCGTGCTCATGGTAAACTAAGATCTGTTGTGTCTGTGCTATCGTTTTAGGCGCAAGTTGGAACAAAACTCAAGAACGCATCTTCTATAAGATCACCAAATTTCAGTGCCATCATGCAACTCCATTTAGTTTCTCTCCTTTTTTCTCTCTCTAATAAATATAAATAATATCTAGCAACACATAATAATAGCACTCCACCCCATTCCTTCCATTTCAAGACCTATTTCTATCGTTCTTTTATTTGTCATATAGTTCAAGTGTTTTTCCTGTCTTGAACCAAATTCAGTAGTAATTAAATTAAAAGAGAATTGGAGTCATTATGTCCGCTATGTGATTTCTGCAAATGGTCCCAAATTGCTTTGGGATTAATATTTAAATCACAGTTGGATTTGTTGCCTGGCGTTTGAATACAGCTGTCAACACAAGAACTTTCTTTTGAGGGTTTTTCCTTCGACCAGCAGCTGACTTATGCTTTAGGTCAGAAAACAGAAAAGTTTTAAAGAAACAAAAGATCTGTCTGCTAGAAATATGATGTATCTTTTTTTTGTATATGGGTATTTCTTCAACTATGAAGTAAACATTTTTACTCTCTTTATTTATTTATTTATTTAATTTGTCTACTAAAATGTACATGTATAGTCAGAATTATTTCCACCCTTGGTAAATATGATCAAAGATGGCTATAAAAATAAATCTGCATTGTTAATCCTTTTGATCTTTCATTACAAAAAAATCACAAAATTCCTTTCCAAAAAACCTTTAATTGAAGGAAAAACAATTGAAAGTGGAGGAAACTTTTATATTGGTATATTTCAAAACGCATTATTATTATTATTTTTTTTTTCTTTTTTAATTACTATTTTATATGTATTATATGTACTCTCCCCTCCAATAACTATCAGCACAGTAAAAAAGGAGCCTACAGTCTACACACCCGCGCTGCCAACAAAAGATGCCATTGTCTTGATCTTGCTAACTTTAAATAGTCAGATTTGCTTCTTCAAATCATCTTCCAAAGTTTTATAAATAAACAACTGAATTGCATGTGCGTGTGGGTTTGTGTGCGGTTGGTTCCTTCAGGCTGAAATACATAACCAGTCACCGCATGCTTACATCATTAGAAGGAAGTGGAAGTGTCCAAAAGATTAGACTTGTCAGTCAGATGCATTATGGGTCGGAACTGATCCCCTGTGGTTGTATTCTTCATTCGAATCCATTTTTGGACAGCCATATTTGTATATTGTTATAAGAGAGCTGATGTTTGGATGGAGGAAATTAAGATGAAGGGATAAAGAAGAGATCCACCAGGGGAAAGGAAGTTACTTTCCCTGCTGCCAGCCTCAGACCAGACATGTCTGGAACGAAAGCAAGAAGGCAGTAAAAAGAGAGTGGGGAAAAGAGAAGGGAGGAGGTGTGAATGGACAAGAGGAAGGATGAAAAAGAAGAGAAAAGGGAGCGGAGTAATGGTTGGTTGGTGTGTATATTAGTCACTTCATTTGTCACCCAGACCTCGGGTATCTCACTTTGGTTTCATATAGAGAGATTGTGACCATAAGAAATGACTAAGGTCTCAAAAATCTACATGATTAATATATTTTGTAGTGTAAATTTGCAGCGACTTGCCTTTGCAAAGTTTTTCGAGCTTTTTCATCCCAGAGACCCCGAAATATGATGATGTGATACTAAAAAGCTATATATTTTCAGTGCAATTTAAACTTTGTTGTAAATAAGAAGTGTAATATTATAAAGACAGGATGTTGTTTGCAAAATAAACATTTTAATTGGCTTTTATATTAATAATATAATAATGTTGTAAACATGACTGCAAATTTAAATTATTTCCTTAAAATATGAATTATTATTGTAAATTATTGCAAAATGGGCATAATTGACTTCGTTATAAAACCAAAAGATTTTTTGCTGTAAAAACCAGGGTCGTCAATGTCATTTATAATAAAATGAGTTCATAAATAATAAATAGATGAGTTAATAAATATAATATTCAGTAACATTTAGTCTCATGATCATGACATGGTTTTTAGGAAGCGATATATCTGTTTTTTGTTTTTTTAAATATATGAAATCAAGTATGTATTTTAGATCAATTTTAGTTGGGATCAAATATAGGGTCACTTTAATGTTTTCAAATAAAATTTCAACACAATATGTAGTGTCTCATTCTCCTAAATCCAGTTTCTGAAAAAGACAGCTTTTCCTAGGTCCATGCCTCATATTCCTATTAATGTTGTGGTCAACAAAATCCTGCTCAAGGATTGCTGGTAACCCTAGATGGAGTTTTCTGAACTCTGCTGTCAGGTATAGTTCAAACAGTGCTGGGGTTTCTGAAAGGTGAATACTGAAGTCAGTGGAATTCACCTCCCACCACAGCAGGGCTAATATTGTGGATGTACCTGCGCAGCTGTGGGCCCTGCGGCTGCTTACCCTGCCTGTAACCCTGGGGGGCCACACTCATGGCTCCTACTCAATATACTTTTATTAATTTTCTCGTCAAAGTCACATTCCTTGCATTGCACCATAGTCTGGCCTCCTGTGAGAAGATGCTACAGAATTTGGAGAGAGAGAGAGAGAGAGAGAAGGGATTACTGTTACTATTACAACCACTATAAATTCAGACTTAAGTGAACTAATATGACATGACATCTCATCCAAAAGTTTGTATTTCACAGTTTTACCGTTAAGATTTATCATATCATACATCATAGATTTACAGATGATTTTCACTGCTTCACAGATTTGTAATGCATAACAGAGTAACTTTTTAGGTGGCTTTGAAAATATATATTTTTTTCTTCATGGGCATTGCAGAAAATTCTTGAGTAACGAGTTAAATGCCACCAAGATGAATAATATTTGATTTTGAGCACAAAAAAAAATTCATTTGAAAAGCATTCATTTGAAAATCTTGAGAAAAAAACTAATTTAAATGTCTTTAATGGAGGAATTAACTACTCCTCTCATAAAGCATGGTGAATGACATAAATGAATCAGAAAGAACTATGGATATTCATTGATCAAAATGTAATATTATACCTCTCTTGAAATATATATTACCTAAAATCAGTTGCTCTTTTCCTTCTGGGACCCCACTTTTGCACTTTAGTTTGTTAGATAGCAGTGATTAATGCCCTAGTGTAGTAGCGGCTCTCTTTAAGTATTGACAGATTGTTGGAGTCTATGTCTGATATGCACACAGTAAATCCGCGTTGAGTGAGAGGAAAAGTTTACTTTTACTCTTTGCTTGGCTACATGAGTAGGGCTTGTCAGGATGCCACCAAGAGCCTGTCAGAGCTTGTCTGCCAAACCGATCATATAACTCCACAGGAAACCCTAGGGAAATCTACAGAGTAAAAGTTGTTCCATACAAATAATTTTAACCTGTTTTTTTTTTTTTTTGTTTTTTTTTGCCAGTATGATCTCATTAGTATTCATTGTCATTTGTATGCCAAGTATACAATTTTATTTTAACAATATCAATGTGTTATCGACATCTAAAACAAAATGAAACATACTGCTAAATTGGGTATGTGAAATGTTTACGGTGTTAAATAAATGATAACCAAATTGAAATATCATATATTATAAATACAAGTTAATGCATAAATGCATTTATGCTCTACATTTCAACATCTATCGAAATGTACAAAAATGGATTTGTGCTTAAACCACACATTACTAATACCTACAAGATCACATTGTTTTCACAAGCACCCACACGTACCATAATCCACTATAACCCCAATTCTGGTTTCAAAGTGTTTCAACACACCGTCTCTGTAACTTTCCCATAGATTTGAAGTGTTACTACATAAGTTCCCCTCTATGGCCTTACTCAGACCAGAATGGGTCAGATCTGCTGAGCTCACTACAAGTGCTTTTATTTCCCTCCCAGCACCCATGAAATATTAGGGGTTGTCATGTTTTTGCTGGCCCCTTATCAAAGTTAGCTGTAGGCCTGGCAAGACAGATTTTCTGGAGACAGAAGTTTCCAGAAACTTCAAGAGTTTGTTCTGTCCCCTCTGGCTCTATCCACCCCATTGAGACAAACTAATGATTTACCACCTAGAGGTAACCACTAAATATCATGCAAAGAATTCCTAACCAGCAGCTTAGAGGTTTGTTGTACATTGTACAGTGTACATATATATAGTTATAAATACCCGCAAACACTAAGAAATTCCTCTTGGAAAAACTTTTGATTTACTACACATCAAATAATGACCGTTTAAAGGATTAGTTCTGTCGTTATTACTTAACCTCATGTTGAACCAAACCCGTATAACCTTTTTTCAACACTGTTCCCTTTGGTTAATCTGAGTGAGTTAGCTACATTGTACGTTTTTAATAACTTTTCTGTCTTGTCTTGTCCTTTCAGATCACTTCCTAAGGCTGGATGCTCCGATGAATAATATCACTACCTCCCTCGGACAGACAGCTGAGTTACATTGCTACGTTTCAGGGAATCCACCACCCACAGTCCGCTGGCTTAAAAACGATGCCCCTGTGGTCCAGGAGCCGCGGCGTGTCTCTTACAGGCCCACTCAGAATGGCTCGCGCCTAAGAATCCGAAACCTGGACACCACAGACACCGGGTACTTTCAGTGTGTGGCTACCAACACCTATGGCACAGTATCTACCACAGGAATCCTGTTTGTCAAGTTTGGTGAGTGTTTTTGGAATTTAACGATATTGTGATGATTTCATAATTGGGTGACTGATGACGGATTGCAGAAAAACTTCAGGTTTGTGTATTTAAACATATCCCATCTCACCAGGATATCTATGATAGAGCAGATTACATTAGGAGGTTCTCAGTTTTTTTGTTTTTTTTTTAAGTATCAATTTAAATTTAAACAAATGCAGCAAACACCAAATATGTGTTAACCCTTTTCCTGGCGTTGTGAAAATATATGTATTTCACACATCATGCAAATGATCATTTACTTGCTCTCATGTCATTCCGAATCTGTGTGATTCTTCTGTGAAACATAAAATGATAACCTGATCTCAATCTGTAAAAAGATTTTCTCCTAGGAAAATTTTATGAGGTGACAAATTCATGTGAATCATACAAATGATTAACAGTTTTAGAAATAAAGCAAGAAGATCCACCCCTAACCCAACCATCACTTGGGGTGTAAGCGGATTGTTCGAAAACAGACATATAAGACTGAATAAATTCATATGAATTAGCCAACAATTCGCCAAATCATAAAACGGATAAGAATTGCCATGAGATTGTGTTAAAAAGAATATATTTTATAAAATTTCTCAGTCCCTGTATCTGATTATACCTTTTTAGTAGGGCAAAGATAGTTGTAAACAGTAGGCCATAGAAAAACGGAAGACGGAAAAAACTCTGACCATTTAAACTATGTAGAACACATTTTTTTAACAGTTGCAACATTGATTCCTCATTAAATGTTGTACCTACTCAATATGCGATTTTGGACACACCTTATAATATTTCTTTTGTAGATTGTACCCCATTGATTTTCATTATATGAACAAAAAGTTCATATTACAGTCTTTCTTGAGATAAAAAATATAATAAGCGGCAGAATTCAGCAAAAGTGAAGTAACGGCATTTGATATCTAGGAGAAACAACTGAGATATTAAAGATCTATCTTAAAGTAGACCACATATATGAATCAGGAACTGTTGCAAAGTAGTGGTCCCTCCATTTGCAATAAAGACCGTTGTAAATGTCCTGAAGTCCTGTGCCATAAATGTGTTTTTAGTGCATCTTCATAAGTGTAGCACTTTACCGTCCTCAGACCTTTAAAGTAATAATCTTGAGAAACTATGTAGGTCTGATGAGATCACTGTACTCCATGATGCCAAGGAGCCATATTGGCCGCATGTGTTATGCTTCTTTGTGGGCGATTTGTTCCTAACATGTTGTTAAAAATCCCCACTCTCTCTTTCTTCCAGATCCTGCTCCCACCCCTCTGCCTGGAAGGCCTTCACCGTAAGTCCATTTTCCTTTCCACTGTGCTGTACCCCATCTAAAATTCTCCCATTATCTGTCATTAAACATTCAAGAGCAAAATGGGGAAAAAAGGAACTTTGGATAGGCAAATGATTTAATTGCTCCTTCAAGAGCTGTCTGGGTAAAGCATTTCTACTTTATGTGTTTACGAGTGGATGATATAGACCTGCACATAAAGGAATTCATACTCTTGTCTGTAAGGTTTTATTAGTTTGACTGGCACTTCACTTACTGGGATTTAAGCATAACATTTCCAACCTATATATTATATATTTCTATATAGTTTTCTCATGACAACTCTCTGAAGATTTTTAGCATGTATATGGAATTGGCAGAATAGATCTGCTATTCTACTGCTGAATTGCTGCTGCAGTAGAGTATTTCTGTTGTTGTTGATTTATTGCTGCTGCTGCGGCGCAAGTACAGGAACTTGCTACTGCCAATACATATGCCGATATGCTGCTGCAAGTAAGACATATATGCTATTTGTGCAGTAGCACTATCAAAAAACCCATAGCAGATCTATACAGGGTTTTAGAGGAACTCTGAAACATGCTGCAAACGGCTATAGTGAATGTAACCAGCCATTTAAATGTGTTGAGCACTTTTGGATCAATCAGCTTGTTCTAAAGTTAACGCTGTAATTATTGTCAGCATTCGTTAGAATCATCAGCCTGCACCATATATATGTATATGTATGTATGTATGTATGTACTGCGGGTAAAATTAATATTGAATACGTTAACATTTTTTTTATTATACAAAGTTCCAATTCAGCAATTCACACAAAATCTTGACCAGACGTTGGTCTGGTCAAATCAATACAAATAAGGAAATCATAATACTGCAATACATAAAAAAAAGTTGTGTAATAAAGTGAAATGACATGGGAGGGAAAGTATTGAACACATTAAAAAAAGCAGTACACCAAGGCAAGGCAAGAAAACAACAGATTTGACTTATTAGTTCTACCTCCTACCTGTGCAAACTAGAATCAGTTGGGTTAGTGCATGTTGTTAGTTTAGAAAAAGGCTTACCCACCTCTGAATGCAAGTATTGGGAATGAGGCAAAGGGTAGAGGCAAAGAGCTCTCCCAAGACTCTCACTACAAGATTTTTGCCATACATAACAACTGTACTGGTTACAGATGGATTTTCCAACTCCTAAATGTTCCTTTCAGCACGATTGGGGCCATTTTACACTACAGAAAGGAACATCATTCCACTATCAACTGGCCATGCAAAGGAGCTCCTCGCAAGATTTCTGCTCAGGGAGTTAGAAGCTTAGTCAGAAGTGTAGCCCAAGACCCATGGAGCACTCAGAAAGAGGTCCAGAAAGACTTATAGGCCGCAGGTACAGTTGTCACAGAGAAACCACAGAAAGCTCCATTGTTGAAGAAAAGGCATGTTGAAGCTCATTTGAAGTTTTGTACACAACATTTGGAAAGTTCTGAACTACTGGGAGAATTTAATGTGGTCAGATGATACAGAAATCGAACTTTGGCAACAATACCACATGCCATGTCTGGAGGAGAAATGGCTTTGAATATGATCCTAAAAATACCACACCAACAGTGATGTTTTTGAGGTGGAAGCATCATGGTATGGGTCTGTCTCTTCTCATGGTATTGGCAGAATCAATGTTATTGAAGGGAAGATGAATGAAGCCATGTAGTGGGCATTTTTGAGATGAATTTATTGCCATCCACCAGGATGATGAAGATGAGACTTTGGACAACTTTCCACCAGGACAACAATCCAAGAGTTTGAATTGGTTCCAGAAGAAGAAAATAAAGTTGTTAGAATGTCCCAGTAAATCACCAGACCTCAACAGAGCATTTGTTGAAGGAACTGAAGATCAAAATTCACAAGAGGGACCCCCAGTGTATTCAAGTTTGGTCAGACAGGATGCGCCTTGAAGCTGTCGCTGCAAAAAAGACTTTTCTACCAACTATTACATACAATCTCAGTTAGTGTGTTCAATACTTTTTCCCCATGTCATTTCACTTTATTACACATAACTTTGTGATTTCCTTATTTGTACTGATATCTTGAGCTAATGCCAACATCTGGTTAAAATTTTATGTGAATTGCTGCATTGGAACTTTGTATAATAAAAAAGTGTTAACGTATTCAATATTTATTTTACTCACTGTATGTATGTATGTATGTACATGTAATGTAAAATCTAGAATTGAATTCTGTAATCAATTCATCATATTTTATTGCAATGTATTTTTTTTTTTACTGTTGTCTCATAGTTCATTGCAAATTCATTGTACCAGAAACTACGCTGAGGTATGGTAATTAGAGTGTTCTGTAAATGTCTGATTTACAGTTTTATAGTAAGAGAGAGAGGTCCGGAGACTTCAGCAGGTCAATTCTAGGTTAGCAAAGACAAATGAAGATATTGTCCATGTTGCTTGCATGCGTCTCGTTTAAGGTTGTAGGGATGTTAGCATTTGTATGTCTAACTTCATTAAAATCAGCCAGCACCTGTTTGTGCTAAAATGTACAACCAGGCTCACCACATGTTTCTGTTTCAGCCCACTCAGATTTCAGACAGTACATTAATACACTGCCTTCATGTTTCTCTTTTAATCATACCATATTTCCATGCTGCAGGCTTCAACACCCACTGTAGCCATTTAACATTGGAGCACAGATATTTATTTTATAGAGTTATGATAGCATATAGTTGTTTTAGGTCCCCGTAATACTTTCAATGTAGTGCAATGGGAATTTAGTAAGTTGTTTTTGCCTTCACTAGCATCTTCTCATATTATGTAGCACTGTTAAAAGTAAATAGTCGCATGGTTTTTATTTACAGTACTGATGCGAATCTCAAAGTGCTGCAGATTTCATTTCTCAGCACTGTGGATATTCTCGGTCCAAATCAAAGTATGAACCCCTGACCGTTTGACGTGCCTGGCTGCGCTCCAAATCACATTAATATTGATTAAAGTCCACAAACCCGCCTGTGTGCCTCTAAGCCTCGTAGAGGCGGCAGCGCGGCTAGTTTTGGGCTTGCTGCCGTCATTGCGCTGACTGCATTGAGGAGCACAGAGATCTCTTTGAGCCATATGTTGGCCTGTTGGTAATCATTAGTGTCATCATCAAAGAAAGTCATCCTGTCAGCATCCATCAAGAGGAAAAGGGTCAGTATGCTGTCTGTCTTCTTTGCTCTCTTTCTCCTTTATGTGCCTCCTTCTTTTTTTTCCCAGAGAAGTATCAAAGTGTCAGTCATGTCTTGGTGAGAGGTACCTGGTAAAGAGGGTGTGGGGTAAGAGTGTCCCAGGTGACATGTTGTGGCTGGGACTCTAATGAAACTCTTCCTTTAATGAACTCCAGAGCAGAGGTGCGTTTGGAGGTCTGGTGTCAATGCATAGACTGAAAGCTGAACTAGCCACAGCTGGTCTTGAGCTGGCCTTGTAGTGGGGAAGAGAGGAAATATGAGAGAAAGTGGGGAGGGGTATTGATGTCTAAAGGGCAAAAAGTCAATGAATAGACAGGGAAAAAGGGATTCACATTCAATTCACATTTATTTGTACGGCAATTTTCATAATACATATTGTTTCAAAGCAACTTTACAGAAAACTAGTGGTTTAGTGGTGAGAAAACCAGTTTTTTGAAAAATCAGTTCAGAAAGTCTGTCTTATTTTCGTTATGTGAAATTATTCTAATGTCTTTCCAAACCTCTATCACTTTCATCTATGAAACCCAAAAGAAGATATTTAAAAAATATATATATATATTGTCCATATAATTAAAGTCAAAGGTGTCCAGTGTTATATTTCTGACTTAATATCTCAGAAATGTGACTTTATTTCTGGTAAATGTGTCTTAATACCTTACATTTGTGATTTTATTTCTCATAATTGCGACTTCATGCCTCAAAAAATTGTCCTTATTTCCTGTAATTGCAACTTAATTTTTACTGTATCTTACAATTGTGACTTTTATTTCTTATATATACAACTTCGTATCTTACAAATTATTTATTGTATATGCAACTTAAAATTGTGACTTTATTTGTCTTTACATGTCTCACAATTGCAGATTAGTTGTTGGACCACATTGACTTTGATTGAATGGACAACATTTTTTTTTTTCAAAATATCATCTTTTATGTTCCACAGAAGAAAGTCAGTCATACAGGTCTTGAACGACATAAGGCTGAGTAAATGATGACAGATTTTCATCTTTGGCTGAACTAACCCTTTGAGAGTTTGACCATAATGGAGTCCCTTGAGCCCTTTATGGCAGAGGAGGTTGTTGGGTGGTTTTGTTTGATAAGGGCGGATTTGGCTTTGATTCAGTTATGTGAGGTTAACTCTGCTTTATCTTTTGCAAACGGAAGGGCTTGAATAAGGTAAGCTGGTCTTGAAACAGCAGGTAGGGGCAGCATCTACATACAGTCCTCTGTTGTGTCTTGCACGTCTCAGATGCTCACCACAGCTGCGTGTCATGATTAGGCTACTCACACTGAAGACCTTATTCATAGACTTTTTAATAAATGCAATATGTTTTCTTCCCCCTTTTCACTGCCCTTCACTTTTAACGTTGCCTTTTTTTATGGGGACCACCTGGAAAGGAGGTAATCGAACACCATGGATGAGGAATGGGCCTGAAAGTTGAAAGGAGAAACAATGGCCACTGTTGTTCTGGTCCAAATGTCAACCATCCTGTAGAAGAGAGGTCACAGCATCACACCTCACTCGCCCACTCTTTCGCTCGCTGAGGCTGTTGATGATGGGATGTTGTTGAGAAGCACAATAGGAAGAATTTAATAGTTGAGAACAAACTTTCAAGGGAGATAAATAACTCATCAACCCACATATTCCTTTCTTCCTTGAAGCATTTTGATTGGTCACTGGTTGCTCTTTTAAGGGATAGTTCACCCAAAAATGATCATTTCTGTCAAACCTGTGTAAATTTCTTTGTTCTGCTGAAACAAAGGAGGATATTTGGAAGAGTGTTTGTAACCAAGCAGATCTTGTCCTCCATTGACCACCATAATAGGGAAAAAATGCGATGGTAGTCAATGGGGGCTGAGATCTGCTTGGTTACAAACATTCTTCCAAATATCTTCCTTTGTGTTCAGCAGAACAATGACATTTATACAGACAACTTGAGGGGGAGTAAATGATGAAATATTTAAAAGAAAAAAAAAATTGGATGACCTATCCCTTAGGTCTAGAATAGCTCAGAATTTAATGTTTTGTTTCTTATATTTCTCACAATTGCAGTTTTATTTCCCACAACTGTGACTTTATACCTCACAATTGTCACTTTATTTCTTATTTTGAACTTTCTCATAATTACTTGTTTTATTTTTTACTCTCTCAGAATTGTGACTTTAAGCCATACATCACTGCTTAAAGGTGAAGTATGTAAGATTTTTATGTTGAAGTACTTTCTCTGAACTGTTCATTGACTACTATTAGTGTGCCATTGTTGGGTTTATCTCCACCAAACGTATAAACATTGAGCTCCTAAGGCACCATAAAAACATTGAGAGCAACCCGCTCAGATCCGTCAGTATCTTTCCAGTTGGGCATGGCTACTGTAGCAGGCTGAGCCAGAGGGTGTTTAGCCAGTGTGGGACCATGGTTGATGAGTTACATGGGAAAAGAAACTCAGCTTTGGGTTACAGTTGTGCAAGCCAAAATTCACTACATTTAGACTTTCAAATACTATACAAGTCATGAACACATCAAAGTGGACAGGGCATCGCGATGCTATGCGCTACAATGTATGCTTCAATACAATACAGCATCATGATACACCCGTTCAGAAAAATAAATGTTCCAGTTTATAAGGTTTACTGTGATGTGTCCAGTGTAGACCATCTCAAAAATTTCTGACGGAAAACGTGGCCAACACAGATGCATTGGATAGGTTTATTATAAGCCTACTCAATTGCTTGCTCATGACGTATAGCAACACTGCTAAACATATTCTGAATATGTTGGACCTTTTATTGAAAGCAGTACTTTTACCTGTTGAGACATGCCTTCACAAGCACCACAGAAGATGTTTTTGATTTGGAGAAGACAAAAGAGGCATTTGCAAGTCTTTTTGACAATTCGCTTTATTTTTGTAATTCCGCTAGGTGCCACTAGTGTCTCAGAATCTACATACTTAACCTTTAACTGGTATAGCGATACCAATGACAAGGTCATATGTTTGATTCTTAAGGAATACATGTAATGAATCAAATTTGTAGTTTGAATGTGCTGTAATTTTTTCAATTACAGGCCTTGAAAATGACAGTTTGTACCGTTTCTGATTCTTGTTTTTTTAGTTATGTCTATCTTCCATCACTAGTTTCTCTGAGAATGAGCTGCTTTCAGTTAAAGTGGTGCACATTATTCATGCTGGGAGTGCAGCTAAGGTTATCCTTATCAAAATATCATTACCTTACTGTAAATAGACACGAGTTCTGTATTGTGATTTTTGCATGAAGAGACAGCTTAATGTAACACAATGCAGTTGCACTGCTGGTTTCCCATGAAACGTCAACGGAATTCTTTAATAGGCGTTTTAACCATACTTTTCTTCAAGGTTGTTTATAACATCCACTTTTTCCTCTTTGGAAAGATTAATATTACCGTCATGACCTTGTCATGCCTGTTTAACTTTCTCCCAGCTGTTCATTGTTTTTCTCGAATAAAATGAAATTTTAGAATGAGATGCTCAGCTTTTTACAATTTCTGTTTAAACTAACCTGCTGAATGGTGGATCAAACTGGTCTTAACAAAGTCCAGACTGTTGTTCATTCAAGGCTTGGCTATTGGGGTATGGGTTCTGGAGACATCCCAGAAGCCTCAGCATTGTCTGAAGGAGCACGTCCTAATGGGGGCCCCCGATCTTCTTTTGAGTAACGACTACCATAATACTACTGAAAGCTATTCAAGTGCTTCAGTTTTAGAAAGCTCTCCATTTCAGCAAGGATTTAACAAAGGGCTCTCATAAATTCTGATCTGTAGTCGTCAATTGATGTTAAAGTTCTGCTGTTCAGTCATGTGATATATTTGACTCTTTTGAAGATGTATTTGGTCTTTCAGAACTATGTCACTGTGGTCTGTTGTTATGGATATTATTTAATTGTGAAGGTATGAAAGTAACTAGCAGCTATTTGTATAGTGTTCTGAGTTGGCACATTGAGTTACGGAACTTGTAAAAGCACCTCAGATTTACTACAAGTTCATAGTCCTTAATTGTTTTTTTTTTTTTTTTTTTACTTTTTACTTTTTCCTTACAGACATTTTTAATCTAATGGGACACATTACCCTTAGAAATGGTCACTATATATCTATGGAAGCCAGTTTTCCTCATCAGAGTAAAAACTAAAGGAATCTTTTTCATAATTCCAGCTTTATTTCTTGTGATAATAACTTTTTTGATTTTATATCTAACCATTGTTTTATTATCTCACAGTGTGACTTTATTACCTATTTTAGCTCTTAATTACTAGTTTGATTTTGTATTCTGAGAATTCCATGTGTACAGTCGTGGCCAACAGTTTTGAGAATTACATAAATATTGGAAATTGGAAAAGTTGCTGCTTAAGTTTTTATAATAGCAATTTGCATATACTCCAGAATGTTATGAAGAGTGATCAGATGAATTGCATAGTCCTTCTTTGCCATGAAAATTAACTTAATCCCAAAAAAACCTTTCCACTGCATTTCATTGCTGTCATTAAAGGACCTGCTGAGATCATTTCAGTAATCGTCTTGTTAACTCAGGTGAGAATGTTGACAAGCACAAGGCTGGAGATCATTATGTCAGGCTGACTGGGTGAGAATGGCAGACTTGACA
This sequence comes from Opsariichthys bidens, assembly GCA_037194245.1. Classification (NCBI taxonomy): domain Eukaryota; kingdom Metazoa; phylum Chordata; class Actinopteri; order Cypriniformes; family Xenocyprididae; genus Opsariichthys; species Opsariichthys bidens. Next base: position 14,387,601 of record CM074298.1, read on the forward strand.
TGTTAAAAGGAGGGTGATGCTTGAAATCATTGTTCTTCCGTTGTTAACCATGGTGACCTGCAAAGAAACGCATGCAGCCATCATTGCGTTGCATAAAAATGGCTTCACAGGCAAGGATATTGTGGCTACTAAGATTGCGCCTAAATCAACAATTTATAGGATAATCAGCAACTTCAAGGAAAGATGTTCAATTCTTGTAAAGAAGGCTTCAGGCGTCCATGAAAGTCCAGCAAGTGCCAGGATCGTCTCCTAAAGAGGATTCAGCTGCGGGATCGGAGTGCCACCAGTGCAGAGCTTGCTCAGGAATGGCAGCAGGCAGGTGTGAGTGCATCTGCATGCACAGTGAGGCCAAGACTTTTGGAAGATGGCCTGGTGTCAAGAAGGGCAGCAAAGAAGCCACTTCTCTCCAAAAAAGACATCAGGGACAGATTGATCTTCTGCAGAAAGTATCGTGAATGGACTGCTGAGGACTGGGGCAAAGTCATATTCTCCGATGAAGCCCCTTTCCGCTTGTTTGGGGCATCTGGAAAAAGGCTTGTCAGGAGAAGAAAAGGTGAGCGCTACCATCAGTCCTGTGTCATGCCAACAGTAAAGCATCCTGAGACCATTCATGTGTGGGGTTGCTTCTCATCCAAGGGAGTGGGCTCACTCAGAATTCTGCTCAAAAACACAGCCATGAATAAAGAATGGTACCAAAAACATCCTCCAACAGCAACTTCTTCCAACAATCCAACAACAGTTTGGTGAAGAACAATGCATTTTCCAGCACGATGGAGCACCGTGCCTTAAGGCAAAAGTGATAACTAAGTGGCTCAGGGACCAGAACGTTGAAATTTTGGGTCCATGGCCTGGAAACTCCCCAGATCTTAATCCCATTGAGAACTTGTGGTCAATCCTCAAGAAGCGTGTGGACAAACAAAAACCCACTAATTCTGACAAACTCCAAGAAGTGATTATGAAAGAATGGGTTGCTATCAGTCAGGATTTGGCCCAGAAGTTGATTTGAGAGCATGCCAACACTGCAAATACTGACTCTTTGCATAAATGTCATGTATTTGTCGATAAAAGCCTTTGAAACGTATGAAGTGCTTGTAATCATATTTCAGTACATCACAGAAACAACTGAAACAAAGATCTAAAAGCAGTTTAGCAGCAAACTTTGTGAAAACTAATATTTATGGCATTCTCAAAACTTTTGGCCACGACTGTATATTTAATACAGTCCAAAAAATATTACTAGGATGTCATTATCATCATTTTAATTTAGTAATTGTTAATGCCTATTTTCACAGCATTTTATTAAACATTTATTCCATTGTGTACACAATATCTGCTGACCTGACCAAATATGCACTCTTTATTGTAGCTCAAAAATTGATTATAACAACTTCAGAAAACTAGTTGCCCATGTGAGCACATACAGGCTCAGTCAAGATTTAAATCTCTAGCTTGTTATGGAGCTCTTTTAACTAAGTGTTGATTGACTGAAGATTGGAGCTTTAATATGAGTCTCTTGGTATATGACCTTTAACCTGGTATACTCTATGGCGGAGGTGCAGTCTGAAACTTGAGCCTGACCTTTCGAAAGAACTTCTTTTCCAGTCTGAAGGCAAGCAGTGTGGGTCAGCATACCTCCCCAGCACCCCATATGACGGCATATTAACCTCTACCACTCAATTACATCAGCAGACCACACCGTCCTGCCAGTGGACAGCCTGTTTATCTTTATTATAATGATCCGTTAATATATGCCAGCTGATATTAGGTCATCACAGACAAACATATTTGCAATTCAGTTAACCACAGCAATGATGCATGAAGGTTGGTTCTACACAATTTTTTAGACTATAAAACTACACAACTATGAAAGTGTCAACAGAATAATTTGGAATACATTTTGTTTATAATATATACGTATAATTGTGTGTGCGTGTGTGTCAGAGACAATATGTTTATTAGAACAAATACCATTAACATAATCATTTTCAGACTTCATAAAAAAACTGCACATGAACTTTTGTTATACTTTTTTTTTTACTGATCAAAGTTGAAGTTATATATATATTATACTCTTTATATGTAAAAGTTCATACACTTATTCAAACAATATTAGAACTAATTCCATATAATAATTTTAAGATTTCACACACACACACACACACACACAGGAAGTGTCCTCATAAACCATGTTTATGTTGTAATACCTGTCATTTCACACATTTGTGTCCTCATAAATCACATTTGCCAGCAACAGTGTGTGGGTGTGAAGTCTTAAAATTATATATATATTTTTTTCGCTGACTGTACCCGTATTGTTTGAATGAGTGTATATGCTTTTTATGATGTCAAGCTGTTCATTGTGTACATAAGAGTTTATGCATAGGAAATACTGGAAATATGCAATCTTAATGCTGAATAGTTGCTATAAATTATCAATAAGTTTAAAAAAAAAATGTAGAGGCTTGACCTGGTGAGTATTTCTAACATGTTTAGTGGTGGGCTTTTGTGTTGGTAAGCCAAGTTACTGATGCCATTTCATAACCCTTTAAATATCACTGACATGTCATGCTCCCTCACACTTTTATTGTATATAAAATTCAAACTAGCATTTTATATAATTTTTTTACTTTGATAGAGTTTATATTATGTACTTAGAGAGTCCACAGTCTCTCCCTCTTGCTGTCTTCTACCTTTCCCTTTTCTCTCGACTTTCTGCCCTGCACCCTCTCTTCAAGATTTTCCATGAACAAAGTCTGGCAGCCAAAACCTTCTGATTTTTTTTTTTTATGTGAGCTACAGCAGGCGCACGTTTAGATACACAACTGTAAATATGAATGAAAGCTCAGAAACGCTTTCTTTCTCCTTTCTTTTCACCGAGGGAATAAGTTATGTCTTATTCCCATTACTTTTAGAGGGACATGGGGCCAGTAAATTTGTTTTTATTGGGAGAGCATGAACTTTATTCCCAGGGCCCCTCTCAAATGGATAACCCCTTACCTGCAGCCCAAGTTCCTTTCTGTTTTAATGCATTTTACAGCCTTGGATATGCTAAAGTTATGAAATAATGTCTTAGTGAAGATAGTTTAATGATATATATAACATATAATGATTTGTTCTGTTGATATGAACAGAGATAAATAGGTCATGCATAAGGAAAGCAGAGACAGTTGTGTACAGTAAGCTTATTTATTGATATTCCCCGTCTTACATGGAGTCCCTGCGTTTTCCTCCACCTGGAAGTTAGCCGTGAGTAATGCATAATTACTCAAGGTTCCCCACTCTCTATAAAAACACACCGGCTGTGTTAAGCATGCATGTTCTTGTCATTTAAACAGCCGTGTTTGCATTATGATCTATAGGCTTTGCCTTTGTAAATCACAAGGTGTGACAAATCGCAAACACATATCAAAACATGGTGGAGAATCTTTCTTGGATAAAGGTTGTTCTTTACTCTGCTTAGTGATTATATGAGTCATGTTGTCAGTTTAGCGGTGCTTTGCCAAATCTTTGAGCCAACACTGATTACAGCATGAACTTCAGTCACTTTTTGGCAGACAAATGTAGATTCTCGCAGAGAGCAATAACATGAAGTAAATTACAGCGATGTCAGGATTCAATTTTATAAATTTTGCACGAGCAGATGCATTCACACCCAAATCTATTGAAACATGCCCATACCGAGTAGGAAATCAAAGTGCTACTTCAGTTTACAGAACAAAAACCTCTTATTCACTGAGCAAAGCAGTCTAGCCAGGCGCTATAAGCACTGATATAGTACAGTACTTTTGAATGCAAGTTTAAAAGGTTTTTTTTTTTTCACCATAATGTAATGGTCAGGTGGTGAACAGAATGTCATTTAAGAGAGAGATGCATGTTTGCAACTTTTCATGACAGAAAATCACAACAAAAGTAATTGACCCTTCACAAAGACCCGCCCCCTTTAGTTTCTGTTGCTTTGTCCGACAAGCAATGCGCTCTCACGCCACACATCATGAAGGAATGTTGTTTCAAGCACGGAAAGACGCGAGTGCACGCAATTTTTCAAATTCAAGTTCACCAACGTTAATCTACTAACTCCCCTGACTGCTTTGTCGGACAACATGGCGGATTCAGGGTTATGATTGGTTAGATCGCCTGTCAATCAAACTGCCGGCGAAGGATCGATTCATTAAATGAATAAGAACAACATTAATTTTCATAAATATTGTGGTAGCCTGCTGTATCCTTCACAATCAAGTACTCAGAACTGGTTTTAAAGATGGGTAATTGCACAAGGTAAATTGTCGTTACCACTAATTTTGTGGGTGTGTTTGCACTGATGAATCAGATGCTGAAACAATGCAGACAGCATGTGGAAATAAACAGCACTATCAGCTGATGCAATTCATTCTTTGTTTATTCCCCCTAATCACTTGTTGTCACACCTCGTCTAGTCAGCTCTGTTTGTTATTGAATGATCAGTACACATTGTGGCTCAGTGAATAGAAAAACAAACATGGACTATTTTGCGCCATGTATGTTGTCACCTCCCGCCCTAATGGGCTTCTAACAGCTTGACCTTTTGCCCTCTTTTGTTTAGAAAATCACTCAACTGCGCATTGTATAAGCAAATCATCTGTGGGGGTTATAATATACCCGTACAGACAATCTCCAGATTATTTGTTTCAACGACAGCAGTTGCACCCAGTGGACGTGGACCTTTAATTTGAGAAATTGGAGCCCCAGCATTACTCTCAGGGGATGTGACATGGTCAGTGCGGAGTAAAGAGTTGGAGCAGATAATCTTCTGGGTTCCTGTAGGATAAAGCACAGATCATAGATTTAATTGCTCAGCTATTCAGGCTTCTGTTAAATGTTCATAGATGTAGAGCTGTCTGGATACCACCATTTCAATAGTCTGAACCAGTGACATTTTATGATGCTTGATGGCAAAACAGGAAAAATTAAGATGTCATTGATTTGTGTCATTTTATGTACACGTACTATTTAACAAGTTAAATATTAATATAAATACTATGCAAAATTCCCTTTTACTTTCACAAATGTGTGTCCACAGTGTATGTACACAACTAGCCTATAATGGTAAAAATCCACCCATTCCTTTTTAAAAAAAAAAAATAGTAATCCCCTATAAATCATAAACCAGCTTCTCCAAACAAGTGGTTTCAGATTCACAGCCCCATCCATGACTGGCGAGGGAATCTGCCCTATTAGCTTAGCTCCTCCCCTGAGTGAGCTGTACACAGTCCGCCATGTTTATCTCCTCACCAGAGCATTTAAAAGCAGCATTCAAATAAGAAATGTATTCTTATTAAAGCTACTAAAGTTATTTACTCAAAAGCAGTGAGTGATTTTCTGTTTTTCTTTTGTTGCTTGATTCATATTAACAGCATATTTACAGCAGTAGGGACTGTATATTACGCTGCTTTCACTTTAATACACATATCTAATGTACACTTGCGATTTCTTTCCCTGCTGTTTACATTCACAAACACAACTGACTGTGTTTGTGAACTTTGTGTGTTTTTGACAGTTTAAATGCAATAAGATGCAAAAAAGAAATCAGTTTAATACTCGGTGGACGCACCGTCTCACTGGCAGCTTTCTGTGTGCGTGTTTCAGCTGTGTGCACACGGAAAAACATATATCAGAAGTTTAAAATGTTATGGCTTTAAAACGTGCAAATAATATCTTCTATCAAAAGATGATAATCTGTTTTTGCCACAGCATTGGAGGCAAAAGCTGTATAGACTCCGCCCTCTTCTATGAAGCAGGGTGGGGACTGGGGAGCAGCAGCTCATTTGCATTTAAAGATACATGCCCAAAAACAGCATGTTTTTGCCTCCACTCAAAAATGTGCATTTAGAACATGTTTTGATAAATTATCTGTGAGGTATTTTTATATTTTATTTTTTTATTCTGGGGACACCTGATACTTGTATAAATAATATTATTATTATTATTTGAGTAGTTTTCTCTTCTTAATAAATATATATTATAACTCAACTTTATTTACTCAACTTTTTCATAAACATTCAAAACCTGATGTTAATGTGTCTGCGTCTTTTCTTTCTCAGTGTATTTCTAAGATTAAAAATCTTTGGGTCACCCCACCAGTTACGTAAGTCTGGGTCCTTAAGTTTGGACACACTGGAATTTCAAACAAATTGAAATTTCAAACACATTGGAATACACTTGAATTTCAAGCAAAATTAAAAAAATAAATAAATAAGGGTGACATAGTTAACATTTGTTCCCCATGTTCAGAATACTGTCAAGACAATTTTTTCATCTTAGAAATATTGTCAGGTTGCGTCCTATGTTGTCATTCCCGGTGGCTGAAAAGTTCATTAACAGCTTTGTGTTTTCTCGTATTGATTATTATAATGCTTTGCTGGTCAGGGTCTCAAAAGCTACCCTAAATAAATTACAGGTGGTTCAAAATTCAGCCGCTCGAATCTAGAAACAGGACAAGGGATCACATCACTCCTGTCTTGGAGTCTTTACATTGGCTCCCTGTCAGATTTCATGTTAATTTAAAAATTCTCATGCTTATTTTTAAAGCTTTGCATGGTTTGGCTCCTCATTATCTCTCTGAGCTTTTAGCTCCCTACACACTAGCGCGTGGTCTCCGTTCCTCGGAAGCCGGCCTTTTAATTGTTCCGCTTGCCTGTTTAAAATCTGTGGGTGATATGGCATTTTCTTCAACTGCTCCGAGACTGGAATTGTTTGCCTGCTCAGATTAGGCAAGCAGATTCCCTTTAGTGTTTTCAAATTTTCCCTTAAAGCTTATTTCTTTAGGGTAGCTTTTACTTGGTTATTTTGTTATTGTTAAATTTCTCATTAATTGCTTTTGATAGTATGTTCTTATTTGGTATTTTGTTTTTATATCTCACTTATTTTAAAGTATTGTTTGTATAATTACGTGTTTTATTTAATCTTCTTTTTGTGAAGCGCTTTGAGATACTACTTTTTAAAGGCACTATAGAAAATATTATTATTACTATTATGACATTTTTGTCAGCTTACATTCAGTTGATATGATTGACTGTTATAAAAGTAAAGTGAAGTCAAGATTAGCATTTAGATTTTTTTTTTTTTTTTTACTCTCTACCGATCAAATGCCTAAACTTTGACTATAGTTTGCTTGTCCTAATTCTCTCTTTCTGGGAGATCTCAGGGGTCACAGGGTTGTGTCCTTTGCTTCTGTAATAGAGGCTGCTATTGTGGTAGTGTAACATGAGGACTCTTTCCTCTTTTTCTTCGTGGCTCCTAATGAGAGTCCCTTGGTGGCTGTCTTTCCTTTCCTCCCGAGATGCAGTCACGGACCACAGGCCCCCCGTATCACGGACAAACCAGTCCACTGTTACCTATATTCTCCCCATTGTTAAATATATTGCCACTGACCCAGGTCAAACTTTATCTAAGGAGAATACCTGACTTTGAATTGTATATTCTCTTTTCAGAACTCTTTCTCGAAGCTTATTTCATGCAGAGTACAAGTCTAGTCCTTTATAATCCATTAGATTTTTATGTGTCCTGCACTTGGCATGCAGAACAGCCTCAAAAACCTCAAGGATTGTGTGTGTGCAGATACATAGCCAATGAAACACTCAATTTTACAAACACTGCTCTGGAATGCCCTCATACTTACTGAAACAACAAAGTTAAGATATTTTGGAAAGTGTTTCATCAAAACAGCATAATATGGACATTAGCATTCATTCTGCATTTATGGCAAGTCATTGAGAAGAGAAATGCACGCACCCTCATTGCTTTTATGGTACACACAGTATCTGAGATGAACATTTTCAGTATTAGAAACTCCAGAAGTCCATGTAATAATTTTATATGAGCACATAAATATGAGATGAATTTGGATGAGATCAGAAACACTAAGCACGTGCATCACAGTGGAGCCCATAAAATATTAAAGAGAGCTGATCTAACACTAGAGTGTAGGAGGGATCGTTTAGTCATGGAAAACCGTACGAGCATGTTCAAATTGTTGAAAAATATATTGTGCTTCACACGTACAAGTGGGTAGAGAGCAGTATGTCATGAATTTTCAACATTATTAGAGTCTTAGCATAGATTATTACTTAAGTTGATTTTGATAGATTTATTATAAATGTGCTTGATGTAGAATACATTTTCAAAGAGAAATCAGTTTAAAGAAATCAGACGGTTATATGACAGGCAGCTTTCTGTTCGCATGCTTCGGATATGTGCGCTCAGAAAACCATATGTCAGACGTTTCAACTGTTATGGCTTTAAAACGCATCCAAATAATAACTTTCAGGATGACGAAGAACTGCAATGTCATGTGAGCCTGTCTGCGATAGAGATGAATGATAATCTATACCAAACAAGCTTTTGGCACAGTATTCAAAGCACGAACTGTACAGGCTCCGCCATCTTTTGGAAAGCGGGTGGTGAGCAGCAGCTCATTTACATAAGGATGCATGCCCAAAAATAGCATGTTTTTGCATGGTATGATAAATGATCTGTGAGGTATTTTGAGCTGAAACTTTAGACAAATTCTGGAGAGGAGACCAGAGAATTATATTACATCTTTTAAAAAGGTGGTCTCATGACTTTTCCATGATGTTTCCAGTCCTTTTGTTTAAATTTCATAAAGCTCAATCCATGATTTCCATTTGTATGTCAGAAACCAGTCTTTGTAGTGTACAAAAGTCCATTATTGGACAGACTGATGAAATCCTGCTGACTTGTGGATCAGTTTTACTCTGCTATTTGAGAATTTCCATCATGTCTCCAGAACTGGAAATCACATGTTTTCCATGATCGTGGGAGACATGTAAGTGAGCTTATCTACAATTAGTTTTCTTAATGTAGGCCAGTGAGTCTCTTGATCTTATAATGGACTAAATGGAAATATCTGTTCATAAAATCAGGTGTCAGCAGTAAGATCTGCTTCCAAATCACATTTCTGCACAGTATGGCTTTCCAGAAGATCCCAGCATAGTATATCACTTACCTCCTTGTTACTAACTCCTTTTTAAGTGGAGCGGCATATATCACGAGCGCAAAAAAAAAAAAAAAAGTTTAGTAAACATCTTAAGGAGGTGTTTTTGACTCCTTAATGGATGGAGAAGGAGGAAAAGTAGCTGAAAAGATGGAAGAGGCTTCAAGGCCAGGCAGATTGGAAGTGGTTTCCGGAGGGGAATATCATGATACATTTATTGGAGTCCAGGGCACATATACAATAACACTGATGACACAAATCCATTCTCCTTACCATGTTAGTGTGCAGCACTGACATCTTCATGGGCTTTTCTTCTTAGCAAAGCTCAATATTTTAAATCACGCCTTTGTTAGGACCAGGATATTAATTTTAAGTCATCTGGCTGGCTTCTACATGCATCAAAAAGAGGTTTGATGTTGAAAAAGCTGACCAGGTCAACAGCAAAGATTTTCTCCTGTTGTTTGTCACCATAGATGTTCTTCTGAATGCAAGCATACACATGCAGTAGGGTCTGAATTCAAAGACCACCTGGGATTTTTTTTTTCTCTCTTTGACATCCTCAAATCATGCTGAAAGCATTATCAGGCTTTACACAAACTTGTGGAGTTCACATCTATCCATTTCCGCACGTCCTGATTTTGCGGAGTTAGACTCCTGGGTCAGCATATTTTGTTGATCCTGGAACAACATTCCTGTATGAAAATGTAATCCTTTATCCATATCCCTACCACTAAACCTAACCCTACCCATAAGTTATCTCTAAAATCAGAGGGAAATGATAGGTGAATAACACTGATGTAGAAGCGCCTAACATTGGTTGAAAGCCTAAACTTGACATAAACTGTAAACTTGTCTCTCAAATCTAATTGGTTGATTGGAATATTGTTCAACAAAGATGTTGATCCAGGAACATGTTGTTTTGGTGAAATCAGGTTCTGCCACATAATAAAAAAATCATGCTTTTGTAAATCATAATTATGAGATTAAAAAGATGAAATTATGACATAATTAGTCATTTATGAGATGAAGTCGAAATTATGACGAAAAATCAATTATTGCATACAAAGTAAACATTTTTAATGTCATAATATGACTTCATATCTCAATAATTTCGACTTTTCATGTCATAAATTTGACTCATCTATTTTCTTTTTTTACACATTTTTGTCAATTTTGACTTCGTATCCCATAATTGTTATGCTGTGGAAATGGACTTGCATAGAGATGTCCATTTGAGTGCTGCTCCCAGTAAAACAAAAGGGGACATGAATAATGAGAAACTCAAATTCTTGTTGAAATGTTCATTACAAATAAATGAATAAATGATTAAATACAAATCAGTACATAATTCATTCATTAATAATTTTTGTTTGTTTGTAATGAATAATGTATTAAATTAGAAAGATGCAAAATAAAAGCCTCTTCCTTTGTTCTCCAGAGTTTTTGTATAATTGTTTGCGGATGGTTTTGGCTACACACCCTCACGAATAGGACACCCTGAAGGATTAAACCTCCGTCTTGGTAATGTTTAATGTGCATCTTTCTCAGGTTGATCTCTCTGCTACTCAGCACACAGGGGAGCGCTTTTAGACTCCTCACTCCTTCCTGTCTTGACTCAATAGGTTTAGCAGGAGAGTTTGAGAATCCTATAGGAATTCCACCATTTGCTGGATCTGAAGAGCTTGTTGAAAAGCATATCATGTTTTTTTTGTGTGTGTGTGTGTGTGCGCTAAGAACTTTCTCTTGTTCTTGTTACATCACCGTCACGGGTCAATTAACAGTTTGTGTTACAGCTCACACTGTTCCTATAATTATCACTCGCTTCCAACTGGCACGGATACGTAAAGAAATGCCCTGAAATTTCTTTTGTTTATACAAACAAACCGCACGCTTCCTAAGAAACGCATGCACACAAACACATGAACTCCGACGTGCGACTGGAGGACTGACTGGAGTGTGTTTGTGTATGTGTGTGTAAGACAGGAAAACAGAATGAGAGAATGTAAGCAAAAGAGAAAGTTGAACAAAGGAATGTTATGCAAAAATAGGTTGTAATTCTCCACAACAACTGTTCCTCCTTGTCATTTAGCTTTCTGTGGGTGGCCACAGTTACCAATGCATTCTCCTGTGACGCACATCCTGGAAAGCTGTGAAGCTTTTCCAGTGTGTGTCACTGTTTTTGAGTTTTAGATTGAACTTTTATGAAACTTGACAATACTACCAACCACAAACTTTTGAACGACAATATTTAAGCTATATATAAAAACAAAATTGAATTCAAAAAGGCAAAATAACTTTTATTTCCATTCAGTTGACTGCTAAATGAAGTCATGTGACAAAAATGTAACATTCTACTCTTTCTAATGCTTATATATGTACAATCAAAAGATAATGCTTGTTCTTTTGCATACTATTTTTAAAGAATAGTGGGTAGTATACAGTATATAATGTCCAGTATTCAATAAATAGGAGAGGTTGTATTCCATTCCAAACATAGCCAGATTGGATTTTAATGTCTGGATTGACATTTGCTCCTCAGACACTTCTTTGACTTTTGACCTCTGACCTTTCACATGCCTGCTTTTCATTAACACCAGCAACCACTTTAATTGATTCAAATTTTTTTTGTCAAAATTTGTCTGTTTATTTGAACTGTTCATAACCTGATCGTTGTTTTCTCTCATTTTATCTTACATATTATTGAGTCAAATTGTTTTGGTTTACCGCACTGCAAATCACTGAAGTCCAGCGCCTCTTTCTCATAGTGCATATATGGATGACATGCGCTTTTGAGAGAACCGCTCGCTCATATGGTTTAAATTACAGGGTATTACATGCAGACACAGGACAAAATGTCTTTTTTATTATTTATGAAATGTTGAATGGTTTAAACGATATATCCAGGTCTGTATTATATTCCATTTGAATGTATTTTTCATATCTTGGGCTTGTATTGTATAGGCTGATTAAATATGCCAAATTTGGTTGTGTGGGATTGCATTTGTGTGATCCAGTGGTGCTTATTGCCCTCTGGTGTTTGGAGTTAGAATTACAGCCTTATAGGAATCCCCTCTGCCAAAGTAAATAAAACTACAATGCTGTGATGAAAGCCAATAGCCAGTTTGGACGGGATATTATTTTTTAAGGCCTGGTAAACTAAATAACCATGATTAACATAAACGTTTCATTGTTATTTTGTTTTTAGAGAGGATTTTGACGAGGAAGGTTTCTGCCAGCCGTACAGAGGGATCGCGTGTGCTCGCTTCATAGGAAACAGGAGTATCTTCGTAGACTCGCTGCAGATGCAGGGCGAGATTGAGACCCAAATCACAGGTAGTCCACCACAGAAACATTCAATCCTTACAAAAGTCATTTCAAAACCACTGTATTGTTCAGACTTTAACTGAAACGCTTGTGATTAAATCAGTCTGAAGCCTTAGATTAGACAACTTTTGGACATTCACTATGATACTATCATGGTATTCTTTAAATTACCATGTAAATTCTATGCTATGTGAATATAGTAATCATTCAGTAACATCTCATGCACATGCCATGGTCTTACATCTGATACCATTACTACACTACTGTACCACCCACCTTACGGATGAGAAGAGAGCGATTTAGGCTCTTTTTTTCCATGGCTAAATCTTGGTATCATGCACTTATGGACTGGCCAAAGCCTGGCTTCAGTTTTAAATTTGAATTGGTTTTTTGTTTTCTGTGAGAGAGGTTTCATTTGTAGCCATTTTAGAAAATGCAAGCATTCAATGTGGTTATCTCTCAAAAATGAGCAGTCAATTTGTTTTTGAATCACAAAACTTCTTGCGAAACCACAACAATTCCACTGGAGCTTTTGTCTCTTTGTTTTTTGTGAGTAAGATATAATTTTCCTCGAATGCACTAGACCGTTGCGTAGCTTGTTGGAGACCACAACGGCTCATTCCGGTTTTAAACTCTGGAGGAAACCACTGTATAAAAGACTTTGTTTTTTTTTTTCCAGCGGCATTCACTATGATTGGCACCTCCAATCACCTGTCAGATCGCTGCTCCCAGTTCGCTATCCCCTCCCTATGCCATTTCGCCTTCCCGACATGTGACCGCAGCTCTGGCATGGACAAACCACGGGATTTATGCAAGGACGAGTGTGAGATTCTGGAGAACGACCTGTGCAAGACTGAATACATCATCGCTCGCTCCAACCCTCTCATCCTCAAACGTCTCAAACTGCCCAACTGTGAAGAACTGGCCTCTTCGGACAGCCCAGAGGCTGCCAACTGTATGAGAATAGGCATTCCAATAGCAGAAACCATCATTAAAAGTAAGTTTTTTTTTTTATGTAATTACTAAAAAAAAAAAGATTTGTTATTTTATTGAAAATTAAATTGTTTCTTTTCTCTTCTATTTTAGGCCACAAATGTTATAACAACAGTGGTTCAGACTACCGCGGCACAGTCAGCGTGACTAAATCTGGTCGTCAGTGTCAACCGTGGAACTCGCAGTATCCCCACAGCCACACCTTCCTGGCCATGCGTTACCAAGAGCTCAACGGGGGACATTCCTATTGTCGCAACCCTGGCAACAAGCACGACGCTCCCTGGTGCTTCACCCTAGATGAGGGTGTGCGCATGGAGCTCTGTGACATTCCTCCATGTGGTGAGTCGCCCTGCTCATATTGACATGCTACACTCGTGTTATTTCATCCAATATATGCATGCTTTGTCCAGTATGTGAGTTTTCTTAGGGTGCGTTCACACTTGTAGGTCGGTTGGTTTGGTTCGTTTGGTCCGGACCAAAAAACAAAAACAAAACACATAGTCCTGGTCCGCTTAGCGTTCACACTGGCATTTTTAACAGCGAACTTTAAGTTACCGAACCAAAGGCATAGGGATACGGTCACGACCTGATTGGCCATCATTTTATGCGTGTACAAATGCTTTATTTTTACCAGCTAAAAACTCATGAAGAGCTCATAAAATGTTCAAAACAGCAGCAGGATTTCCTCCGTTGTATGCAGAAACAAACATTGATGAGGCACTTCACCTCCTCGTTGCTCCACGTTTGCCCTCGACTCATTTTGGATGCACCGATCTTTACACGTCGTCGAATCAGCTGACTCGTAGTGTCGCATCTTGAGGCATCACGTCCTGTTTTTTTTCGTTTTTTTTGTCTTTGGTCCGTGTTGCGTTCAAATATCAATCGAACTGCACCAGAGTTCGTTTGGAAGCGGACCGAGACCCATCTTTTTAGCGGTTTGGTCCGCACCAGGGTTCGGATGGCAGCGTTCACATATGTTCAAACGAACGGCACTAACTGAGCAATCGCACCAGGGTTCGTTTTAATCGAACCAAACATGACAAGTGTGAACGCACCCTTACAGTCATTACTGAAGGTACTACTGAATTCGATTAAAATACTGCAACTCAAAATGCAGTGCAGTGTTATTTTTGTATTTATATGCCTATACTATTATAGTATTTATTAATATTTTCAATTAGCTGTTATTTTTGTTTCTTTTTTTATTTTTAAGAAATTGAGTTATGTGCTTTTGTCCTATTTTTATATTTCTATATAGCTATTTTATTTCAGTTAGTTCTATTTTAATTTATTTATTTTTATTTCATTTTAGTAAATAAACTTAAGGCAGCATTTCAGTTTTCTAATGTTTATTTTTCATTATATTTCAGCTTTATCAATTTATCATTTTTATCATTTTAGTTTCTCACAAATTGTTCAAGTACCTGGTCCAAGGGCAAGAGCTTACCTGGACGAGTTCGATAGCTCCCCCTCCCCCTCTGCGCTGTGTTCACTTTATATCATTTGGGTCTGAACTGTGGTGCGTTTGCATCGTCAAATCAGCAGCTGTTTACCTTTCTTGCTTGGTAATGACGAACCAGGAGAAGGTGCCAAAACACATAGCGTTGCTCACCTCACTTTTATATTTTGGTTTAGTTTTGTTTCTAAAGCATTCAATGGCACTTGCGTCTATCTGCCACAAACGTACTGCACAGAGTTAATTTCCTCTTATGCATTCTCACTGCTTGCAGTGCATCAGTCACGCTTGTCAGTAAAGCGAGCGAGTGATCATAGATCATTAATAGCGGTTCACTTCTGTGATTTAGTACAATGGCGCTCCAATATCAGCAGTGAACCGCACCGGAGTGAACCTAACCCTTTTTATGCAGACTTGGGTACAGTTTGGAAAAAAGTGTTCCAAACTAACGAAATTCTGACATGGGTGCACACCAAAAGTGCTAGTGTAAAAGCAGCACCTTTGGTCAACAATAACAACAATGCAGTGCACTTGACTTGTACGTGTGAGAATAATAAATGTGACTAGAAATAATAT
The DNA here is from genome assembly GCA_037194245.1 of Opsariichthys bidens. Classification (NCBI taxonomy): domain Eukaryota; kingdom Metazoa; phylum Chordata; class Actinopteri; order Cypriniformes; family Xenocyprididae; genus Opsariichthys; species Opsariichthys bidens. Next base: position 14,402,939 of record CM074298.1, read on the forward strand.
GACCTACAATTTTTAAATCTGTTTCGTGACTAATAATTTCATTAGACTGCCAAAAGTTAAAATATTCTTACACAAAATTTGGTTCAAATACAAAATAACTCACTCACTGATCAAACATGCATTCAATGAGATCAAGAGAAAGATCACTTAAAGTGTTTTACTGTATATAGCCATTCTTGGATAATCTGTGACTTGTTTTACTCCACAACACATATTTATAATGATGTCGAAACAGAATTATTGTATTTGGTTAATTTTTTTGTGTGTATTGATCGTCCTCAGATTTGCCAAAGCACGGCAGCAACAGTATGGGGATTCTTTACATCCTGGTACCAAGTGTGGCTATACCGTTGGCCATCGCCCTGCTGTTCTTCTTCATTTGTGTTTGCCGGAACAACCAGAAGGCCTCACGTCCACCAGCGCCACGCCAGCCCAAACCCGTCCGTGGCCAGAACGTGGAGATGTCTATGCTCACGGCCTACAAACCAAAGGTGAGATGTTACTGCAAGCAGACCATAACTCTGAAGCTGCATCTAAACTGCAGTGCGATCATTATTCAGTGGATTTCAGCGCAAAAACCTGCAACTTATTCATTTGCCACCCACAATCCGGGTGCTAAATGCTCAGAAATAAATGTTTAAGTCAATTATGATTGGCCAAATTCTTTTAGTTAATCGGATGCTGAAACAACACCGACCACATGTGCAAATAAACAACGCTATCAGCGCTCCTATTCGATTTTATTCTTATACTTTTCGTCCATTGGAATTGAGAGGCATTCTCATAACATTTGAATTAGTGTGCATGCCTGAGTGATGGGGTTGGGGTTAAGGGGGCTACACAAACAGGAGGCAAAATGGCAGGAGGGATGAGCATATGGAGGCAATCTCTTCCAGGCCTGGAGAGCAATCTAAATATAATCATATTGTTATCATTCCGTTTGGATCATTCAAAGCAGATTTAAATGAGATTTTCTCTTGAAATTGTTTTTGCCTGCTTTTTTTTTTATCTCGGTCGCTGGTTAAAGAGACATTTTTACAAACAAATATTTTGAAGAGATGATGCTAGTTCCATTCAGTTCCAGTATTAATCAAACCTTTTGACACCCTGAGGTGCTGTTTGTATCTAGAACACATTGAGACCTCTCATCTACTGTCTCAGCTGCAGGCCAAAGTTCAGACTAAGGTCATCCAAAAGTCACCAATCACTCAAGTGATAGCCAAAACAAGGATGAGACATGTTTAGCCTCAGGCAGAGTTGACAGTAACACGAAACAGCTGCATCTTTCAAAAAAGAAACTCCTATTTCTTCTTTAAATGTAGCTGTGACCCTTTGTCAAATTTTTATTTCCTGTTTCATGATTCAGAGTCCTGTCCATACCAGTCACACAGCATTAAGCATGTTACTTACATTTATATCACGCATATAGGGGATAAAACGGTATAGGATCGTAGTGACTATCATGTAAGTGGTAAAACCGTATCCGCCATGTAAATAAATGTACAAGACAGAATATTTTAAGAGCAAACAGAGATTTTTTTGCATTTCTGTGGTCAGTGGTTGAGGTTGTAACATCTTTTTTTTCAGCAACAGGGAAAAAGATAAAAAAAAAAAATAAAAGGCTACAGCAGTTGAAAATGGATACTGGCAAAATATTGGCATGTTGTTACCATACCTGTCGCTTAAATTGTTTGATCATTTAAATGTGTGTATATATATAGGAAATGAGCAAGAATTGTGCAAATCCTGTAGATAAAGTAACTTAGCAAGGAATAGCCTTGCCCAACCTGCAGACAGCTTTTTACAAGAAGAGTTACTGTTGTTCCACTCAATGTTAATGGCTTCAGACAGTTCATGAGTAGTTGGAAAAAATGTCTTCCAGTTCTTTTGAGTTTAGAGATTAATTCAAAAGAACCACTAATTGGGTTCAAATCTGGACTCTGACCAGACCCAAACATAAGCATGATGGACTTGAAACAAACACAATCGGAGATGTATTTAAAAAATATACAAAGCAGAAAAACACAGAATTCTTGACATTTTTGCAGATTTATTAAAAAAGAAAAACTGAAATATCACATGGTCCTAAGTATTCAGACCCTTTGCTCAGTATTTAGCAGAAGCACCCTTTTGATCTAATACAGCCATGAGTCTTTTGGGGAAAGATGCAACAATGCAACACACCTGGATTTGGGGATCCTCTGCCATTCCTCCTTGCAGATCCTCTCCAGTTCTGTCAGGTTGGATGGTAAACGTTGGTGGACAGCCATTTTAGGGAAAAATTTATGGGGGTCTGAATACTTTCCGTACCCACTGTATATACTCCTGGGCAAAAAAATGGGCCAGACACTAAGCTTTTTAATTGTCTGAACCACACATTATTAGTCAGGAAATCAGCACAATTTTAGCAAATGCAATAACAGATTTTTCACCCCATCTCTCATCTAGAGCAAAGCCAAAGAGCTCCCTCTGTCTGCAGTGCGCTTCATGGAGGAACTGGGCGAGAGCGGCTTTGGTAAGATCTACAAAGGTCACCTGTACCTGCCAGGCATGGAGCACGCTCAGCTAGTGGCGATAAAAACACTGAAGGACATCTCAAGTGCACAACACTGGGGGGATTTCCAGCAAGAAGCGTCTGTCCTGGCAGAACTTCATCATCCCAATGTGGTTTGTCTTCTGGGTGTCGTGACCCAGGAGCAGCCCGTCTGCATGCTCTTCGAGTTCCTGGCCCAAGGGGACCTCCACGAATTCCTCATCATGCGTTCTCCCCATTCAGATGTGGGCTGCAGTAGCGACGAAGACGGTACCGTCAAGTCCAGCCTCGACCATGCAGACTTCTTGCACCTGGCCATTCAGGTTGCAAGTGGGATGGAGTACCTCGCCAGCCATTTTTTCGTCCACAAAGACCTTGCAGCAAGAAACATCCTGGTCGGTGAGCAGCTTCACATCAAGATCTCCGATCTTGGTTTGTCGAGAGAAATCTACGCCTCTGATTATTACAGAGTCCAACCCAAAACGCTCCTTCCTATTCGCTGGATGCCACCAGAGGCCATCGTTTACGGGAAGTACACCACGGACTCTGACATTTGGGCATTCGGGGTGGTTCTGTGGGAGATCTTCAGCTTCGGCCTGCAGCCCTATTACGGTTTCAGCAACCAGGAAGTGATAGAGATGGTGCGGAAGAGGCAGCTGCTGCCCTGTCCGGAGGATTGCCCTCCTCGCATGTACGCGCTGATGACGGAGTGCTGGCAAGAGGGTCCCGCTCGCAGGCCGAGATTTAAAGACATACACAGCCGACTACGTGCTTGGGAGGGTCTGTCCTCCCATGCCAGTTCCAGCACACCATCTGGAGGCAACGCCACCACCCAGACTACCTCTCTGAGCGCCAGCCCCGTAAGCAACCTCAGCAGTCCGCGCTACGCCGGATACATCTACGGAGCTCCGCAGACCCTCCCGCCGGGACAAATCGCGGGCTTCATGGCGGCGCCGATGTCACAGAACCAGCGTTTTATACCTGTGAACGGATACCCTATCCCACCTGGCTATGCTGCCTTCCCCGCAGCCCATTTCACCACATCTCAGGGTCCTCCGCAGGTGGTGCAGCACTGCCCTCCACCGAAGAGCCGGTCGCCCAGCAGCGCCAGCGGCTCGACCAGCACGGGTCACGTGACCAGCGTCCCCTCCACAGGCTCCAATCATGACGCCAACACACCCTTGCTCTCTCATTGTGTCACTCTGACGCCCATGACAGCAGTGCCAGGCGGCACAATGCAAGTTTTTGGACATATGGCACAGAAGGCCATGCAAATAGACCCAAGTCAGGCCGCATTACTGGCTGACACTAACAGACTGATGTACAGTGAATCCATCATTACTGCCGATTTGTGAATACGATGATGTTTTGCCCTGTACATTGATAATTATTGATATTTTAATGGGTTTTTTCTTCCTTGTAAATATGAAATAGCCTGAACAAAATGCGAAAGTTTATATTTTAATGTCGTTTTATAAATGTGTCTCGTATATTCACATATTCTCTGTGAAGCTTCATGCCACTTTTTTGGCTCAGTAGTACTAAACGTGGCAGAACAGCCTTAAAATAATGTCCTTTCAAGGTTATTTTTAACAGAGCTTGTTACTTTTGTCTTCTTTTTTCTCTTATTCGTCAACTTCCCAGAAGGCTTCAGAACATCTTGGGTCTCTATCCGTCATTGTATTTTGGATGTATTGAATGAGTGACATTTTTATTGTATTGAACTCTAACCCTATAGCAGAATTAAAGGAATAGTTTTGCAAATATATCACAAATGCCTTACTATGAAAAACTATGTTGCTTAAATTATGTGCCTGCATTTTATTATGAATTCAGGCATGTATACTTGTTGGAGACAATGTGAGATTCTTCTGTTACTGTGGTGTTATTCAAAGATTTGAACACATGAGACGCATCAAGGCAACGTCCGAAAGCTTAGGCAACTGGCTTGTTGCCTCATTGCCCTGTAAGCCAATGACTTCTCAGGCAAGAAGCCTGTAAGCCTGCATTTCGACGGAGAGAGAGAACTTCGGTGCTAACGAAGAAAATATTTAAATACCACAGTATTTCAAAAATGTCTGCTGACCACAACTTTCAGATGGGTTTTTTTTCCCCGCTTTCAATTCCGCGGAATCACACGCACACGACCACCCTCCTATGCAGCATTGTTCAGCTTTCGGATGCAGTCCAGATTATTTATATAATTGTTTGGTCATTGAATGTTGCCTGTATGGCCACAATATTACTGAAATTCAGGCAACCAGAAAACATTCACAAGGTTTCTGTGTATACTCTATATGTGCCTTTACCCAGAGCATTTATGCTGCCAGAATAGCATTTCCTTTGTCTAAATGAGTTATAAACTTTTCACATAACTGTTGGGCAAAGCATATGTGAAATCTGTCTATTAATGATGCAGAACTTTTTCTAACATGAACTCCTCACTACCTATAGAATGTAATGCCTAAAAATTCCTCTAGAGGTCAGTGTCACTCTGTGACTCTGATTGAATGAAGTTCTTTATATTCGTCTCACGGTAATACTGTTTGTGCCTGCTATTTTTCAGCTTTCGTTAGACGTTTGTTAATTTCTTATCTCTGAGTATGTAGCTTGTTTAATCTCTTAAACGGGGATTAAACCGAATTGATCGGTGCAGCTGTATGTCATGTTCGTTCTCATTTTGGTTTGTTGCTATGCAACTGTTTATTTCAAAGACACTCTTTTCCTGTGTTGAAGACAATCAAGAACTTCTCTTTCATGCAGGGTACAGTGTTTGTGAAGACATGATTGCTTGTGACCTATAAAATGCCTTTTGGGCAATCTCATGATGCTTCATGACATTTCATGAACAGACATTATGCATGAAAAACTGACTTGTAGATCAATGGTTTATTTTTATATGATTTGACACAATATTTTACATCAATATTGTAGTCTTATTATTGTACGTCTGAACATACAGTGTGTTGACATTATAAAAGCCACTTAAAGAAGCAACTTGGCTCAATGTCATTTTTTTCTTGCGTTTTGAGTGATCTCACGTGAGTCTACGTCATTAACATTTTTTTTTTCAAAACTTCTATTAATGTTTTTATGTTTACATATTAACTTTTATGAAAATTCATCTGTGTAATAAATTACCAAACATTTTAAAATTTAAAAAAAAAAAATGCATATTACAGTTTGTTATTGGTGTCATTTTTTTTGTTTTGTTTTAAATAATGGGCTGAAATAATAGTATTCATCCCCTGAAATTTCAGACCCCACATTAACATTAAAAACGGGTTATTGCAGCGCTCTTTACATATGCCACCACAAGAGTGCAGCGCAGTGTTAGTGTGGATAGTCCAGGAAAGTGCCCACTAACTGTGGGATACTTGTCTATTAAAGTCTCAGTGTGTCTCTGCATTCATGCAAATGATTTACATTGTAATACTGCACATATTTTCTTGGCATTGGATAAACAAATCTTTTAAAAAGGCTAACAAATCCAGCATGTTTCCCCAAAAAATGATGTGCACATGACTTTGATTACTCCCATAAAGAATCCATCCCAACAAGGAAGAAAAAAAAAAAAGAAAAAAACCCTGACCTTGAACACAGAGCAATCAGCATTCAGAGCAGACGGGTTTTGATGTTGGGAATGTTTTTGATCAGTTCTGCTCTCCGGTTTCTTATCTGGAACAGTCCCAGGAATGGCCATCCAGTATCTGGCAATGGAATGCAATGTGAAGGTAAAATCCAAAGCACCAAGGCTATTTGTCATAGTGTCATGTATGAAGCAAAACTAACATATACATATGGAAGGATTTCATTTATATATATGTTTTTTTTTTAATTTGTGGATATTTCATAGATATAAGAAATCATTGGAGGAATCAAGACTGAGGAAAACCACTTTCTTAGGATGGCACACATTTAAACATTAAGATACTACATCTATAATGGCAGATGTCAAGTCACCTTTACTTATATAGCGCTTTTTACAATGTAAATTGTGGCAAAGCAGCTTTACAGTAATAATTGACAAATCATTTTTGGCTGCACAGCAGCTCCCAAAGAAAATGCTGTCATTGTCCATCTTATTCTATATATTATTGATTCATTCCGTTGCAAAGATCAATAGTTATTAGTCTACTTAATTTATGTATATCAGCACTGGAGAAAACAGTGACGTAATCGTCCGGCTCAGCTCAGTTCGTATACAACGGCGCCAATGCAGGCATATCAAAAACTGCTGAATATCAAGCAAGTGTCCCCAACTTAAGCAAGCCAAAGGCAACAGCGGCAAGGAACCAAAACTCCAACAAATGGAGAAAAAACCTTGGGAGAAACCAGGCTTAGTCGGGGGGCCAGTTGTCCTCTGGCCAACAGTGAACACTTGTCCGATACTCAGGCAGAGTTACAGGTCATAAGTCCGATTGGAGTCGCAACAGTCAAAATATTTAATCCAGTTCCATCTAGTTTAAGATCTTATTAATCACGCCGGCACGGGACGGTTTGTTGCCACTGGCTGATGAGTCGGTAGGGCCCTCGCGAGGGATGAGCTAGTTAACACAGTCTCCGCCGACACCCCAGGGCCACATTGCTGCCGCACACAGGCGCAGGTTCCCCGTCCGACCCGGACACGGCCCGGATCCAGCCAATCACGTTAATGGGTAAACCTTGGGATAAGCAGAGAGACAAAAATTAGCGTAGACGCCATTCTTCTTCTGATATAACGAGTACATCCGATGTTATAGGAAGTATTCCCGGTTCCGGCTGACTTGATCTATGCAGCCTAACAATCCTTTAATGGATATGAAGACAAAAGTTTATAGTGCGTCATGTGTATGCCAGGTTAAATAGATGCGTTTTTAGTCTAGATTTAAACTGACAGAGTGTGTCTGCTTCCCGAGCAATGCTAGGAAGATCGTTCCAGAGTTTAGGTGCCAAATAGGAAAAGGATCTACCACCAGCGGTTGATTTTGATATTCTAGGTATTAACAACTGGCCAGAATTCTGAGATCTGAGAATAGACGCGAAGGACTGTAAAGCATTAAGAGCTCACTCAGGTACTGGGGAGCTAAGCTATTTAGTGCTTTGTAAGTAATTAGCAAGATTTTAAAATCTATACAAGTGCAGCTTTGACAGAGCCGGGCTAATATGGTCATATTTCCTGGTTATAGTAAGGACTCTAGCAGCTGCGTTTTGGACCAGCTGTAGTTTGTTTATCAAGCGAGCAGGGCAACCACCCAGTAGAGTGTTACAGTAATCCAGTCTCGAGGTTATAAACGCATGAACTAGCTGTTGCGCATTTGTCATTGAGAGCATATGTCGCAATTTAGATATATTTTTAAGATGGAAGAGTGCGGTTTTACATATGCTAGAAATGTGGCTTTAAAATTAAAGATTGGTCTCAAAGAGCACACCCAGGTTCCTAACTGACGAAGACGACTTAACAGAGCAGCCATCAAGTGATAGACAGTATTCTAGGTTTTTATGTGCTGAAGTTTTTGGTCCAATATTTAGAATCTCTGTTTTTTCTGAATTTAGTAGTAGGAAATTACTAGTCATCCAATTTTTTATATCAGCTACGCATTCTGTTAATTTTGAAAAGTGGTAGGTTTCATCAGGGCATGAAGAAATATAGAGCTGAGTATCATCAGTGTAACAGTGAAAACTAATGCCATGCTTCCTAATGACATCTCCCAAGGGTGGCATGTACAGAGTGAAAAGCAACGGTCCTAGAACTGAGCCTTGCGGTACTCCATATTTAACTTGTGATCGAAATGACATCTCTTCGTTTACTTCTACAAACTGATAACGGTCAGAGAAGTATGGTTTGAACCATGCCAATGCATTTACACTAATGCCAACATAATTTTCTAGTCTATTCAAAAGAATGTTGTGGTCGATAGTGTCAAAAGCAGCACTGAGGTCTAGAAAGACTAATATAGAGATACAACCACGATCTAATGATAAGAGCAAATCATTTGTAAATCTAATGAGAAGGAACACAGTTGAGATGATACTGCCTTTTCTAGTATTTTTGACAGAAAAGGTTTGGAGATCGGCTTGTATTTAACTAATTCTCTAGGATCAAGTTTTGGTTTTTTAATAAGAGGTTTGATAATAGCCAGCTTAAACTTTTTCGGTACGTAACCTAGTGATAAAGATGAATTAATGATCTTAAGAAGAGGACCTCTGGAAGCATCATTTTTCCTCAGGGATACCACAATGCACTGTCTGATGTGATACTGTAGTAGACAGTTGCATGGCTATAATTTTCTCTCTAATATTGTCAATCTTGCAAGTAAAGAAGTTCATAAAGTCATGCTGTGCTGTTTGGAAACATCAGAAGTTGAAGTTGTATTTCTCGTTAGTTTAGCCACTGTATCAAATAAATGCTTAGGGTTGTGTTTATTTTCTTCTAAAAGATTTGAAAAATAAGCAGATCTAGCAGTTTTTAAGGCCTTTCTGTACTCCATCATTTTCTCTCTACATGAACTTCTAGTTTTGATTTCTTCCAGCTGCACTCCATTTTTCTTGCTGCTCTCTTAAGGGCCCAAGTGTGCTCGTTATACGTGGCGTTGGACTAATATCCTTAATCTTTTTTAAGTGCAAAGTAGCGACAAAGTCTAGAGTGCTGGAAAAGAGAGGATCAATAGTTTCTGTTGCAACATAGAGCCGTCCAGGTGTGCAGTTGACAGCGGGCCAGAGGAGGATCTGCGCATGACGAGAGCCAGTGAACCTTAGGATGGGCATCCCAAGTGTGGGTAGGGCAAAAGAATGGCCAAAAAAAAGAGAAAAAAATGTTAGTGATTTCAATATGGAAAGGATGTAAATGTAATAATGAAACAGAACACCTGGGCAAATAGATTAGTCTTCAGTCGAAAATTGTGTCGAATATTGTTACAGGCTTTTCAAATCATACTTTTTTTTTTTTAACCATCACTTGAATGTGGGTAAATTTTATTAAAAAGAATAACATTTTGAGCAAAGCATAATAATAATAATTCAAAGATTAAAAGATGCATAAGAAATGTTTTTATCGTTTGTTTCTGCTCCCTTTTTGTTCAGGAGAGTCTCTTCTCTTTCAAAATAGCGACTCCTGGAGTATGACAGTGAAAAGGGTTAAATGCAGCTTTTAAAATAGTTTTTATTTTCACCCAGAATGTGTACTACGTTAATCAATGGAAGCCTGTTTCCGCCAACTGAAAAAAAAAAAAAAGATTATTCTGACTTTTTATCTCACAATTCTGACTTTAGAACTAGAAGAATTCTGAGATAAAAAGTCACAATAATCTTATTTTTATTCAGTGGCGTAAACGGGTTCCATATTAACCGGACTGTCAAAGCCTCTTGAACAGAACCATCTTTGACTACATTCATTCCGAACGACGGAAGTGACGGGTACTTAATTGATGCAAATTGAAAACCTGCACTGTGGATTGAGTCAATTTGAGGTACAACATGTGATTGATTTGTTAATACTCATACCATTCCAGTTTAGGACGAACTTAAAGAATGTACACGCAATGGTAGATAATTAAACTTTACCTGTTTTCACCAAATGCCAAGTAAAAAAAAAAAAAGTATAGAACAATTTTTTTCATGAAAACAAGTGGTCTGTATCTGGAGAACTATGACAAATTAATTCAGATGTTAAATATCAGTTTACATATTCACACACACGCACGTTCTTTTTCTGTTTGTTTTTGCGAAGTCTATAATGTGGGCTCAATTTTCAAAGTACTTATTATGTTACTGGGATTAACTTGCATACATTTTCGGAAAAAATGGCTGCAATTTGTATTAGGCCTATATGTGCCTCTTGTATTAAAATATGAAAGTTCTAAGCTAAAAACTCTTATTCATCTTTAGTCAGAAAGTCTAACACTGGGTTGGATTAAGTTAGATGCTATGTTATTTCTCAATTTCCCATCACACACTCAGGTTATAATACACAAGATACAGTTGGAATACCAAGCACACAGCAGGTAAAGTCCAAGAACTTTGTCACATCACATCCCCACCCAAATTAAATATAGATGAAGGCCTAAAATTTTGATGAGCCCCAAACCATAACTTGGCAGTCCTGTCTGTGTGCATTCAAAATAATCCTTTCAGTCCCCCCTCAGTTTACCTTCTCTTGTTTTTACAAGAGACGATGAGAAACAGCAAATCCTTCTGTTATGAGTAAGCATGATTATGAGATTAAGTGAAAATATTAGCATAGTGCTAACAAACGCTACAGATAAAATGTGCTTTGATCATGCTTATGTGTTCTGTGTTTTTCCCCAATACACTTATACAAGTGACTCATTTGACCCAAATTATGTTATTTTCTTCTTTTGTGTTCCACAGAAGAAAGAAAGTCCTACAGATTTACAATGACATGAAGGTGAGTAAATGAGTAAATTTGTTTGGGAGGCCTATAACCATAAAACATTCAGCATTTTAGTGAATGCACAGAGCAAAATACAAATAATTGTGTCTACGGTGGTAATTTTGATTTATTTAAATAAAAAGGTATATTATTGCTTTGTAAAGCAAAGTAGCCTCTACGAACAAGCACTGGATTTGAAATATGTAAATGAAGGTCCTCTTTCTTTGAGGAAAGTACCAGTTTTTTGGTTGGTACAACAAGGTCTCCCTTAAGATCTGACCTAATTTGCATCAATCATTACATCAGCTCTTTATTCCTTCCATGTCACTGTGGTTGAGCCATGGAAAGTCAACATGTGACAGGTAACCTGAACACAAATAAAAGCTGTTCCTCGTGGGCCTACTTTACAGGAACATCATTAACCTACTTGAAAGGTTCATCAGCTGTTTGTGTAGAGATGTGTGCAAATAGTGAATGTGAATATTTTGAGTGTTCGTACTTTCGTGTGAGATATGGGCTATTATGAACGAGTGAATCATGATAATGAAAGCGTTCTATATCAAATTGTTTCTATTTTTAATTTGGCAGAGTAGGCATCTCTTCACAAATATGAAAGAGGGGCGGAAAAAAACCCAAAGAGTGTGAGGACAGAGAAATTCTGACAATTAATTAATCAAATTATGTGTAGCATCCACCATGCTGATCTTAGTAGGGTAGACATGTATGAAATTATATGGAAATGAAAATGAGAACTTCAGTTTCCTCAATAGTTTAGTGTATGATGATGTTTTTCTCCGTAACCATTGACAAAGTCGACAAATGTGTGATGGGATATTCCAGCTTTTGGCTGAGACATTGTCATTGACATGCATGGTTCCACATGGTGTTTTATTTTTGTTATTCTGACAAAACACTGCCAACTTTCTTGGGTTTGTGTGGTACTGTTTCAATTTCACCATTTCAAATTGTTGTGTTCCTATTGGTTCTCTATGGTATGAGCAATCACATCGTGACTCAAAAACTTTTCAGTTCTTAGTTGGAAGGTGATTAATTGGATGTTGATGAGCGTGTCACAATATGCAAGCAATTTTGGCATACGATAAAATAACCAATAGAGTGGTGCAGAGATGACATAAGTTAGGTTTCCTCAACAAAAAACCATAGGATTTATCCATAGGCTTTTAGCTTATCACAAAAATAAGCTCTGTGATCAACAAAAGTTTATGGCCCTTACACGCTTGGAATGAATTTGAGTATGATATGAATTTATGAATTTTGAAGCCTAAATACAATTGTCAGAAGAAAAAAAGCTAGGCTATAAATGAACTACACCATGGTCCCACGACTTCAATGTCACCACCAGTAAGCTTCTGACAACGTTCTGTTTTTATCTAAAGAAAAAAAAACCTGAGAGTTTGAGTTAGAATAGTTTGTCCGAGCACGATGAGCACAACGAAGCTGTAAAAGTAGACTGAGCTTATATTCCGGCTGATGACTTTTATTGTCCCAGGCAGCCTCTGGAGTCCCATTTAGCCACTTAGCAACCACCTTTTTCAAGACCCACAACATCTTAAACAATCACGAGTAGGGTAATTCCGATAAATTTTATATTGTAGAATAAGCATATTGAGCTTGGGTTCACCACAGACCTTTTTTCAGCCATGTAAGCCAAAACCCATACAAGAAACCCATTGACTTCAGGACGATGGAAATGGAAGTGCTAAAATGCTAACTCATTTTCAGGTTGTGGCCTAAAAAAATGCGTCATCCCTGCAGCACTCTATTGTCTCAGGTGGCAAAAGTGTGACCAAAAATGCAATATTTCTTCAACGTTGTGAAGTATAGTATAAGGAAGCAAAGTACATTGAGGTGGACGTAATCGAAGAGCATCTGAGCGTGCTCTTGAAGCAGGATAAAAGGCAGAGTTATGTGAGAGAGAGAGAATGAAATACTGGTGTAAAGTTACTGTTTTTTTTTTTTTTTTCCTGAGCCCTCACTCTTATCTGCTCCTATCATCTCTTTCTCTCTCACATTCTCTCTCTCCCTCTTTGCCACAGACAAATCCTCAATTGTCAGGGTACGTGTGAACTGTTGTTTCAGAGCGGGCGACAGCTGATTGACCCCTGGACAAAGGAGTGCACTGTCCGGAGCGGGGCGCTGTGATCTTAAACAGTACAGAAGGTCTTCTGACTTCCTCAAGTGGACAATCTTCTTTATTAAGACCTCAGGGTATGTATGCGTTTTTGTGGCTCTGTTGGCTAAACAACAGTTAGCAACTCAAATTTATTATAGCTTTTGAACATCATTAATTAATAATCGTGATTTAATGATCAAAAATTCATTATTGGAGGTGAGAGCATTTACAGCAAGAAACTACAGGGCCAAGTTAGAGCCTGCTGGTTGATGCCTAGTAGCGTTATTTCCCTTTGACATCGATTCAAACATGTTCTGTCGATTCTTTTGAAAACAATATAGCTGTCACAAATATTATATTATTTGCATTTTTATTCATTTGGCAGACGCTTTTATCCAAAGCGACTTATTAGGGGTTAGGTGTCTTGCTCAAGGGCACTTTAGTCATGGTATTGAAGGTGGAGAGAGTGCTGTTCATTCACAATCCCCACCTTCAATTCCTGCCGGCGTGGGAATCGAACCAGCAACCTTCAGGTTACAATCCCGACTCCCTCACCATTAGGTCACGACTACCCGACTATTTATGCATTATTGTTAGCAACCACCAAAAAACATGAGTGGGGTGTTACTGATGTATTTTGTGTTCAAGCATTTAACCAAAATTCCATTCAAAAAACCCATTCACTTATGGGCATTGGAACCGTGAGTGCAAAAATGCTAAATCTTATTATCTTATCTTATCTATTATATTATATTACTATATTATATTATGGTCACTATCGCATTTACCATGATTTGGGCATACCAAAGCATTGGCAAAATACAGTATTTTATAAGGATTTTTTTTTTTTTACTGGAAATATGGCTGACCTTGGAACCTTGGATATCATTCAAGTCTGTATGGAGGAGACCAGACTCACATTTTAATAAGCTTGCACAGATAATGTAGTCAAGGTTTCACTGGAACAGATTTAGGTGGATCTGTGGATTTTCATTAGGCTGAGAGGTTTCCCCACAACATTTGTGCTTTCCAAAGCTCAAGTGAACACAATACAGTTTGGATTACAGCAATTTGGCAGCACAATGGAGAAAGAAGGAATAATGAGAAGAGCTGTTTCATCTGGGAGAAACAGTCTTGCAAATGAGGCTGATTTTTCTCATCTTGTTACTGACCAGTTTATTTGGCTAGTGATACCCGTGATGAAGATTGCAAAAAGAGAAAATGAGCCCTGCACATGTATTCGTCATCAGTCCATCCATTCTCTTAGCCTTCCAGAGGGTAAAAACAACATAATGCTCTCTAATATCTTCCATGTGCTGTTGGGGTTCATGAGTAATCTGGAATGCGCTCACTCAATCCCTTTTCTCTTCATTTTTATTGTTTTTTTGTTTTGTTTTTTTACTTTCTATTATGTTCTGTGTTCTTTCTTACTGTTACTGCCAATTTCCCTCTCTCTCCTTCTCTCCCCCTGCCCCCCCCCCCCCCCTCTTTCTGTTTCTCCTATATTTGCACGTATGTTTCCACTCAGCCCAAAATTCTTTCCAATTCTAAGGCCTCTTCCTTCAGGCTAAAAGGAGGGGCCAGATCTGGGGCCAGTTTTCATGACCTGGATCAGTGTGTCTTTCCATACTCTCCTTTCTTTAACAGAATAATCCATATACTATTGCATAACAAAATCCTATTGAGTTACAGACTCAGAAGATGATACGATGTTGTTCCCTGTACAGCAATGACTTATTAGAAATGTCTGTGTTGATTCATTTCATCAGTCTGCTTTTTCAGATTTTGTCATTCATAGATTCAATTTACAAAACACGGACCCAGATAAGAGATTGTTCATTCAGACATCATGTGCCAATGGAAACCTCCAAAACGTTTGATCACTTTTTCTCAGGAATCAAATACTCTCGACACAAAAGGCTTCGTGTCCAAAAAACATTGTATCCTGAAGGCTCACTCACTATAGTCTCACTCATGGCAGTCTGCCCAGTGCAAAAAGCCAAAGCCATACAGGAAAGCATCCTATATGGGGCTGGTTTTTACGTTAGCTTTAAATTATTGTCATAGTTTAAAGATGTCACAAAACAGGACACCTGTGGAAAAGATTCTGTTGTCTAATACTTTAATATGATTTGAGTCTTCAAGTGTGTTCTGTGTTTTTCAATTGCAGTATGGATGTGATAGATTTTGTGCTCCATCATTTGAGATATTTTGGAAGAATTGTTGCCAGTACAATTCTTGGTATTTAGAGATCTTTACATCTTGAACATACACTGCTGGGAGCACTAACTTTAATTATAAAGCACCAGCACCAAATGAACTTCTGAGCGTTCATAAATATGCTGCACAGAAACTTTAAATATAAGAATTACATATAAACATTACATTTTGCCATTTACTCACCCACATGTTGTTCGAATAATTGTGTGACTAAAAAATAAGGAGAATTTCCATCCTACATCCCACTTTCCATCCAATGATGGTGAGTGGTGACCAGCAGCTGTCAAGCTCCAAAAAACAACTAAGAGCACCATAAACAGTCATGAACTTTATTCCAGTCTTCTGAAGTCACAGCAGAAGCAGATTTCACCAAGTGTAGCATGTTCCTCGATCAGCATCTTTGTAGATCCTGAAACAATATTCAGAAACCAGCCAATTAGATTTTAAGGGCAAGTTTACAGTTTGTCAAGTCTAGGCTTACAACCAGGGTTAGGTGCTTCTACAAGTGTTGTTCACCTATAATTTCCCTCTAAGTTTAGGGATAACTTATATGGGTAGGGTTAGGTTTAGGGGTAGAGATGTGGTTAGGACTAAATTTTCGAACTAAATTAATTAAATTAACCCTGGACATAATCAAGACATGCCCATATGATAGATGTTTGTGAGGAAAATTCCAAATTGAAGCTTTTAGACACTGCTAATCACTGCACATATTCAAATACACTGTGTCAAAATGCGTCATGTTTCATGTTTGTCACCAATATGCCAAATGTCATCATTTTCATTTGTCTTGTATCTTATCACGACGTGCTAAATTTGATTGTACACATATTCAATAATAAATGGAAGTAATTACGTTTTAGGGGAACTATCCCTTTAAGGATCAGGTAACATTCTTTTATAAACCATCAAAGAACTCTTGGTGCAGTTTTCATTTCATTTGTAACATGGACTCCTTTGAGTGGTGGAGGTGCTCGCTTCAGGATTATGAGTAGTGTTATGAGTATTAAAGATAATTTGTTAAAAATGACTGACTTCTGGCTTTATGGAAGCACATATCATCGCTTAATCTCAGAGCTCATGGTCTATCTGCTTTGACGGGTTTATACGTTATCTCAAATATATTTCTCAATGGCGAAAATGAACGAGATTTTTTATTGTGCTCTTGAACTTTTTTTTTTATTTCATTATCATATTTCCGGTTGATATTCGAAACCGGACCATCATCTTCATCATTTTGGAATTACTATCATCTTTCGCAGTGTCATAGAAGTCCTGCTTAAACCAAATGTCTGATGAAAATGTCTTTGAATATGCCATTTTGCTTTTGCTTGCTAATGTTTCAGTCCTCAGCACAGCCAGAAATAGAAAATAGCTTCATCTGGGAATCGGCTTAGTCCTCAAAGCTCACTATACTGCTCTGATGTTGAAATAGTTTGGGGTGGGGGGTTGAGGGGGGGGAAAATTGGAGAACCAGATTCAGTTTCACTCGTCTGTAAAAAGCCAGGAATAAGGTTGTCATGGCAACACGGGTAGGTTTGAACTCCCTCAAAAATCCCCCTTAAACCGACATTAAAAAAGAGTATAAAACATAATAGAGAGCCATGGTACCATTTATTTTTGGGTGCAAAACTCTCTGGAAAGGTTTGGTCCTTTTTCCTAAGCTGTTTCGCTCAGCGAGAGTTCAGACTACGAGAGTGTTTTAATGATGCCTGCAGGAATCACATCCATCTGCTCATTATTTAGGCCTAGTTTTGTGGCTGGCTTAAATTAAAAACTGATAGTGGCTACTCCCAGAGTTCCTTCTTTGAGGTGAGGTCCATGGCTCCTCCAACACTAATGCTGCATCCAAAATCACATACTGAGTATACATTGAAAGAATTTTAAAGGGAATGTTCTATGTAGTGTGAATAAAATTTGGGCTTACTACATCGGTCATGTTGCCATTATCATGCGACTTAAGTCATCAGTTGCTTTGCTTTAGTATTTTTGTAGGACAACCCAGAAGTTAGCATCAGCCTGGCACCATTGACAATAAATAAATAAACCTCTTTGACCAACAAACGTTTATGATTCTTAACCTTGATAATCTTCACAAATGAATCCAGCTATTAAGAATTTTGAAGCCTACATGTAAATTGCCAGAAGAAAAAAGTAAAAATGAGTTTGCCTGCTTGACATGATGGCATTTAATGTCGCCAACAACCAATAGTCCCATGTTAGCTACAGCTTTTTTCAAGTAGTAAAAGCTTTTTTAAAAATCACAATCCTGATGTATATTTCGTCTTGTAGGACAACTTTGAAACTATCTTGAGCTAGATTTTATTTAAACCCATATTAACCCATTTATTTAAACCCTATATTTATTGTTGTAACGAGATGACAGCAGGATGAGATCCAAATGCAGCTTTATTAAGATCAGAGTAGTCAAACAGGCAATGGTCGATGAACAGCAAACAGGAATGTCAGAGAGTAGGCAGAGTCGTAACCGTCTACACAGGCAAAGTGGATCGAGACAGGCTGCAAGAAAACAACAGTCCAATAATACAGGCAGTAAATCCAAAGGGCAGGCAGAGAACGATCAGAAAACGGGAAAACAATCACGGGAATAAACGCTCAGAACTGATTACAAAAGTAGATCAAGACCTCGCAGAGTTTGTGTGTGAGAGTGGTGCCTAAATGGTCCAGCTAATGTGCTGCAGCTGGTGTAGCAATCAGTGCCAAGGTTCGGGGCTTATGGGAAATGTAGTCTGCCTGAAATGAGTGAGTGGGTGTGTAGTGCATTGTGGGAAGTGAAGTCTGGGAGTGAATGTGCATGTGTGTGTGTGTGTGTGTGTGTGTGTGTGTGTGTGTGTGTGTGAGAGAGAGAGAGTCCAAGTTGAAGTGCCCTCTAGTGGTTCTCACAGGCACTTCAGCTGACGATCGTTACAATTATTAACCCATTAAAAAAACACATTGAATTGAGGACGATGGAGCCATAAATGCTAAAATGCTAACTCGTTTCCAGGTTTTGGCCTACAAAAATGCATCAACTCCTGTCCTGTGGCCTAATGGGATTGTAAAGTTTCCATCAGATGCTCACTTTTGAATCTTGAGGTGGGAAATAGTCGGTCATCCAGGTACTTTTCACATAGTGTTTTATGAGTATAAATTTGAGCGCACTAATCTTTTTTTTTTTTTTTTTTTTTTTAACTTTTTTTTCCCTTCTACTATAGAATTGGGAATTTTAGGATGCAGGGCGTCTGTCATAGCCTAAAGATTTTTTATCAGCACATTCAGTCCCTTATAGTTCATGCCCACAATCATTTTGTTGATTGTATTGCACAGGATATCCACGTCCACTGTGAAATCTCATTAGTCCAAATTCCTACTTCCCATCTCATAACTGTACATTAAATATGAAATATCTTCTGATGCGTATTCGTCACAAATTGCTTGTTGCTGGAAACTCATCACATCACGCTTGGTGTAGATTTGTTAAAACTGAGAACATTACTGTAATATAAACTGCTAAACTGCATTTCCTTAAAATACTATGTAAATGGAAATTATTTTTTTCCCCCTGTATGTTCCTTTCACGTCTTCAGATCTTCTCATAGAGTAGAGTGGAAGCCAATGGGCCACTGAACCCCATGTGAAGAGGACCTGTTTCAAGAAAAGGTCATGTAAAGGAATGTGGCCTCTTGTGAGGTCAGAGTGGAAAAGTCAGGGGTCGCCTTCGTTCTCTTAATGGAGCAGTCCATTGGTAAGGTGCCAGGGATTACACTGTTCTATGTTCGGAGCACAACAAAAACAACCCAACACGCTCTTTCTCTTTGTCTTCTGTTCCTCAGTGGGAACCAAAAGAAGAGAGAAGCGTAAATTTAGAAAGTGTTCCTCAAGCTTTTATTGTCATATAATAAATCTCAACCACAGTCATGACAAGCTCCTTTAGAGCAACGATTCCTAGCGGGGTGTCAAACTAAAAATCCCAGCAGGTCTTTTCTGATTGGACAAAAAAAAATAATAATAATAATTGTAAGTAAGCTAGGTTGCACTTTATTTTGATAGTCCCCTTTAGAGATTCCGTTGACTATAAGTAACTTTGCATCAACTAACTAGTATAATAAGTTGACATGTAGTTGCAAAGTTACTTATAGTAGAATGTTTGTTGGGGACCATCAAAATAAATTGTTAGCAGATATTAAGAAGACAGTCTACAAATACTCTGATGAGAGTTAGCTGACATAAACTATCAAAATGAAGTACCGTAAGGTGTTTTTTGTGAGTGTGTGAGGCTTCCAAACCATTAGCCGCTGAAGGTATAACTAGAAGAATAACGAAGTTCAGTATAGTTGCACTACAAAATCGGTGTTTATGATTAAAATAATATTAGAACTACCCGTTTGCAATATCAAACAGCATAATACTGTTTGTGTGCAGTAAAAATAACTGCGATCGGATGACGCATGAAACCTCGAACATTCAAGTTACAAAAGCTGCACTTGTTCTTACAATAAAATTGAGGTGGATACAATAATATAAAATGATTCAAATTACAATATTATAAAAGAAAAGGATAGCATATTATTTATTAATTGATGGGTTGTTTATTATATTATTTAGATATAGAATTTTGATACTTTGATGGGTCTGCAATGATGCCTAATGTAAAATCTGGCTTCTCAAGCGAAACCAGAACCGCTGATTTAGAGCAGTTGACTTCTATCAAATCTTTCACATTGCATTGAGTGAACAACAGTAGTCTGAAATCATGCATGTTCTTGCTCGCCCTTTATCACTTCAGACCAGGTGGCTTTGTGGAACTGCAGACTAATTAGAATTATGTAAATGCAATAATCCACAGAGTCAAATTCTGTGCCACTACTTACTAATCACTACGATTCTTATGCAATTATGTATTTTCCCACAGGTAAATGGCATGTAGCAGAATGGGAATGTGCAGATCTGAGTGATGAATGATTTTAATGTTTCTACCTGATGTGATCCAATCAATCAATCAATCAATCAGTATTTGTATTTTTTAAATTGTTTTTGGTATAATATTTATGTGCAAATACAATAGCAGTGTGAATGTAAAACATTTGTCATGCCGATAAAGCACACTAAAATTGGAAATTGTGAAAAAATAGACATTGCTATTGCGTCAAGATCCAAAGTCTATATTTTCAGCTTAAAAATACTGACCGCTATGCCGCAGCTTTTTGTTACTGCTAATGAGACTGGAATCTCTCCCGCTGTTTAATGGGGCTAGAAAAAAAACATATTGTGCTCGTTCCTAGGCCTAACCCTGGCCACATACTAAATTACAGCTTGGGCTGGTGCGCACATATGGACTTGGCAGGATGATAAACTAGCACAGACATTTAACTCACTAGCTCGAAATGAGAGGAGCACAACATATGCAAGACATGCAAATATACCTCTTATTTGCAACATATTGCATTACTACATTACATTATTCCAAACAATCAGCCATGATGCAGTCAAGAAATTTTCATATGAAACAGTCGAAATGCAAAGCGTGTAGCTCATCTATTCCAGTTTCTGTGCTCTGCAGGCATCGGCAACAGCAGGAGGAGAAACTGCGGGCTGTGGTGATGCTCCTTTCATCTCCTCTGGCTGTGGATCAAGCAGTGTATGCTGCCTCCACCCGCACTCACTCCTCCTCTTCCCCCTTCCTCCCTTCATCCTTCACCCAACTCCTGTCAGGGAAGGCACTGATGCAGCATCCCAGTGGATTTCATTCACCAACAGCACATACCCAGTTTTTAACCCTCTTTAGTTTTGTTTTGTTGGGGTTCTAAAAAGAAATCGTAAACATTTAAACGGTATTTAAACACTGTGCTGTTTATACATATTATGTCATGTTATGTGTAATAATTTCCTAGACAAATAACATCTAATTAACGACGGACGTAACAATAATATATAAATAAATTAGTGATTATAATTAATGTATGTTTTATTTTGACCACTTACATTTTTTAACAAAGTAAAGTGACTGTAATTAATTATATTGATTATTCATTTATTTAATAATTCATTTACATAAGATGTTGTTTTTTTAAAAATGTTCTATTGACTCAATAGACAAATAATATTGAAGCCTCTGTTGCACTTTTCAGAAATGTGACTGTTATCCATACAATGGAATACAAAACTGACTGGTCTAATATGATTGTTGACGATGAAAGTGATCTGGCAAATGTAATACTAAATGAATATGACTCCACATCTGGCCAAGCAGCAACTATACTCACAACCACATTAGAACATGAACCATCGCAGCTGATCTCATTCATTATCTCTGGGAGGCACTTCAGTCAATTTACTGAAACTCAATGAAGGCTTGTTACTCTCTATTGGTAACTGGGGAAAATCTTATATTTAGACACATACTTGTCAAGATTAAAGCGGACAGCTTTTAATTTGACTCAACTGAAGGCCTTTTCAGATCGCAATTAAGGGGTTCTTAATTCAGGGCGGTTCATCTCAAACTGGGGCGTATAATAATTGAGGAAATGCAAGGATACCAGTGGGACGAGAGATGAACAAATTACATCTTATTGTGGAAGTATTCTTAAATTGTTGCACATCTTAATTTAATATCAATTTAAATATCAATTTTGTTCCTCTACAGTTGCTGGTCACCAGCTACAAACATTTGGCTCATGGTCACGTCACAATCATGCATCTTTCATGCACAATCATGCCTGCTTAGAACATGGCATTTGAGACTGACATTCAAATCTGAAAAGTAGGGCCTATACATATGAAAGAATTGGAAATCACTCTACACAGCTGGCTGAGGTTCATGTTATATTATCCGTTCCTTAAATTCCAGCTGATTTTGCCGGGTTTTCTAAATCACACCAGGCTGATATAAAACAAACTGAAGTGAACTCAGATTCTAATAAATTCTCTCTCTCTCTTTCTCATTATAATTAATTAGAAAAAAATATCAAAACATTTTAAAAGATTTTAATGACACTACTTTATATTAGATATTATGGCACATAGATTAATTCTAGGGAAGCTGGAAGTTTTGGGTATAACTGTAAAAAGTGTTATTTTGAGAGAACCATAATAAGGAACCTGCGGGCTGGTTTCACCCAACGAGACCAAAGCATCTTCAGTTGCCCAAAATGAATGTGTTCTGCCTTAAACAACTCAACCACAGGTCAGACCACATTATTATGCATCTTAGCTTTAAATTACATCAAAATATAGTGTTTCACAAGTCCACTACACAGAAAATCACTGAATGCACAAAACCATTCGTTCCCTCACACTTGGAGTTCACCTCACATTCTCAATATAGGCTCTCTCTCACCACAGGGTTCAGATGACATATTTGCCGTATAACTTATTGGAAGGGCCAGGGCTTTTCTGAGGTTGACGTATGCATATCTCAGTAATGCCCCCACAAACCACACATTTTCTTCTGCTCCTCTCCTGCCACAGCTGAGTAAAATTCACATGCAAATTCTGTATCAAGCCATAAGTTAAAGAGATTCAGGCTATATCTTGAATGTGTTCTTGGTTAACGCTCATGCTGTTTTGGGGTTTCAAACACCTCAAGCCCCTTTTGATAGCGCACAGGTGTACTTTACACTGAAATATCATGGATACTTCTTGACTTTAACTAATGTCATGAAAACTGTTCATAAACAGGATTTAGAGATTGCTGTGTCTGTTTGAGGACTCAAAAGAGATAGTGTCTAAAAAAAAAAATCTATTTCTGTTCTCAGGTTTACATGCACATGCATTAGAGTCAAATCTTAAACAGGCTTCAATGCCACAAAATATATATATGTAATATGTAACATAATATATATATATTGTATTCAAGGCTCAATGTCAACAGTTGGCATTATTTACAATGTATTCTACCAGAATGCTTATTGTTATATCTTGTGTATTATTTTAATAGTTATTTGATATTATAGGTAAGTAGATTGGTCATCTATTTCAAGTATTTTATATAAATAGATGATGGCGTAAAGTATTTTATATAAATAGTGGTTTTCAAAAGAAAAATATTTCTATAAATGTAAAGCAAAAAGCCCCTGAAAAGCAATGAAATGGTCCAAATGTTGCTCCATAATAACTGATCTCTGACACATAATGTATAGCAGTGAATTTGTCACTCATTTATTTGAATGTTTAACTATTGGTTTGTTTTACTGTTTATTATATATATATATTTTTTTTTACAATGGTTTCTTGATATCAGATTGATCACAAATATACAAATGTTATTACTTTACTACATCTTCTTTTATGAAGTTACCTTTCTAATAAGTGTCTGCTTTGTTTTAAAACGGGGTTAAAGCCTCAGCTAGATCTGTGCAGTTCATTTAGGACACGATTTGCACAATTTTGAAGGTTTTGAACGCTAAAAATACTTCAAACAAACAAAACAGGGGCCAATATGACCCTGGTCTCAACGTTCCAGGATTAAATCCAAATCCAGCTGCTCTGCAGAATCCATGACGGTGTTTGGATGGCGCGCCTCCTGCTTTTCACTCCTATTGTGATGCTCCGGCTCACACACTCACTTAACACAGCGCCAACAGCCAAAGAAACTAATGCTGCCCTCTTTACCAGCGTTTGAGTTTTTACAACTATGCCTTGATGCAACTTAGTAACCGTGCCGGAGTTCGGAAAGTGGGAGAAGTGAAAAGGGAAAGTTGGGAAGTAATCTGTGAAGTTTTTCGCTTTTCCCGTGCAGGAGCGCATCGAGCCGTAATGGCGAGTCGTACGCGGACAGGATCTCGCTTCTCTCCCGCGGCGTGGAGCACTCACTCCCGACCATACTGGAATAACCTGGAGATTTCAAAGTGGAGCCTAGTCGCCCTCTTGGTACTGGTTTGTGGTGGATTTTGTGGTGCGGATAGTGAGTTTTCGATCCTGGAAGAGGCTCAAGTTTTGGCAGTGCAAATGAAGAAGCTGTCTACTCAGGAGCTGGGTGTTCTCACCATGCAGGTAACACAACTACCTTCAGAACTTTCTACATTTGTAGTCTGTAATCATTTTTAGAGAGCTTATCTTGAATCACTTTGAAAGTGTGAAATAAAGTGCACGTTATTTAGGAGTCCTGTACTTTCATATTGTGCGTTTCTACATAACTACCTTCATGCTTCTTCGCATGGTGTGAATTGTTTATAAAATGTGAAGACTGTTCATTTCAGAGTTATTTGGCCATTTAAAAACGTGTTGACGTAATGACAGATGTTATAATTGTATGTTTATTGATTGCCTTGTTTCCAGTCATGCTCATTCGTTCCTTTAAAAGCGAATATGATATGAATACAACAACTGCGTTTGAAAGATTTGTTTACTTTCTCCGTGTACATTTTTTTCTTCTGCAGTTGCCCATTAGTTCCTCCAGTTAATGTATGCACATATCTGCATTTTGTAAACAGACAATGTGTGCATTTATTTCACTAACGTGTTGTTAGGTTAGGAAATTCTTCAGTTTTAAAGGTGTAGTTTCCTTTGCAACTATAATTATATGTGTGTGTGTGTATATATATATGATGCGGGATTTTGTGTTTTGCGTCATTTTTTATAAGCAAATATTCTTTATTTAAAAATAGCTAACCGTTTTGTTTATTTATATATATTTTTTTTGGTAAAGATTGCCCGATAAATGCACTGCAATGATTTGGCGCCAACAAAATCAGACAGATTACGTGTGTATACCGTAGTGTGTGCGAAATTCATGCCAATTTCACACTAATTATATGTTTTCTGTTCTAACCCTCTATCGTAAAGTTTCAAGCTCGACATATGGATATTATAAGGCATAAACATATTCATTTAGCCATCGCAAGGAATTCCAAAAAAGTGTGTTTACGCAACAAATGGCAAATTTGTTGTGGCGCTGTGATGTTGGTGTAAACGCGCGCACTTCAGAGGGAGCGCGCACAGAGGTGGGCAGTAGGGGGCCAGACCCAAATGGCCTTTCATCTGTGGCATACTATACTGCTGTCCTAGCTCCTCCTTTTTTCTTTGTCACACTCAGATGTTAATAATCTCTTTTTCTCTCTCTCCTTCTCTCACTTTTTTTGCCTCTTTCTCTCCCTGCTCCCTTTGGACTTATAGTTGGTTGCAGATCAAATGAATGAATTACTCATGCAGGCACACTTACAAATTGGCAACCTCAACCGAATATCTGTTGTTGAGATCAATTTTTCTTCTCTTGCATTGAGCCATGTATTTAGTTAGTCATTTCCCACAAACTAGACTATATGCTTCCAGTTTAAATATTCCTGTGCCCATAAAAACATATCTGACCTTGTGTATCTACAAACTCACTTACACCTGATTTAAGAGCCTTTAATGATTGAGATTCATTTTGGTTACAACAAAGACGTTCTCAAAGACGTATTTAAGACGTTCTCTTTCATGCTTCACAATTAATGACCACTGTTTCATATATATATATATATATATATATATATATATATATATATATGAGATTATTTAATAATTATTATTTTAATATATTATGTATTCTGTTTTTTTCTTATTGCAAACAATCTTATTTAAGCTGTCAATTCCTAATTTAAGATGGGTTGCTCACATAAATACTCTATAGCACCTGTTAAGTATACTGAGTGTTGTAAATAACATTTCAGCTTAGGTATATTTGCTTTTTTATTTGAAGGATCAGACTGATGGCTGTGGTTTAAGTTGAGGCTATTTGAACTGAAGCCTCCTAATTGAAAAATGATGGTAATTCTGAATCGGTGTGTGTAAAAAGTAATAGAGACGGGCTAGAGGTTTGATTATGCATACTTGGCTGGTGCTTGTCATATCCTTGTTGTCAGTGTCCTGTCCTCCCTCATCAGTGAACATCGTCAGTATAAAATCTAATAGCTGATTGTCATTGTGTTCCGATTGTAGTGAAAACTGTGCTGTGGTCATAGGAAAATTCCCAGTTTTTGGTACACCTGAAATGTACATTTTGTACTTTACTCACCCATTCCAAACATCTATGACTTTCTTTCCTCTGTGTAACACACAAATAACATATTTTGAAGTCAATGTGATTAGGGCTGCGCAATACGAAAAATAACACGCGATTATCGCTTAAATGCGCAATTGTTTTATGCGCAGCTTGTAAATGATGTATGGCTCCAAAGTTTGAGTTGCTTATAATGTACATTTGAAAAAGCAACACGTTTCAAACATCTTTCCAGACATGAGAAGTATTTATTAACATCTTGTCCAATAAAAGACAACATTTAAAAACATGTTTTTACTCCAAACTCACTTCATGACTGTAAGGTGATGTGGCTTCTTACACGGAATAAAGCAGTCCTGTGTTTATTAGTCGTGTTTATTCAGCTGAAGCGAAATGACATGCATTATCTTCTTCTGCTGCAGGGCATATTTTGAGTTCCTGCACAAGAACGCCCTCTGGCTTTTAGCATTTACTACTGATCACAGAGCCGTACAGCTCTGACAAGCTGTGCGTTAAACAATCGAAGCCTTTGCCAAATCGCGTGCAATTTAATCGCGATAAATCGTGCAGCCCTAAATGTGGTCCAAAACGACATTAGACCCCATTTAAATCAATCAATAAATAAAATCTTATTTGCGTTCCACAAGAGAAACTCAATGAAACAGGTTGGGAACAGCATGAACATTGTCATCATTTATTCATCCTTATTTAAATTTAAAGGACTGGGATTTACAATGGCTTATTCATTCCTGGCGTCTTCAAATCACATAGTCTTGATCTTGAATTTTCCTCTACAGACTGGTCTTGGAAATCAGTCTTTGTGCTGGATTCATCAATGGAAATTAGTCCTGGTTTGAAGCACATTTCATAGTCTCTGGGTGGGATGATCTCTGATGAAATGGCCCATTGAGACGGAGCCATTGCAAATGACCCATCCAGTTAATGACAGTCCATCCATCAGCTCACGGCCACCGGTGCCCCCTCAAAGAAGTCCAATCTGATGGGCCACCCCCTCTTCACTGCTCAAGTGGTCACACATCTACAAGTTTTTTAGCTAATTCAGTTACAGTGGATGAGTGTGTAACAGTAGATTGTTCGTGAGGCCAAGGCTTTTCGGCCATGCCTAATTGGCTCTGGAGTATTTGTTGTGTTGACTGTCCACTACTCTGTGACTGTGACCTTTGGAACTGTTCCCTGCTTAAGTGCACACGCTCGTCTGGGGGAACAGCCACTGGTCTTGATCAGAAGCTGACCTGCCATTAGCTTCTGAGGATTGTGTATAATTAGTTTTTTCTTAGAATTAGTTGAAGATTATGATGATGACTCAACACTGCCCCTAGCAAAAAAAAACTGTGGCAGTACCATGGTACAGTGGCTTATCAGAAGGTATTACACAGGTAATTTGATATGTCATGAAGCTAATATTCATATATTGTATTTGCTTTGTACTTCAAAGAATACCATGGAATTATTGTATTATACGTCTGTTTTTGGTTATTTAGATCAAATGTTTCCTTATTGCTGACCCAATGGTGAAATTGGGGTCACAGACTAATTTTCTGACAAATAAAATTTTATTTATCATTAATTACCTGCTATGAAATAGTATTGCCTGTGAAATTAGTTGAATTTATTTTTTCAGAAAGACACTAAAACGTATTTTGTATTTAACATTTTTGTATTTTAATTAGAGGTGCACCGATACGTTAGCCGATTATTCAGAATGATATCTGCCGATACCGATAGTTTTGGGGGTTCTGCCTTTTATACCTTTTTTTTTTTTTTTTAATTAATGATAATTTAATTATAATCAATAATTAATCACATTTTTAATTATTATATTTTGAAAGAAATAAAAAAAACCTTGATTCTCTCCATTTCATCAACTTGTATCTGAGTAACCTGGTATTGGTTATAAACAAACACATCACTAAAATTGAAAGAATTTCCAAAGATTAAATTAATATTTCTTAACTTTCTACATTTGATTAATTCATATAATTACTATTAATATTGAACTTCAAACTGGTTTCTTAGTATTTTCTATACACGAACCACAGATTCAATGCATTTTCCTGCCCTCTTTTGATTGACAGGAAATATCGGCCCTGACCATCGGCTGTTTTTACACTATTGACCAATAGCTGGTAGTATGAAAATTTGATTTTATCGGTCGATACCGATATATCGGTGCATCTTTAATTATTATAAAATGTAATTTATTCATGTAATGTCAAAGCTGATATAGAAAGTTCAAAAGAACAGCATTTATTTGAAATGGTAATCTTTTGGGACATTAATATCTTTATGATACCTTTCTGAATGTTATACATCCTTGCTGAATACATTTATTGATAAAGAAATCTTGCATACTTCAAACTTTTCCTAAAGGTAGTGTGTGTATAAATGACAGTCAGGAATAAAGAAAAAGGGGGGAACAGTCTTGGGGGAAAAAAAAATCAGTTTAAAACACACGACCATATTTTTAGAAATGTACATTTCGTATTCATATTTCATGTTGTTTTGATAAACCTGTTTACCAACAATGTTGTGGAGCCATCAAGTAAAAAGAAATGTTTAATACATGCGAATGTGCACATCAATCAATAATCTTGAAAAAAAAAAAAAAGTCATTCATTAAACTTTTAGAGAGTCACACCACATGATATTTTACAGTCTTCATTATAATAGCACGAAAGTTTGCTTGTATGTTTAGGTCTTTGAGTTCACTTCTCATTCTCAAGTACAAAAATTCATAGTCTAATGCCACTTAATGCCAGTCCTAAAGTGGTATGCGTTTCTGTGGCAGTCAGCGAGTTAAAAGCAATTCCTGCCTTTCTCCTCCAGCTGTTTGATTCCAATTAGTGATGATGGCAGCAGAAGAGTCGCTCTTTCGGTTTCTCTGTGCACATGTTGGCCTGTTCCCCCCTTCCATATCTTTACTGCTTTATGTTTCACTCTTTTGTCCCTATCCTTTTGTCCCCTCACTGAATTTCAGTATCCCGTTGAAACCACTCCCAGACTCAAGTTAACAATCTAAAGGGATCGTTCTTCGCCGTCCATCGCAGCAAAACATTTGTATGCTTTAATTGGGCTTTCGGTGAGGGGGAAAAAAGGCCACCCCAGCAGTCCTTTCGCCCGGTATCACCATGGTAAAGTAAACCTCGGCGAAGCCATTGTGGCGAATTTTTCATTCACTCAAAACTTCACCAAGAGGGCTTCTCATTGCACGGATAGGATGCGCCTGTTATTGAACGACCTAGTTAGAAAGTCTGCAGTGTGGAAGCTTTTGAGAGGAGGTCTTTCATTCACAATCTCCCAGAGGCAACCCCCCACCCTTTCTCTTGGAGAAGAGCCTGCCTTCTGTAGTGCCTTTATTTACCAGGAGCTGTAATTAACCGGCCTTATTTAATCAGTTTGGGCTCTTTCTCTCACACACACGTAGGGAAGAATAGAAGCTTCATGGGAACCGGCCTTTGTGCGGCGCTCAAAAGGTTCTTTCAGTAAGTTCCTACAGGGTCGACCTGGGATGGGACATCAGGCCTTATCACAGAGTCTTCAATAGGGAGGTCTTCACACACCCTACCCTATCCCAGGGGGGATGGGGATGGGAGACCAGGGGCCCCACTGCTCTCTCAGAAGTGTGTCTGTGTTGGTGTTTGTTGGATGACTATGCGAGGTGGCTTGGTGCTTGTTCTCTCTTCAACCTTTGTTTTTTTGGGACTGTGATCTCTTTCCCCCTCTCCTTTGATATGGCCTCACATTCACGGAGAGAGACTAGAAGGGCCCTTACTGCATTCGCACAACTGTTTTTCATTTTCAGTCTGACGGCCCCCTCTCTCCAGGGTCCAGACCGTCCCGATAACCCTCTTGTTGTTGTTTGTCTTTTGAGTAAACCGAGTAGAAACTGATAGGATTGAACAGTTGGTTGTCAATAAAGGATCTGCATTGATATTTAACATTTGATTGTTCAATTCAATACCTGTATGCTACTGGTAGACTTACGTGAAACGTTAAAGCACAGTTTATATAATTTGTGTCTTTCATGATATATTTCATATAATATGTGAAATTTCACTCGTATTTAAACTTTAGGAGTCACAATAAGCGTGCTCCCAAACTTTATAATGGCAGTCCGAGGAAACCACCTGTTTGAAGCTTGAAAAAAGAGCTTTTATCCATCATAAATGTACTCCACATGGATCTCAGGGGTTAATAAAGACCTTCTGAAGCGAAGCGATGCGTTTGTGTAAGAAAAATGATCCATATTTAACACGGTATAAAGTAAAATAGCTAGCTTCCACCAGACTGCCTTCCGTGTTGAAATTACGAAATGAAACTCGCTAAACATCGCATCAGTTACGCTTGTTTGATAAGTTGAATATGGAAGGCGTAGGACATGGCATAAGCATTTTGAACTGCGAGAGGCATTACACTTTCTTAAGTTGAATACAGAAGGCGTACATGTTAAATATGATGGATGGATACATTTCTGTGCAGTGTCATTATAAAGCTTGGAAGCATCAAGGTGATTTAATATAACTCTGATGGTATTCTTCTGAAAGAACGAATGCCAGTGATGGCTTGTGGGTGAGTAAATCATTGGGTAATCTTAATTTTAAAGTGAACTAATCCTTGAAGTCCTGTCTGATCATTTAGACATGAGCAGGAATTCAGATTTCAATCAGACTTCAAACCGCATTTTGATTGGATTAGTTAAAAAAAATAACAGACGAATGTCTTGCTTTTTTAGATTTCAGCTTCAACAACTAAACAAATTCGAGTCCAGGCACAACAACAACAACAAAATAATTTTTTTTTTTTCTGCCTGTCTTCATAAATCCTATGTTAGTGATGGGGCTGTTTAGTTTTTTTTTTTTGTTTTTTTTGAGATCCCATCAGTGTTGTAACTCAGTTTGTTTAGTTGCCCTACACCTTTTATCTTCACTTTAAAGGCTGTTGACGTAATCTTGGAGTAGATTTCTCTGGTCGTCATTGATTATTTAGAGAATGTGCATTTTGAATTGACGTTTGAGTTTCTAGAGACACATGTATTATGTATAAAGGGAGCTAGTTTGATAGGGCACCGAAGTGTCTGAGGCAGGGATGTTTCAGTGTGGGAGGAGTAGACGGGGGTCTGAACAGCCCTGAAATGACAGGGTGAGGACACTGTCTGTGCAGCCAAACCCATTTACTGGGAGTGAGTGAGTGAGCGAATGAATGAATGAATGAACAAACTCCACTTCATTAATCCTGAACACTTTGATCCCATTCACACATGCTATTACCATCCATCTTTTTTTCTCTAAGCCGTTCACAATATTAAAGTGCTCACCTACCGAACAGACACTCTGGGCATAGATTCTTTTACTTTAATGCCTCTGTAAAGTGGTCCTGTGCCAAACCTTGTTTTATTAGTTTCAGCAAGCAACTTTACTCTATAAACACAATTTCTCTGTATATTGAGAAATTTGGACAAAACTTGTATTCTCCATCAGAGAGGAAGGAGCTCAGATTGAAGATTGATGTGTTTAGAGATTTAGGGAGGGAGGATGAGAGGGTCCACTGTGTTTGATCAGGGGTCACTCCCTGATTTAGAGATTAAAGAGGATCCATAAATACAGAGGTCAGTAGTTTGCATCCCATCCAGATCCCTTTATCTGATAACCTTTGAGATAAGAGGGTAGGTGGGAATTCCTCTTTGTGGTACTTGGGGCACATTTCCTTTTTATTCATGATGGACATAAGATGGTTAGACCTGTGCCTCTATTAGCATTCTATGCTTGACCTTTTTTTCTTACTTGTGGTTTGGCTTAATATTTATCACACTAAGACACATGTTGTCAGTGTGCAAAAATTAGGGATTCATGATATTGATTCCATATCAATGTATTTATTTAATTTCATTTTGATGATTGTTTTTATTCTCATTTAGATTGAACATCATCTTTCACACTACATGTTATTAAATTAGTAATATTTAGCAGAATGAAAGCTTCATGAATATCCATCAAGACTGAATGAATATCCATTTTGATTCCTAAATTCACGCTTAAAATGATTTTTAGATGTTTCTTATTTTAATATTTAATTATTTTAATATTTTAATTTCAGCATTTGCCATTTATTTCTTATAGGCCATAGCGATCAATCAAACATAATTCTCACTTTATTTGTAAACAGAATTTTAATATCTAAACATTCCTTGCTTAAATGCTCTCTGAAAAGTTCTGCATTCATCATCCAGCCATCAAAAAAGTTGAACAAAAATGTAGATAAATTAGCAGAACTTACTGACTAGTCGCTGATTGACTTTTTTTTTTTTTTTTTTTTTTTTTTTTTTTTTTTTTTGCTGTTAGTGTACAGGTAATTCTAATCTCATTCATTCCATTGGCACCCTCTCTCGCCACCCAAGATGAAGCAGGAAATGACCTAAGATAGTGTCTGAACTTTGAATCTCTCTCTTGCAGTGTGTACTTTGAAAGATAAAAAGAACCTTGACTCTGAGGCAACTAATTGGCCGACATAAAGGAGCGTTCCTGCTTTGGGAAAAGAAGGAAAGCTGCTAGAGCAACAAGCAGCAGCTGTGTTTTGCTATGACTGTCTCGAGCTGGGCTGCAGCTTGCCAAGGACAGTCATTTTATCTACCCAGACCGACTGGTAACGCAACACCTGCGTTAGCACAGCAGATGAACCTGGGTGTTAGGCACGAGAGTACATTTCCCCTCTATGATATGTAAACATGAAAAGGGAGTCAAAAAGAATTTTTATTGGCCACGAGACCCAAGTTGCTGCTTAATGTTTGTGAGTGTGGACTATTTACGAGCATTTCGAAAGTAATTCTTCTGTTTATTGATTCGTGTTCCCCGGAGACTTCATCGAGATGTTGCAGTGTGGTCTCAGATAAACTGCCCTTGTCTTGTGATTGCTTTAGCAGTGGGAACCAATTTACTGCCTGTTTTACTAGGTGCCTGTGCCTGAGAGAGAGTGAGCGAGAGAAAGAAGAGAGTAAGCTTGTGGGGGAGAAAGAGAATATGTTTGTGCACGACGTATGCATGCGCACTTCTCAAATCGTGCCCGGCAGCGGTCCGCTTGGCACTCGTCTATGTGTGTGTATGTGTGTGTGTGAACTGGTCCAGTGCCAGCGTCTCTTTTACAGGAGTCTTGGGGACAGTGCTTTGGGTCTCTGGTGTCTGTTGAAAGGAAGACTGAGTGTAATGAACAGTTTGCAGCAGAGCACTGTGGGAATGCAGGTGTCTGGATGGGGGCACTTATAGTAATGTGCAGTGGGCTCTGCATGAACATTCACTCTGTTGAAAGGCTTTATGTGGAGTTATTTACAGTGTATGTGTTATTTTCCTTTTGCAGTTATGTAATACTGTAGTATTGCAAGTTTGGGGTCCGTGTTTGTTTTTTTTTTTTTGAAAGAAAGTAGAACTAAAGAACCGTAGACTTTTAGACTTTAAATTTAGACTCGAATACATGTTGTATAAATGTTGCTGTTTTAAACTTTCAGTTGAGTTAATAAAAATGTATCACATTTATAATAAAAATATTAAGCAACTATTTTGAGAACATTAATAGTAAATAATAAGAACAGTTACCTAACCAAGTCGTCATTGTGACATTGAAGCCTGGAGAAATTCAGGTTTGCCATCACAGGAATAAATGACATTTTATCTAAAAGAGAATATGTATAAAAGTATGTAATAGATATATGTATATATTTATATATATGTATATGTCTGTATGTATGTAATCAGAAAATTTAGACTAAACTTCTTGATTTGTTTTGGATTTGATTTCAGATCTGTTTATGAACTTTTTGATTTGGCAAAGATCAAGTTTCAAAGGCAGATTTTCTCTCAGATTTTCATTTGTTTTCGGAAGATGAACGACATGAGATTCATTTTGGGGTGATCTATCCCTTTCAGTCAACACTATTGCGAACACTATAATTATTTGATTCAGCATGATATGTCCTATTGTTTACTTTCTTTGCAAAAGTGCTTTGCATTGTTCCGTTTCTGTTGGTCGATTTCTGTTTTGAAATCTGGTAACGTCAGTGTTCTTTCTTGATTTACTTACTTCACTGAGCGAGTTTACTACACCGCAAACCGGAAGAGACCTTCAGCTGTGTTTAAATGAGGATTTGCCAAATCTTTCATGTGATTTTCATCTCAGTTTGGGTTCCTCAAAGAGGATTAGTTGAGTTTGTTTGTTTGCAATGTCTTCACTTCATAAACCATAATGAATGGTGACAATACCAAGTGTCATATTCCTGTATTTAGCTGGATTTGGGAAAAGTAGGCAAGGTTGGCATTTCTTTCTTTCGTATTTTGAATTAACCCTGGCAGCTTTCTCGGTGGAAATGTCATGATTTAGAGAGCAGTTGCAAAGGAATGTAAGCAATGATTTGACAGCAAATATATCTTTGGTTGCCTGAGGTGTTTACTGTCTTCGCTGTAAGACTTTGTGGATCTTTTTTTTTTTTCCAGTGTGAATTTACCAGGTTGTGCACAAATGCATGTTCGCATGAGGAAAAATTTGTCCATTAGTCTCCAGAGCTTTGATCAGCCAAACCTTAGCCTTGCAATGCTGTCATGGTGTATAAACTGACAGAAACAGCATCGATGACATTTCCAGATTGCTGATTCAAACGCTTTTCTGTCTCATGCAGAATTCTTGTCGTTGGAAGAGAATCTAAAGAGAATGCAAAACAAGTGTTATTTTTCATCACCCATTTCCCAAGAACATGTACATGCAAACCTGACTGAAACTAAGGTATTATACAAATAACTGATGGAAGTGTTTCCCACAAGTTGTTTTTCTAGTTATTTAATTTGTAGCCAAATGTTTTGCCATGTCACTGCCACGGTAAGCTTAAGGTGTTTCCATCTACATGTGTAAATATTCACCACCTCCAAAGTTTTAGGCTTGCTAAGCGGCACAGTCAAACAGAGAGGTTTTAATTTTTTTTTGTGAAATTGCATCCTAAATGCACAGAGCATACTTCAGGACAGGTGTACATAATTCAGTACTGAAGTAAAAAAGATGCACTCTTGTAAAAATATAATGCAGTAACATTTTAATAAAGGAAATGTGTGGGGCTTATAGTTTATTTCTGTTTAAATAATTCGTCAAAGTGTGTCGGAGTGCTTTGTTAAAGGCAGAATTGATATCATGATACAGTAAAACCATGTTATTTTTGGTTACAGCTGTGAAAATGTCATTTAAAGTAATATTAAACACTTTTTCTTGGACTAAAGGTGAGTGTGCTCTGAGGCTCCCCCTTCTTTGACGTGAAAAACGTCTGGTTCATTTCTTCCGCTCAGTCCGTTGAGGTCAGACCTCTGTGACATGAACACACTAGAAAGCTGCTTTTATAGTAGAAAATGAGTTTGCTTAAAAGCACGCAGCTTAAACGTTACAATCTAATGTATAGTCCTATATAATTAAATGTGACGTGACTATTAGAGTGCCAAACTGCAGAGCTTGTGCAAACATATTCCCATTACTGTGATCAGATTCTTATGCTTGCTGTTTTCTCATTTTGTTGTGTGATTATTTTAAGAGGAAAGTGTGCAGAACATATTAACGTAGTCATTTAAATGCCACTCTCATCCGTGTGGGTGCCATCGGGGTGTTTCCTAACGGTATACTGCTGCTCACGTCTTTCAAACTTCTTTTTCCCCCAAGCGAAGAACGAAAAGAACTTTGCCGTGAGTATATCAGGGTCTTTATATGGACAGGCCTGTGGGTATCAGAGCGGCCCCTCTCCCTCACTGATGCTGTCTGTAACCAAGCCCCTGTGTCCATCTGAGCGTGTTCTCCACGGACCATGAGTTCACATCCGGCAGACGGCCAACAGAGCCTTTGTCCTCTGGACTGAAGCAAGCAGCAGGATCCTGCTCTGTCTTACTGATCCGAGAATAACCAGAGATAAGCAGTGATCCCAGACTGGAATGAGTCTCCCTGATCATTGGAATGTGCTTCCTCTTGTAGGCCTTGTGTTGGGTTTTCATGTTGGAATTTTATGGAATCAGAATGAAAGATTTGTGGGTTTCTAGTCCATGTGGGTCAGCTTTGAGGTCATCTGTATGCTGGCGTAGTGGTTGTCGCAATTATCTTTAAGCAAATGTCCACATTTACGTTTTGTTTTGGGGGAAAAGTACCAAAATACTCTCTCATCCTGGACTTTGCAGGGAGGTACAGAGCTGTATATCCATGTTATACCTTTAGAGGTCCCCTGGGTTTGGTGTGTTCTTGAGAGTACATGTGTACAGTCATTCTAGGTAGTGTCGGTCAGTGTTCACGGTAAAGATGCTACATTCTGAAGTGACAGCCCCACAAACGTCTCTCTATGAGCCACTGCCACTCTATCTGCTGGCCCTGTCACCACTATGTGACAAGTGACTCTGGGTCATCAGGATAGAAGAAGGACAAATTTTATGTTTAGCAAAAGATCACAGCTTAGATGTAGACATTGTAGACAGCTAGATTACACAATAGAGTAACTTTCAAAGATTTGGTTCCACAACTTTGACAAATCTAGCAACTATTAAACATCAAAAATGAAAACCTAATTTTGTTTCCCTACAGACTGATTAATATCTGTGCACCCTGACTCTTGGACATTGCATAGTAGAAAATTGTGGGACATTCAGGAGTGCTCTCTAGTTTTGTGTGTAACAGACAGTCATTGAACAGACTGGAGAATATGTTGACTGAGACTAGCCGTTTTTGGTCTATATATGTGCGTTGAGCAATGTTTATATGTTAGGGCTGCACGATATTGGAAAAAAACTAACGTTGCGATTATTTTGTTTTTCAGCGATTACATATTGCAATATGAAAAAAATTCTCCATATAACTTGAATAGCTCTTGGAAAGAATTAATCTTTCTGTGATGATTGGGGTGATTTTGTAGGTGAGTGAATACGAATAGAAAAAAAGAATAAATGATCTAAGCATAGATAATAAATATAATAGAACAAAGATACAAATGAAATAAATAGTGCTTTATATTTTTCAGGTAAGTCTAACATATTCAGGTACTGAAATTAAATAAGCCAATGTAAAATAACACTGCATAGTCTCATGGTGTAAATTAAAAATAATGAATCTGTGTTAAATCTACAAAAGTGAAATTTCTTGTTTTGCCTTTTGTTGTTTGATTAACATCTATGACACATAAAGCAGAAGGGGCTGCTGTCAGAATGTACGGCGCGGATCCAAAATACTGTTACACATCCGGTTTTCTTAATTGTTTTGTTCACCTAAGCCATAAGCAACCGTGTTTACGAGGATAGTCTTTTACGTGAATTTTGACAATTTTTTTCACGTACATCTGTGCTGCTCTGTGAATGTGCGTTTAAAACAGCTGCACATTCAGAATTCTCTTTCGCGTCTTTGTACTCTCTCGCTCAAATGGTTTGAAATCTCTTGAATATTTAAACTGACAGAAACTATAACACGAACAAATGATTTTTGATCAATTTGTATGATGGTCATTGTGTGATTGAAATTAATCCGAGAATCACCTGCGTTTTGAACCGTGGTGTCAATAATCCCTATACTAGACATTGCACATCCTGCTATTTGACTATCGCGGATGCGCACATCATGATATCGATTCTAAAACGATATATCGCGCAGCCCAATTATATGTCGTTGAAATCCTAAATTAAAAACTGTTCATCATATTAAGCTTTTGTGTTGTTTCAGAAGACTTGGATTAAACTGCTCGATTCATATGGAATTCCTTGACATTATCTTCTTATGAGCCATTTGGAGCTCTAAAGTTTGTTCGCACTTTATTTTAAGTTGAAATATTAAACGTTACTACATGTACTTAGTATAGTAATGACAGTACATTATGCATAATTAAAAGTAACTAACCCCAAAGCAACTCTAACGCTACAGTAAGTACCTTTAATAATACTCAGTACTTATTACAATCACCTTAAAACAAAGTGTAACCTAAAGTTTTGGTGGAATAAACTTTGTGGCGGGACAAATCTCTCAGGTTTCATTAAAAATAACATAGTTTGTGTTTTAAAGGTAAACTAGTTTGGAACTACAAACTAACGCTTTAATGTATGTAATGTAACTATGTATAGGTTCACCAATCTGCTTTTCCGTGTTCCATGCATGTTTTTTAAAGGCTTTTCCAAGTGTTTTAACCACATGTGCTTAACTAATTTTTTTATGTATCCAACCTGAAAGACTTCAAAGTAATTCGTGTCCAGAGGAACAATCTCGAGAGAATGGAGAATGTAGACGTGACCTCACATTTTAATATAATGCAAAAACAGAGAGTGAGAGGACCACCCTTGATCTGCTATACGTGTTCTCATTCGGTTTGGCTCTCCCGAGTGATTCGGTTGAATCAATGCAATCAAAGCGATGAGAATGACGTTTTCTGAATAAAAAAGGAGATCGTCGCTTTATAGGAGAGGTCTGTTTGCGTAAGCTTGATGGTGCTGAAATGTTGGCTTTCACAAGCCTGCAGACACAGTTTGATTGCCCTGTTCCCGTAAATTCAAACTGACTCTATGGGATGTTTGATCTGAATTACATATTTTATGTGGAAAAAGAGATTTGTCCTTCAGTCCAGGCAGAAATCCTGTCTTCTACCATGCTGTTTGCCTAGTCAGTGTTTGCTCTCCAGTCCTCGAGGTTTTCTCACCTCACTTGCTTCATATTTAGCCGTTCTCGGTTCAAAAGCCTCAGATGAAGAACATTACAAGGGTGTAATTATGACTACAGGTGCCAGATCTGTTGGTGTGTGTCTGACTGTGTTGGCAGTGTTAAAGGAGAATGGGCACAGAGGGCAGCTAAGCCCGACGTTGCCCAGACCATCTGTGGGCGTTGTGGGTTGAGGTAGTTGGAAAGTTACACCACCGTGTGTGCCAGGGTAGCCAGCGCACAGTCCAGGACTTGCAATATAAGCCGCATGTAGCACGATAATTGAAAACACGGCACAAAATTCCGCAATTCGATCACACCTGTGTGTGATTTTTTTTTTTTTAAAAAGGGCCCAAGATGGAGAATGTGTATGGATGTGTAGTGGTCTGCATTCATTTATGGAGTAATTCTTCTGAAAGATTTCATATGAGGGGTTTGTTTTTTTGGTTTAGGTTTGCTGCCAAGAAACTTATAACTAATCATTTGTAACTTTGATGTATTACTTTGATCAATCAATGAAGCGGTTTTATAAGTTCTCAAATGGTATTTGTTTAACAAGGCCCAGGTTTGAAGTTCTGAGGTTTGACTTTTGTCTTCAGTGGATAGGAAACTGCATTGCACAAGCCAAACGTTTGGGGGGAAACCATTTGATGTTGAATATTAAATCATTGAATAATCCTAAATACTATGTCAGAGCACTTTTAAACGATAGAAGCTTTTAAACAATATTACGGCATTACTTTATGTGGCAGATATTTCGGTTACACCACTTTGCAACTATTTGCTCTGCTGGTAAGAGACGTAGATGTAGCTTCGTACTTGAATGTGGAGAGGCCAAAATCTCAATCTATGTATGTTTAAGCCCTGGGTACACTACTCTTTTTTACACGTACGCTAGTGTACGTGCACGGTGGAACACACAGCCTTGGCAAGAATACTTAATTTTTCTCGCATGCGTACGCAGGCGCTCGACACGTGCCGTTTTGAGCAATCTCTCGAGTTACAACCCATCTAAACATCTTTATATTCTTTCATGCCTGAGTTGTACAAATGAGGATACTTTCTAACCACTTCGCACAATCTCTCCTCTATGTAGACCTCCATTTTCGCTGTTGCTTTCATGTGTTCCGGTCTGTTCTGTTTATGCAGTTTTTCTTTGACTACTTTGTGACTCGACGCCCCCAGGGCACATTTGCCACCTAGTGGGTAAACGAATTACTGCAAAAAAAAATGAAATGCGCATGTGCGACCTGCACGTACAAGTACATGCGGTTACAAAAATCTTGATGACGAAATTCACGTGACGCGCACTGTACGCTAACCCTCGCTTATGTGTAAAAAGTGAGCTATACTTTGGGCTTTACGCTAAGTTATGTTATATGTTACGTTGTTTAAACTTTAAGGGAAATGGAATGGAAATTCCATCTGATGAGTATCTGGATGATCTGGTTGTAGGCAGACCCTGCCAGTGTAGCAGGAAATGAAGCAGTGTCTCCATCGTCCCTCATAGATGGATGAGCTCCTGGAATGTCAGACAGGGATGTGGATTCCAAGACCTTTTTTTTCCCCCAACCTTTTCTCCCTCTTCCTCCCCCTTTTATGTTTTTCCAGCGAGTTGTGAATTATGCTCAGCTTTTGAAGCTCAGACTTCACCACTGACAAACAGACATCGCTCATCTTCTAAAATTTAACACCCCACGAGAGGAAAGATTACAGACTCTGAGTCTCTCTCATGTTTACCTCCACAGCTTTTAGAAGCAGAAGTGCCTGCTGCCCTATTTTTAGTCAGAATTCTAAAAGTCTTGCTCTTTTCTGTATGTTGCCATGGCGCTAATAAGATCATTAGCTACGTTTGTAACCTCAAAGTGATAGAGACCGGATCATATGCAAGCACATGTGGCAAAGTGGGTGAAATTTGTCACTTCTTGAGTCGCTACTGAATGCTGCTCCGTGCTACACTTCAGTTGTTTTGATGTTTTCAGTTTTTCACTTAAACCAGTTAAGTTTTCAGTGACTTTGATGTAGCCTATGCTTTTAAATCCTACAATATGCATTTTTATGCTGTAGTTTAAATTTGTGCGAATGTTTTTACTGACCCCACCACATTGTTTTATGTTTTTAATACCATTTTTTTACATCGAGTTTTCAAGTTACAGCAATTTATACGTTTTCAGTGCAATAATAGCTGGAATTTATATCACTATAATGATGACTATAAATTCATAAACACTTTTGGTGGAGACCATCACTTGCAGTTTCTACAAAATCTCATCTATGTTAGCCAGCTACATTTCCTAAATTACTTTTAGACGTAGGGACAACAGAGCATTTTTTTTCTTTCTTTACTATATCTTATGACTTAAACATTTTACACTATACCTTTTTTTTGCTGTGCATATTGGATCTTGTAAGCCTGCAGCAATGGCTGTACGCTGAAATTCAAGGTAATAAAACACCCGGCCTCTCAACTGTTGTCATTGTTATTTGGGCCCCCTTCACATGTGGAAACCATTATATCCTGTCTGCCGGACTGAAAAAAATAAAACAGGGCTGCCGCAAGTTGGAGATCTGCGAGAGAATCCGCTCCGTGACCCGGTCTCTCAACGGGCCCCTCAGTGTTTGCACAAAGAGGTTTTGTTATTGTAGGACCCCAGGCTCTGTCGGCCCCTTCTCCGACACTCAGTCTCTCTCTCGGTGGAGGGGCGGCTTGAAACGCAAGTTCAACCCAGAGCAGATCAGGAACACACAGGCGTAAGGGTGTGTTATCTCTGTAGGTGATTTATGTACACGTTGTAAGTTGAGTGAGGCTCAGTGTATATACCCGTTTTGACTGTATATTGATTCTGGATGTGTTAAGATTTTGTTATGGTAATACCGCACTTTTTTTTTTTCCCTCAAGACATCATCCCAGACAGTCATCAGACTTACTTGGGCTGAACTGCACATAGTCCAAGACCTTGAAAATGTTTGAATGCAATGTTTTGTCTGTGCTATTAATGCGTAACTGTGGAAACCAAAGTCCTTTTTGCTCCAGCCTTGCATAGTGTCATTACTTCAGTTCTGATGGTCAGATAAGTTTGAGAAGTTTTGGTATTAAAGAACCATTAAAACAACTTATGCTCCATTAACCTGATAAGTGTGAGATTATAAATGTAGTCCACCCTTATATGCTCACATGTGGAACTCATTTTACACTCGTTCTCTTCTTGTCCACCCAACCCCCTCATAAACACACACTTCAGTATGTTCGCTGTTAATGTGAAGCATGTCAGCCGCACTTCAGTATTTGTTAAAACCCTTTTTTTTTTTTCAAAGGAAGATTACAGACTGAAAAACGTATGCAAAAAAAACCTAGATATTACATTTTTGACATAATGTGCCTTTAAGCTAGACTAGATTTTTTGCTGTTTGTTGCATGAACCCATTTTATTAGTAGTTTTTGTCTTTCTTGCTCTAATGTATCATTTGATTAGGGATGGCAGAATAAGGGCTTCTACAGGTAGACACCATATTTAATTTTGCGTGAATGAAAGTGATGCTCTGAAAGGTTGGACTGCTGTTCAATATGTTGTACTGTTGCCTTGTTATTGCTGCTGA
This sequence comes from Opsariichthys bidens, assembly GCA_037194245.1. Taxonomy (NCBI): domain Eukaryota; kingdom Metazoa; phylum Chordata; class Actinopteri; order Cypriniformes; family Xenocyprididae; genus Opsariichthys; species Opsariichthys bidens. Next base: position 14,445,462 of record CM074298.1, read on the forward strand.
TTCGTCAGCTGATGCAAAATTGACACATATGGCTTTGCAAAAATTACAGCTGAAAAAAACAAAACAGTCTGTTTTATTTTTTTCCCCCCAATTCTTTCTTTTTATAGATTCCAAAAGTGATCCAATTTTAAATCAGTAAAACTGTCTTTCGATTGAATTATTCATTATGCTAAACAATGAATCAGTATTGTTGTTAGTGTTATTTAATTGGTGAAAATGTGTGGATAGCCTTAATTTGCTTTTTCACTAGTTCTAATGGCAACAGTGGCAGTTTGGTTGAAAGTATTTGATTCCTTTTATGGAACAAAATCATCCATTTCATGTCACTCATGTCCATCAAACCACAATAAAACCATTGAAGTTGTTCTTTAGTGATGAGTATTGTCCGAAATACTGTTTCAGCACTGGTCGTTCACTCACTCCTCATATTTGAAAAAGGATTTTTTTCATTTTGTCCATTAGGTCGAAAGATCTGTAAAAGCCCATACATTTACCTGCCCATAGAAATCAGTACAGAAGTGGTTGAAAGTGGACAAAAGAGATGGATTAGAATACTAGGTGTAAATGGGTGTGTGGTCGATCAGATCACAAGTGGACGAGGGAGACAAAACATCTTAATACCAGGTGGAAACAGGGCCCTTGTGTTAAGATGTGTTTCGGTCCATCGGATCACAAGTGGACGACAATAAATATAGGTGTAAACTGGGTCTGAAACGTTTTGAGCTTGTCCATTTTCGACCATTTCTGTTGTCAAAAACGAATTCAACCGGATAGCTTTCGTAGTGTAAACACTCGAGTGGTCAAATGTGTTCGAGAGCAACAAAAGACCACATATTCTATGCAAATTGACCTGTGCCAAAATGTGCCATTTGTTGGCTTTAGACCCAAATTTGGTTTGAACATGAAAAACGTACCAAGCATGTGCAATGTTCTCTTACCATTTCTGATTTATAACTCGCTTGGTGTGGTCTTGTGGCTATCAGAGTAAAAAACAAAAGCTGCTTCTCTCCGTATGTTTGTTACGCATTTATATGTATATTGATCGAGCTTATTTTGTCCATTAGATCGAAAGATCTGAAAAAAACCCATATACTTACCTGCCCATAGACTTTCCCCTGACAGGACAGAAGTCATTGAAAGTGGACAAAAGAGACAGAGTAAAACACGAAGTGTAAATGGGAATGTGTCTCCCTTGTCTACTTGTGATTCGATCAACCAAAGTAAATTTATTAAAAATAAATGAAAAAAATCACATGTACATAAGTATTCACAGCCTTTGAGCTCAGGTGCATCCTGTTTGCACTGATCATCCTTGATGTTTCTACAACTTGATTGGAGTCCACCAGTGGTAACTTCTGTTGATTGGACATGATTTAGAAAAGGCACACATCTGTCTATATTAGGTCCCACTGTTAACAGTGCATATCAGAGCACAAACCAAGCCATGAAGTCCAAGGAATTGTCTGTAGAGCTCCAAGACGGGATTGTAAGGTCCCAATGAAGGTCCCAATGAGCTCCATCATCTGTAAATGGAAGAAGTTTGGAATCACCGGGACTTTGTGACCAAGAACCAGATGGTCACCTCACAGAACTCCAGCATTTTTCTGTGGAGAGAGGAGAAACTTCCAGAAGAACTGCATATCTGCAGAACTCCTCCAATCAGGCCTGTATGGTAGAGGGTCCTGACGGAAGCCGCTCCTCAGTAAAAGGCACATGACAGGCTGCCTGGAGTTTGCCAAAAGACACCTGAAGGACTCTCAGAATATGAGAAGCAAAGATTGAACTTTTTGGCCTGAATAGCAAGTGTCATGTCTGGTGGAATCCAGGCACTGCTCATCACCTGGCCAATAGCTTCCCTACAGTGAAGTATGGTGGTGGCAGCATCATGCTGTGGGGATGTTTTTCAGTGGCAGGAACTGGGAGACTTGTCAGGATCGAGAGAAAGATGAATGCAGCAATGTACAGAGATATCCTTGATGAAAACCTGCTCCAGAGCACTCTGGACCTCAGACTGGGGCGAATATTAACAGAGGAGTGGGGGGACAACTCTGTTAATGTCCTTGAGTGTCCCAGCCAGAGCCCAGACTTGAAACCGATTGAACTTCTCTGGAGAGATCTGAAAATGGCTGTGCACCGACGCTCCCCATCCAACCTGATGGAGCTTGAGAAGAAAAATGGTAGAAACTGCCCAAAAATAGGTGTGCCAAGCTTGTAGCATCGTACTCAAAAAGACATGAGGCTGTAATTGGTGCCAAAGGTGCTTCAACAAAGTATTGAGCAAAGGCTGTGAACACTTATGTACATGTGATTTTTTTTTTTTGTTTGTTTTTTTAAAATAAATTTGCAAACAAACGGATTTCAAACAAACTTCTTTCAAATTGTCATTATGGGGTGTTGTTGAGGATAATAATGAATTTAATCCCTTTTGGAATAAGGCTGAAACATAACAAAATGTGGAAAAAGCTAAGCGCTTTGAATACGTTCCGGATGCACTGTATGTCCGTAATGGCTTGAAACATGCATGCTCCGGTCAAGATATGTGGTCTGCGTTGTGAGTGTTATTGAATTCATCGTGGCTTTCCATGCAGAAATTGCTCTAATGCACGCTCCACGTGTTGTTACTAATTTTGTTAGTCATGTTTTGCATGTGTTGGTAGCGCTGACCGCATCGTGTAGAAAATGCAAACAACACTTTTGAGTACTGAGGAATCTTGCCCTTCAGACACGTGTCGTATGCGCATGAATGCAAAGCTGAACAAGTAGAGGTGATTGAACAGTATTGCATTACATTTGAATTCTCCGCTGTAATGCGATCTCATGCAAAATACAGCACGGTGATTGGATTAAAGGAGTACTTTCTCATGAATAATGCGAAAATGCTTAGAACCTGATGAAGTAGGCACATACTCTCAGCTACTTCAGCCAGTCACCACTCTGAATTAATGCATATACCTCACATTTTGTGACGTTAGTTCAACTTTGATTTTTAAATTTGAAAAACAAAAAAACGACCACTTTCCCCTTATTAATTATCACAATGAGTGCTATCTTTTTTCATTGATGTGCAACCTGTATATCTCCTAACATCTCAATGTGCTTTTAGGGATTCATGACCCTTTAATGTTATGTTCGGATTGCTTTTCTGTTCATGTAAACATGTATACTAAGCATTTGTGCATATTCAGGCAGATGCAGAATGCTCCCTTGTCTCTGGTTCGTCCTTAGAAACTGGGAGCGAGTGAGAGGTAGATAGAGAAAAATCACATCAGAGGGCAGGGAAGGATGCCTCATTCTAGAGCAGAAGCCTTTGTAGTGCAATGAGCACATTGCTTCTGAGAGTTTGAGTGAGGGGGAGGGGGGAGAGGGAGGTGTGGGGTACCTGCGGCAGGAAATCGCAATAGCATCCCAGACTGGCTTCTGTTGTCTGGCCTTTCATCTTCTCTGTTTGTACCCAGTTTCCCCTGTCGCTGCTGCAGCAACTAGGTCTTGTCAGCTGCAGTGAGGAAATATGGGATTTCAAATCAGATTGTCAGTTACTCTCATGAAACACACATTTATTTGAAAGCAATTTTTAGTACATCTGCAAAAAAAGGCACAGAGAAAAAAAACTGTCAAGGTGAATAATTGAAAACAAAATTGCACATGAGATGAATGAAGTTAATTATGATTTATTTATAATTTATTGGAACATTTGACCTTTTTTGACAAATTAGAACTAGTTTGGTGTACCTGTTAAAAGCAGTTTTACAATGTTTATATGTCACATGAGCTAAAACTGTTTTCCTGTTGGATTGTTAATGACATTAAATCTTGTCTACCTGTTTTTTATTGTGAAATTGTGTGCATGGATTTGCTGCCTGGAATGTGCTTTAGATAACATTTGTGATAGTTCACCTCAAAATTGTCTTCTTTTACTTACCCTCATGTTGTTATAAACCATATACAACTTTCAGTAACACTTTATTATCAATATACAGTAATATAGTACTCACAAATCCTTTGTGAACTATTGGTTTATAGTTACTATATTGTAGTCTCTATATTGTCAATGTAGGCTTTATACATAGTGAGTTCTTCCTTCATTATCACTGTAATTAACACAGTTATTGTTGTGTAAATAATTAGCTAATATGTATAGAGTTAGTGTTTTATGCTTTATCAATGTATTAATTGTAAATAGTTCTCAGTAACTTCGAGTAGAGTTATTGTAGGGAGAAAAATTATACATTTTGTACAGTATAAAAATCATTACGCTCATGGAGAGTTCCCATAAACAACATATGCCTGTGTTTAATGTATTTGTAAACATTTTAAGGAACACTGGATATGAATGCAATTAATGTCTACTAAAGGTTGGTTTAAAGCACTTAGCTAATTCATCACTTTTTCCCAGTTTCTGTGACCTAATCTAAAGTGAGAACTACTCCTACTAACCAATAAACAATCCTTTTACTCTGAGCTAATTAAACAGTAATAATTGTGTTAATTACAGTGACAGTGAATGAAGACCTCACTATTAGTATATAGCCTATTAATACGTTAACAATGAAGAGACTACAATGTATTAACTATGAATGAACTATAAACTAATTAATATAAACAATAAACTTATTAATACGTACTTTATTACTGTATACTTATTATAAAGTGTTGTTATAAACAAAAGAAAATGTTTAGAAATATGTCCTTTTTTGTCCATACAATGAAAGTCAATAGGGTTCAGTTCAGGTTTTTTTTATTTTGAAACCAACTGTCATTGTATAGACAAAAACGTAACGAAATATCACCTTTGGAACAGCATGCGGGTAAGTAAAAAACCACTTAATATTTCATTATCTTATTTCACGTAGTCTCGAAGTCAACTTGAAATAATGACGCTAAAAAATCTTTAATTAAAATGTATCTACTTGCTTTTCCTCCGAAATACCATTTCTTATCAAATTTCTTGTCACTTGGATGGTGTTAGCCGATAGCCAAAATATTTGTTTAGGCAATGTTTTGGCAAGCTCTCATTTATTTTGACTCTATTCTGTTATGTAACACCCACTTTTCATCCTCCAAATGAGTTGAAGATGAAGTCCTGGCTTGCAGTTTTGTCATTAATCATCATGTTTACGGAAGTAAAACGGGTTGCAAATGGCAATTCACATTGACTTCTAGAAAATAGAGCAAAACCATAGAAGCTAAACAACTAAACACATAGCTGCTCTTTAACCTATATCTTTACTGCAGTTGTGGAAGTTTTAAGGGAGGGTCGGTCCAATGATATAGACCTTTTAGACCTAAAGAGAGGATTAGGGCACCTTTTCTACTCATTGTGCTGTGTGAGCACACCCTTTCACTCCCTTGTACGATCCCAAATTAATGAGGATTAGCTGGATGGGTTCTGGCCTTTGAAGATGACTGAATTGCTAATAGGTTTATCCCCCTCCATCGCACCATTTTAATGGAAATGCTGCCGAGCATCAACGCCGCGTCTCCAGTGTTATTTCGCTCCCACACCGCGTCAGCTGTTTCCCCAACCAGTGTCTGGAAACGGTACGGAAGAGCGCGTGCAGTTAAAATCCAATAAGCTCATCTGTGCCCATTAGCTTTGCGCAACTGCTGTGAGGTATGCTCAGAATGATGAAGCACTCTTCTCTTTGCAAATTGAAATATGGAAGTGACTTATGGATTTCGCATTCTTTAGGTGGAGGCAGTAATTCTTAAGTGGCCGCTATTAGGGCAAAGGGAGATGGCAATCTTGATATAATAAACCACCCTGAGGAGGGCTTGGTTTTAGTCAATCTCTCTTGCCGTGCCTCTGTTGAAGGGAGTGCCGGAGCCTTGACAAGCCTGGATCAAAGACAGCATGAGGTTCAGTCATTCCAGACATCTATTCAACTGCAGTCAAGATTAACCCTGGGGTTGACAAGATTAATAACCGCCCTGGACACCAAATTCTGAGCCAAAGCAGCTGCACATAGGCCTCTTTGTCCCCACTCAGTTGAACACCGGCATGTTATTGCTTACAATCCTATAGCTTGTCATTCATTTTAATGTCAACTTGTCTGTGAGGATTAGATGGTGTATAGTCCAAACCTGGAGAGGGCTTGAAGAGTCCTGTTGATTTTAGCAAAGTTCAAGCACTGTTTATTGCTGATAGCGTAGCTTAGTTATGCTGTCGCAGGGCTACAGACGGAGACTAAACTGGTCGCGGATGTGATGAAACGAACAATTCCAACAGTATTTCAAATGCTGACGCTTTACAATAAGGTTTCATTTGTTAATTACTCTAGTTAACATCAACTAACAATGACAAATATTTCTGAAGCATTTATTATTCTTAATGTTCATTTAAACGTGCTAATATATTATTAAATTAAATGATGTACTTAATGTTAACAAATGGAAACTTTTAACCTTTTAAATTCTGCTCATCATTGATGGCAGTTGAGAAGTTTGCTTGCATTCATATTATTAATTTTTTTTAATTTGTCATAAAGCGGGGAGGTTCAAAATGACTTAAAATTATTAGTAAAAAAAAAAAAAAGCAAAATATTTCTTATTTTAATTCACCCCATATTGACTGATTGTGCATATGACAATGTGTAATTTAAGACACATAATCATAACAGAGTTGTAATATGCGCATGTACAAAATATCCAAAATAATTTTGGTGAGTTTGAATTGACTGCAAGGGATCTTTTCTAGGTCATATTTTGGAACCGTAAAAATAGCCCTGTGTTTTGTTTTTTTAATCAGTTTTCTTGCCTCAAAGTCCTTCCTCTCAAGAGTTTCACATTTGTTGAGGGGGTTCTCAAGTTACAAGCTGCGAAATTCCTCTTTGGCCTGGGCAAAGCTGTGAAAGCCATCGGGCGGTTCGAAAAACAAACCCACTACGCCGGGGAAAGACCTGTCCTGGTGCCCGGTGTGCTATTTGTGTTTGTGCCGGTGTTTATTTTACACGAAGGCTCTGAAATGACAAGTTTCTTCTTTCACTTAGTTTTCCACTGCTTCTGTGTCTGGAGCTTTATTCACAAAGGTGGGGCTCATCCATACATCACCCACAGTTTGTTTTGCTTTTTATAAACATGTGCTCGTGATGAAATTCCAGGGCTTAGGTGAGTGCGGACGTGCCGTCTCATCATCTTTAATGTGGTTGAGCACTCTGACCTCAGACTTCTCCTCAGACGTATTACACTTTGACCAAAAGAGCTTCTTCTCCTCTTATGTGTTAAAGATCATCAGTCCTCCTGATGGCAAGTGTTTTTTGTATTGAGTGGGAATCAATCAAGTTTTTACGACGCATTCCGTGTCAGGCCATGGAAAGGAGGCGCACAAAGAGCAAATATTTTTAAAACAGCAAAGGCTATTTTTGATGGTTTACACTGGTGAGGTGTAGACACTGATTTAATCTTCCATGTCTCATTTAGTTGAGAATTGAGAGGTTTACACAAAACATCTGCGGTCATATTTAAGCAAATGTTTTCTGGGCTTTTGTTCTGTGTGTAATGTAATTGTTGGCTAAATATGTTTATCTAATGCTTGTGCCCACAATGAGCATCATCTTGGCTAAACATTTGATGCAACTGTACATTTAGGTAAAAGGTACTAACTGACACGCTTTGAGAAATCCACCAGAAACTTGCGTTCTGTGAATATTCTCTCTTTTGAAAGAAAGATATAATTGGTATAATTTACATAAATTGTTTAAGTGAGCATAATGGGAGGGAGTTGACCGGTGTTTCTTCATGTTTTGTTGTGCTGCATGTTGGGGAAAAAGTGCTGGAAAACTTTTCGTGAAATATCGAAAATGGCTACTGTCACAATGCTGAAAAATTACAGTAGCATACATTTTACAGTTAGTTAATTATTTAGTTAGTTTGGAGGAATGTATGTTTAACCAAGTATTCTAGATAAATTGGCGTTTTCTCCCTCGTTTCTGTCTAGGTGCTCCTAACTTTTATTTGTCATCTTTCAGCAACTGTTCTTTTTTTTTTTTTCCACACAGAGAATCTTCAACTCCTTTGTGTACACGGAGAAAACTTCAAATGGTGAAACAGAGGTGCAGCAGGTGAGTTACACAACATCCCTTGATATTGTGTGTGTATGGTCTAGAGGGCCAAAGGACACCCATTAAAATTCTACAGTTGCTGTCTGGCTGTCTTTGAAGCCATCTTTGTGCAATCGACTGCTGCAACGCTAATTCCAACCTCTATTGACTGCACCGTGTCCCTCTCTAACAAGCTCTGGAGAAATGAGATGGTTGCTCTTCCTTTAAACATCAATACATTTGGCCCATGATCAAAACTTTCTGATAAGGAACCATTTTAAAACTCTGCAGCAATAGGAAAAGAGTCTTACAAATATGTGTGTCTGTCTGGATAATATTTAACAGAACAAGACATGAAAATTCCGTATTTGTATTGCACACATGGAGTAATGTCTATTTTAACGCTGGAATTGTCACATTGTGTTAGATCACTACACACTAAAATGGTTACATAAAGGAAAGATATTGCATCTCATCTTTTTACAATTTTTTTTTATCTGCAGAAATATCTTGTTATTTTTTTATAATTATGTAAGCTAACTTTGACCTTTGGATGTCCTTCAGAGATATTAAAAATGTAAAATACCCTTTTGGGTCTGCTCACAATTGTTTATTTCTCCAAATTAAGGTGTTTTGTTTTGCTTATTAGTTTACATACCCCTTGCAGAACCTGCAGTGTTCTTTAACATTTTTTGATATATTCCAAGACAAAACAATAACAGCATTTACATAATTTGTCCTGTTTAAAAGAGTGAATATCCTTGGTTTCTTAATAATGTGTATATTGCCACCCTGAGCATCTATAACAGCATCTATAATAGTTAATTGTCAGTTTGTCTTGTGGACTACACCTATATGTTATGTTGGTTCTCAAACTAAACAATATTTTTATGAGCTCTTTTACAACTTTCATTCTTATTTTAATTTTGTTTAAAATGTATTATTTGGTGAGATTTAAGGACGTTTATGAGCAAAAGTGTGTGTGTGCGGCACATGCATCATGATAATAACCTAAAAAAGTAAGAAGAATTTAGTCCACAATAACTTTTCAATCTAAACATATGGGAAGGCATTTCTTTCCTCAGTCAGTTATAAGAAAGTAGGCCTGTCATGCGCCAGTGTGATTTATTCTTGCCATGGGCCTCTCGCTCATGCCTACTCCAGCTTCTGTTTTTGCTGTAAGGCATAAAGAGCTTTCAATGTTAATACACTGTTCTGACCAGCCTCAAAACAAATCGGCATGAGTGGCAGCAACTGTGCGCCTACCTTCCAAGTGTGTTTCTCAGCGACACACACGCCCTGAGCAAGAACGGACAGGTTGTTACTCTTCACTTGGGCTTCCGTGCCAAGAGAAGCCCTTTTTTGTGAGAATTACTCCTGTACACTGTCTCTCTCTCTCTCTCTCTCTCTCTCTTTCTCTCACCTGCAGCTATTTACCGGCTGCTGGTGAGAGATTAAGCCGATCGCTGGCAGGTTTTTCTAGTGAAACCTCGACAGCTAATTGCCAAACAGGGTTTTCGGGGATAGACGCTAATAAACCGTTCTGCCTGCTGAGGCAGTGGAGACCTGAAAGTGTTTGATTATGAAGTGACTCAGGCTTTGTCATGGTATAATGCTGTTTTGTTTTTCCTCATTAGTTGTTACTGGGTGTACTCATATAAAATGTGAAGGAGACGCAGACGAAGAATTAAAATAATAGTTCACTTCTCTATTTTGAAATTATTAGGTGTTGCCGACAAAACCAGCGCTAAGTAGTTTCAGACTTATTAAAGTGTTATATTTAAAGGATTAGTTCACTTTCAAGTAAAACTACCCCAAGCTTTACTCGCCCTCAAGCCATCCTAGGTGTATGTGACTTTCTAGCTTCTGACAAAGACAATCAGAAATTTTAATAAATAAACAGATGTATCCACACTTTATAATGGCAGTAATGCTCTACCAAACAAGCATGAGCTGAAGAAAGTGTCTCCATCCACATCCATCCATCATAAACATATTCAACGCGGCTCCAGAGGGTTTATAAAGGCCTTCTGAAGCGAAGCGTTGCGCTTGCGTAGAAGAAAAAAACAAGTTATGAAGTAAAATATGTAGCTTCCAATTGTGGAATTGGATACTTGTTTTACAGTTAAAATCTTATTGATTCCTTTGTGTGCATTTTTTTTAAACCATTCAAGCAAGAACCCTTGCATGGTGTTTTTTTGCGCTGTGCACATATGCTAAGCTAGAAAAAGTGATTTTAAACCAAGTACAAGAAAACTAACACGCTGTTTTCTGTGCTGTGCACTGCGCACAGAAAGCCGCCTCTCATACTGAATAGTGCAAGATACCGAATCGAGTTCTCTTCTGAGCCTTTTTTGCGCTTGAACGGACAAATATACACATATGTCAAGATATCCTCATAAACGCAATGTAAACATTTGACAAAGAAAATGCATAACAGTATACTGGTCTGTGCAGCTCTTAAAGTGACAGCAGCCTAATATTCCTGCTGCCTTCCCTATAATGACTTTAATCAAACAACAAAAGACAAAGACAAAAATCACTGTCGGTTCTTGACTGAATAACTTTTGTTACTATATTTGTAGTGTATATTTTATATATACATATGCAGTGTTTTTACATTTGATTAGAGTTTCTGTTCCTGAATACCTGAAAATCTTAAAACACTGTTTTTATTTCAATCGTATTTTTTCGCTTAATAAAGCCAGAAATTTATATTAGTTTGGCTAGTTGTTTTTGATATGGTATTTTTAAACCATATAGGCAAAAAGTTCTTTAGCTTTTTTTTTTTTTTTTTTTTGTTGGCATTCAGCAGCTAATGAAGTGTTTGCAATAATTGTTGGAATCGATATTAGAAATGGATGAGAATCAGAATCGATAAGCAGAATCTGAATTGTTAAAATTCAAACGATACCCAAACGAATGTAACATTTTCATAGTATGAAATTAACAAATGAATGTTTTTAATTTGTTATTATTATTATTTTTATATTATTATTTTGTGGTATGGTGATGCAGCCTAAATTCAGTCTATTTTTGGTTGTAAAAGCTGCATTGCATTCAATTAACCTAGCTTCAGTTTACTGTTCTAAAATCAGGAAAAGAATTAGCATTTTCAGGCCTTGTGACTTTCTAATAAGTTGAATAATGTAGAATAATTGTTGTTGATAAAATTAAGTCAGTGGATTGTTCTGTTTTCTGGAACACAAATAACCATCATATCTCAGACTTTTCAACTGCTGTGTGCTTTTTAAAAGACAGGCTTGGCTTCTGCAGTGGTTATCCACTTCAAGCATGTAAAATCATATCTATGTCTCTTCAAGTGATTTTAACCACAGACCTTATTTTAACCATATATTTGACAACCTTCATGAAACCCATTAGAAATTTCCCAGAAAACCCAAAGTGAATTAGCCTTCCCTGTTAGTCATGAAATTAGCTTGAATATCTCTGATTGACGCTTGTCAAGTGATTTATGGTGTCATGTCCTGGTTGCTTATGTTTCTTTCGTACTGCCGTACACTGTCTTTTGCTCCATTTATTGTTTTTAGTTGACATTCTATTTCTACGTTATAATATAACACCTTTAGATCTGTAACGACAGAACTCATTATTCTTGCTTCCTCTAAAAATAAAAATTGACTTTCATCGATTGCTCGTTTGGCAATGCTGTCAACATCTGCCAGTCTTTTGTACACGCACACACATGGTAATGAAGGCCTGGCACTGCCGTTCTCGCAAGTTGAAAAGGCACCCCGGTGTAAAACGGCACCAATTAGGATCATGTCCATATCTTGTAGAAACACAAAGACAAAGCAAGCCTATTTTTTCTTAATGTCACCATTTTTATGAGATCGAACACAGACCCCCCTCAAATATCCCAGACTAATTTTAACACGGCTTGCAATGAAATATATTTATGAATTAGGTCATTTCTTTGGCGTTAACTGTAGCTTGTATGTCTCATTTTGAATTTTAAAAATGAATGTAGCTGATCTTTTACCAATATTCAGTGTGTCCAGGAATGTGAGCACAGTAACCTATAACTGCTTTCGATACTTGAAAGCTTGATTACAATTGTCTGAAATCACTGCTGTTATTTTCTGACCCGTCTATGGGAACGTTTCCCTTGGATCGTGAACTTGTTTCGCAGTAATGGCTGAAACAGGCATCTGATTCGATGTTCACAGCCAATGGGTCATGGTACAATACTCCCATCCTGGACTTGGAGGAGGACATTTATCTTTTTTTCCCCCTCTCTCTGTGCCTTAAAATTCGGCTCCTATGAAAATTGTTAATGCAAGAATGATGTCGTCTTGTGTTTACTAAAACATCTGGTGGGAAGAAAGTAGTTCATGTGTCAGTAATTTATGTCCTATGTGGGGGAAACTCTGAGCTGAGCTGTTGCTCTACTTGACTTTCTCCAGGGAACTCCAGTATGCATCGGGCAAATCAGAATTCACAGAAACATGGTTAATCAGCCGTAACTCCGTTACACAAGTGCAGTAAAGACCAAATGCAAAAACAACATCTCAGTTTTCTGAAACCTCTTCTGGTTTATGAACTTGGTTTTCTCTTATAGCACCAAACCATTTTCCCAGTGCCTGTGGCACTGGAGCAGCTGACAATGCATGTCTAATGGTGATCGATTACTAGTCTCCAAGGTTAGTTCAAGCTCTCTTTGATGTCGAGTGCAGGCCTAGATTTGGAAAGTGAATTAATCTCTGCTTATTTCACAGGACTAATGGAAAGAGACCTCTCAAACAAGAAGTGTGTACACCAAAGTGATATTTGATCATTTATGCTGCATTTATACAAAATGACAGCCAAGCGGTAGAAACTAAATGAAAATTCTCAAACATTTCAGTCTAGACTTCTAATTTATTTTGTTTTATTTATTCCATTTCTGCCAAGAAGTGAGAACAGCACATGACATTTTTCCAACAAAAATCAAGTTGAATCCCTAAACGGAAATATCAACGGAACAATTACTGCATAACTGTAATCTACTGAACATTATAGACATTATAGAAATTTGAAGTTCATAGGTATGTAGGTATTAATATGTCTGTTTGTATTGTTTTCAGCTAGCGAAAAAGATCCGTGAGAAGTTTAACCGATACCTGGATGTGGTGAACAGGAACAAGCAGGTGGTTGAAGCGTCTTACACTGCCCACCTCACGTCCCCCCTCACAGCCATCCAGGACTGCTGCACCATCCCTCCCTCCATGATGGAGTAAGTACTTGTTTATTATAGCAAAAAACAGGACATTTAACATTTTGTGCTCCTTTTAAGTACATTTAAAGCATGTGAATGTGATGCGTCAGCGGAGTTTACTTGCCTCAGTCATTGGACAGTCTGTATGTGTAACGGGTGTGACTAAGCTTATGTCAGTGTCAGTGTGAGTGAGGAATGCATTTTTAAATGCTGCAAAATCTGTGTTTAAATCTGTGAAAGGCAATGATGGGTTAGCCGAGTTGTCAGCTTTCAAACCTAATCTCGTTTTTCCCAGTGCGGTTCGCAGAGTTGTTGCTCTTTCTTTTGTCTGCTTTGTGTCTTGACTGTCTCTCCCTGCTGTCTGACTGACTGTCTCACTCACACATCCAGTCTCATATGTTTGGCTCTACTCTTCTGAATTTTCATCTTCTCTGCAACCCTTTATCTCTGTTTGAAAGATTGTTCTACATCATCCAGTGACCTTCTCAGCTGTGTCTTTTTCATTCTATATCGTTTCCTATTTTTCCCATTTGCATTTCCTCACAATCATCTGACATTTAAAGGTTCTGCTGCACTGTAAAAAATAATAATAATAATGTTGAGAAAGCTTAAGTTTAAGGCAACCAGCTTCAGGAGATTTGAGTTTACTCAACTTGTTGTTGTATAAGTTGAGAGAACCTAAAAATCTCATGAAACTGGTTGCCTTAAACTTAGGTTTTCCCAACTCTTGATTTTTTTTTTAACATTTGGTTATTATGTATAACTAATGTTGTTTTGCTTTGTATATTTTTCCCTCTCACACTTCCTCAGCTCTATCAGAGAAAGAGGGGGGCATCTTTCCACATGCTTTGGTAGAAATTGAGTTACATAATAGATTAGTTAGAAAAGACTAGAGCTCCCTTAGTCATGGAAATTGTGGATATATTTAAAAAAAAAAAAAAATTAGACCTGGTAATATAGTGGAAAGTAATAAAATAAAAATCAATGCATTAAATTGAATAGAAGTGAAAGTAATTGTTTATAGTGTTACAAAATATTTTTTTCATTTTTTTTTTCATTTTTTTCTGAGAAAATATTTCCCCAAAAATATTACGCAGCACTACTGTTTTCCACATTGATGATATCAGCATATTAGAATGATTTCTGAAGTATCATATGAGACGGAAGACTGGAGTAATGGCTGCAGAAAATTATGCCTTGCACTACAGGAACACATATACTAAAATAGAAAACTGCTATTTAGCTTAAAATAATATTTCACAGTATTTCTATTTTCAATGTATTTTTATAAGTTAAATGCAGCCTTGGTGAGCATTAAAATCATTTTTTTGTTTTGTTTTAAAAAGTCTATTTATACATCTACGTAGCCTAGAAATCTCTCTCTCTCTCTCTCTCTCTCTCTCTCTCTAAAAATCCTTTACTCTCTCCTTCAAAATAAGTTCTCAAACGATTGTTTTGGAGAATGTCTCTTCCCCTGAGGCATAGAGACATCTTTTACGATGTGTTGTAGGAAAGTAACGTTATAGTTGGCATTTAGATGAGAAATGTTTGTTTGTTTGTTTGTTTGTTTTTTCATTCAAGACTACAAATAGAAGTTTACTTCAGGTTTTCCACCATGTCATCCAGTGTCCAGTATCAAAGTCAGAGCGGTGTAAATATCACCCGAGGCTTGATTTAAAAAGCCTTAAGAGCTGGTTTATCCTGCAAGACAACACTTGGATGCATTTATGAATGACACATCATTGTGCTTACACCACTTCGATCTTTATCTAAACTGCCTCTTCAAGTTTTCTTAACAATGGAATGTATTATACAACACCTTGATGTTATCATGTTACATCCTGTTTATGGCTTTTTGAGAACCCTTCGGTGAACAATATGATGTACATTTTTAAATGAACTGTACTGAAGTCATATCAGTGATCTCTTAAAAAAAAGTAATTTTATTGTGCATAAGGGTGGTCTACCCTCATGGTGGCCACCAAATTGAGATCATGTGATCTGCCGTGTTCTATCAAAGTCTCTTTAAGGTACTTCAGTTCACTCGATGGCCATCATGGTAAAGCCATTTCTTTGCAGATATGTAGATCTTGTGTGCAAAAAAGATTTTGATTTCAGTACTATATTTTTAAAAGCTTAAATCACAGTATAAAATTTTATTTTTAGGCAGCATTTTTAGGCCAAGATCACTATAGTATTGGACAGTGAAACCTAAAATGCTAAATTCAAGGTGACACACACACGTTTGCCCTCATAAAGGGTCACAAACAAAATGCCTGTGCTATGATTAATGTAAAAATAGATTGAATATGTCATTTTCGGATAAGGTTTATAGAGATTTAAAGCTTCCACATGACATCTGCTCTGGCATTGTGTCCTCTAGACCCCAGTTCAGCTGCCCTCATGAAGCCCAGTCACGGCTGAAAGATCAAATGTTTCACACCATATTGATGTCACATCCCCATCATATATCCCAGCGGTGTTTGTTCTCCCACGAGCGCTGACCTCTGGCACAGGAGAATGCTTTAATCAACACTCAACCCCACTGCCTCCTGCTACACTTAACAAGCGACGAAACCGTCTAGAAATAGCTCCTTACTCAGGACGCATGTGATCGCTCTCTCTCTCTCTGCTTAGGGGGATTTAAGTGTCGAACTTGGTGGAGTTAAGCTACATTTATGCGTTGCCCAAAGGGTGGACTTCAAAATTAATGATGTTGAAGTGTCTGTGAGCATGTGAAGTCTACAGTCTCCATGCACAATTGATGAGGTTAGAATCTTTATCTGTACCATGTTTTTGCTTTTTTTGTTGTTTTTGTTTTATTTGACTTATACCATGGTTATACCATGATATTCATATATACTGTTTGACAAACACCAGGATTGAATAAAGCCTATTTAAAATGTGTATATATATATATATATGTGTGTATTTTCATTTATTTATTCAAAATTACACATAAATTATGTTTCTTACATTTTAAACAGACTTTTTATTACAACACAATGCTTGTGTTTGTCAAACAGTAAGTCAATTCATTCAAATTTTCTTTGATGTGGCGAGAGAAAAACATTTCAGCAAAGTTTTTTTCCGCAATGAATTCAGACTAGCACATGTAAGTGCATAAATTGCATCACTTTCCTTTGTTTTTCCAATGCTTACATTTCTTTATTAGGGATTCTACCCCCACTAACAAACTCTCATTCTCTTGATCTCCTTTCCTCCCTCTTTCACTCTTTTTCTCATTCCCTGTTCACTGTTAATCTGGTCTGTATCTCCCAATCCTTTTGGAGCCAGACCGTTTGGACAGGCTCTGAGCCTGAGCTAATAAAGACAGCATTACTGTGTGTGTGTGTGTGTGTGTGTGTGTGTGAGAGAAAGAGAGAGAGCAAAAGAGAGAAAGAGAGGGAGGGATGCAGAAAGGGAGCGCGAAGAGGGGCTTAAGTCAACATAAAGGAGTCTTAAATGCTGCTCTGCCGGGCTGCATGCTTTCCTGAGTCCATGCAGGGTGAAATAGGGAACCTCTTTTCCCATAATCCCCCTTGAGCCTCCCTCTTAACTCGCGGAGACTGCTGCGCTAATGAAGCCCTGCTATGATAGACGCAGTGAGAGTGTGAGTGTGTATGTGAATGTGTGTGACAGACAGAGCTGATACCGCAGTGGTACGTGCGTCTTATCTCCGCCGCGTGGCGGGACGTCACCTATCAGCCAGCACTCTATTAGCCTTGGAATAGAATCACAGGGACCTGTTCTTGTCACCGTCAAACATGAAGTACCACTAAATGAGGAGTTTATCTCAGTACATAATGGCTCTTCACTTAGTTTGGATATTAAGAGGTTACTACTCATAAACTGTTTTCATAGAAATATATTGACTTTCTATTGACATGTATTAAACCTTTATGTAGAGTTACTTTTCAAATGCCTGGTCATGCTTTTAATTGTCATCTTTCTGTCAGTATGCATTATAGATTAACCATTTTACTGATGGCTCAAAATACTATTTTGGGTTTATCTTTCTTCAACTTGGTTGATCAATTGACCAATATTTGCCCCTTTTTTAAGATATCTGCATGCTTGGGCCTGTTAGCAGAAGAGTTCCCTGTAAAACTCAATAAGTTCAGGATACTCAAAATATTTAAGTATACTAACTTTTTAAGGTAGTAGAATGGGGCCAAGAGCCGTGGAAGCGGAGCAAGGCCAGTGTGGTGCACAGGTGTCTCTCATTAACAATCACGCCAACGTTTAATTTATTAACGCTTAATGTAATTTTAACATTATACATTTATTTTCCTATACAGTCTGATGCAAACATGCTGGGAATTAGAAATCTGCTTTAACTCAATCATATCAAGCTCAGTTTACAGCAACCGAATTTTGAGTTCATGCTACTTTTTTCCTATTAAGTACAATGCACTTTCATTATTATTTGAGTGAGAAGAACTCGTTTCTTTTGATTAATTTCACTGTTGGGGTTTTACAGTGCCCTTGTGTCAGTTCTAAATCCTTATAACAGCCTTGTCAAAGAAAAATATAATTTTTCTGTTTCATTTTTACATTTTTAATAAATTGGTGCCGACATGTTAGAAACAGCATCATATGTATAAAATGCCATATTTTTACTTGAATTTTGTTGGATATTTGTATATTAGGCCTTTGTGGTCTGGTATCGTCATGAAGTTTTTATTAAAAAATTTAAATGCATGTTCTGAATGTAACTTTTACCATTTGTAATTATTTATTATAATAACTGAATTATCAACAAAATCCAATTTTGAATAGTTTGACATTAGTGGTAGTTGGATTAAATTTTAGGATAATTTATAATGTGATTGAAATGGTATACTTAGAAATTGAAATATGCAATTAGAAGTGAACAGCCGGTTGTTATTTTAGGTCTGTTGCTGTTTTTCCCAGCCGAAAGGCTTGTTTTCCCATTTATTCCTATTTTTTTTCCCTGTTCATTATTTCTGAATGTTTTTTCAAAGACCCTAATTTGCATGATGAACTTCAATCAGAGATAGAGGAGGAATAAGTCTCGAGCTTTTATTCGGTGTATATTTTCTACCCTTCTTTCTCGCTCTCAAGCTTTCTTCCCCCTCTTCCGTCTTATGCTCACTTGCTCTCCCGTCTTTTTTCTGATGTAAAATTCAAAGCAGCTTGCAAATTTATTTTTTATCTCGCACATTTGCTTTGCCACCACATGTAAAGTGTGTTGAAGGAGAATTCTAATGACTAAGGCCTGATGGGAATTAAATGTCTGAAGTTCAAAGCGCTTTGCACATCACAGCAGCTGTCAATCAAACCGCAGCCCCGCTCCGGCTCTGTGAGACGACGGCGATAATAGGGGGAGAGAAGTGAACTTGATGGTGAGAAAGACACTGGTTTAATAATGTGTGATAGACAAGAACATGCGTAGTTCGTGTGGCAAAGCATGAATAGGGTGCATGTAAATGAGAGCAGTGCATTATGGGTATTGTGTGAAGAAGATTAGAAAGATGTATGCAGTAACTGCCGCCAGAACACAGTCGGTTGGCAGATGATGAGAAAATGATGGCTGGAGCTGTTGCAGAGATAGTTTGTGTGTGTGTGTGTGTCGCAGTGTGTATAGAGGCATAAGGGAGATGAAAGAGTGTGTGGCAGTGCAAGATCTCTGGAGACGCTGCTTAGATCAGTGCTCGATTAGTGCAGCAGGCAGAGACCTGAAACGGCAGCATTATGGGACAGCTATAAAATGTCAAATTTTTTTTTGCCGAACAATCTGAGTAGATAAGAGTCGTGGTTGTTGATTGCATGTCCACTTACTGCAATGCAGTCTACATCCAACTAACCATGTGACTGTGCATAGTTAGCTTGGATGGGATATTAAAGGGTTACCCAAAAATGAAAATTCTGTCATTTATTAATCACCCTCAAGTCGTTTCACATCCTTCAGAACAACAATTAAGGTCTTTTTGATGAAGTTTGAGAGGTTTCTGTCCCTCCATAGAGATCCAATGCAACTACCACTTCAAGGTCCAGAAAGGTAGGAAGAGGACATCATTAAATTAAATCCAGAGTGCTTTGATTGCTCAAAAAACATAATTCACCACTTTACGTAAAAAATATTGATTTTGCAACCTGCACCCACGCATGTTGTGTTCAAGTTTGCGCATCAACACAACAATGAGAGCATCATGACGCATGCGTGGAATTGTTGCGTGAACATGTATTGGACAATATTAATTTGAAAATAAAGTGGTAAATTATGTCGGGTTTTTTTTTTTTTTAAGCCACTGGAGTCACATGGATTACGGATGTGGAACGACACGAAGGGTGAGTAATAAATGACAGAATTGGGTGAACTAACCATTTAAGTATCAGCCAACTAGGCGAACAGGAGATACTTTCCATATCTTTTGTAGCTGATGTCACAAAGCCATTTGTCCAATCAAACTCTGTTTTCTTTTACGCTAGTGTAGATTCATCTGTATCTTTATAAAAACAGTCAAAATGAATAGGTAGAATGACAAGTCTTTATTCTCAAGTTATGAAGAAATTTGGAGGGAATAAAGGGAGCCAGACTGCATTAAATACTTGTTTATTTGCAGTTAGTTGTGCTACTTAATATTTTTGTGAACACCTTGATTCTTTGATGAATAGAAAGTTAAATAAAACAGCATTGATTATGAATAAAAATCTTTTATAACATTATAAATGTCTTTACTGTCAATTTTGATCAACTGTATGCATCCTTGCTGAAAGTATTAATATCTTAAATATTTGTACTGACCCCAAATGTGTAAATAATTGTTTGTTTTTTGCCATTTCTATTTATGTGATATTTATACTTAATGTATAAATTTGTCTCTTCATGCCTGTCTAAAAGCGTTGAACGCTGTGAATAAAAATCAAAAGGATTCTCCCATTTGCTCTATTCCTCACCCTTCTCTCCCCTCAGAATGCATCGCTCCATCTTTCTCTTTCATCTTCAGAAGAAGAGCTGTGCAGCTGGTAGAAATAGATATTGATGCAGTCTTCCTCAGGGGGTTTCACCACAAAACTGTAAAAGCTGGTATTATAGCATGAGAAACACTTCAGCTTCATTTTTCTTCATGACTGACCAAACAACGCCTCACTGTCTCTCCGATCAAGTGCTGGACTGTGTTTCCCTCAGTGTCACTTTCTAATTATCACCGGTTAAAAGGATCTGTATTGATGTTTTGTCTTCTCTCTAATTTCAGATTTGACGGCAATTTTAACGCCAATGTTTCGAAGACCATCAGCTGTGATCGCCTCTCCCCTACTGTCAATAGCCGAGCTTTCAACCCAGGACGAGACCTCAACTCTGGTGTGTATAACACACAACACACACACACACACAGTCTAAGCTTCAAAATCCCAAAGCCAATTTTCACTTATCCAGCTGCTGCCATGGCAACCATTTGCAAAGAACAATATTGCTTTTCTGACGTCAAATCTTCAAAGATTTTTTGGCCTTTTGAGTGCGACAAAAATGAACAAAGCTGTCGAATACGTGACCTGGCTCACTTGTGTGTAGAAATACTTTATTTTCTCTCTTCTCATCTCTGTTTTTATTCCTCCCCTTTCTAGTGACCACAGCTTTGTACCTCTGTGCTCTTTTCCCCTTTTATATGTGGTCTACCTCACCAATCAGGAAATGTTTTTATCACTTTATAAACTCAGCCAGTGTCAACACTTCCTCTTCGTATCAGATACATCAGTGTTTTGCAATGGGGAAGCCTTCTGTAGTTGTTTTAATGCATGCAAAAGGATACTTTTTTATTAATTAAAATGCTATTTTTTTTTTTACAACGTAACACATGGTCATGAAGATTAGTCAATAAGTGAGTCAGTTAATTCAGTAACCATGTAAGCAAGTAGTGTGATTCCAACCAGTAACTTGATTGCTTTTGATCAGTTCTTTATAATAATGTTCATGAATTGGATTACGTTGGTGCCCATATTATATATTTTACTAAAATCATCTAAAGTTGTGCAAAGGGATTCGGAAATCCATCATTTTTTTTTAATAGTCCGAACAAATTTTGTAAATACACAGTGGACTTACACATTGTCATAAATATTTGTCAATGAATTAATTCAGTAACCACGACGATGGATTCAGCAAGAAGTCTCATTCCAACCGTCAATCAAATTATTTCACTGCTCAAACTCTAAAAAAACCCCAAAACAATCTCCAATGAATGTCAGTTGTTTGTCAACTATTCAAATGAGCTGATTCGTTAATTATGAATGAAGGGGCATTGTGGAGTACAATAACAGCACAGCTCATTCTCAGGTTTAGCATTAAACAGTTTTTTTTTTTTTTTTTTTTTTTCTCTCCAGCCACCTTGGTTTAGACTGTACCTCTTTCTGGCCTCATACACTCGCTCTTATACTCCGGAACAGATTATCCCAATTCATCTTCATACTGATGCTTGTTTTTGTAAGGCAGTCATCAGGAGTTCATGTTACAACTCTCCCTCCATTTGTCATTGAATACTGACCCCGCTAACCATGCAGGCAGTCATCAGTCACATTTGATCCCTGTTAGTCTAAACATTGATGAAAAGAGGTGGGGGAGCGAGAGGGGAAAAGAGAAGAAACAATTAAGAGGGAGGAAAAATCTGGAAAATAGAGCGATAAAGCAGAGAGTTGTGTTAGAGAGTGAAGTCTTTGATTTTAGTTTTTGGGGTTGGTTCCTGTTTCCCAACATTCCCCCATTCGGTGTTCTTTGTTTTACCTTTTACTCCTCTTCCTCTCCATCTGTTTATTTCCCCGAATTAAGTTAAGAGTTCGGTTGACTGTCACAAGGCTGTGTCCCAATTGACATATACAATATAAGCACTAAAAGTATGTACTTTGCCGGTGTTAGAAAAGTGCATGCCGCTGGGGTCATGAATATAAATAAATATATATATTTCTAAAGGAAAATAGTACTTTTATTCAGCAAAGATGATTAATTTGATTCTTTACTACCACTGTTGATCAGTGCTGTGGTCAAATCATGTTTTTTCCATCTACCACATTTAGCGAAAATCAAGTCTTTCTGCTTGACATTTTGAAAAATCATTCATTTATATATTTTATCTCACTTGGACTATTGCAATTCTCTATACTTTGGAGTACGTCTGTCCTCTCTAATGCCTGTTGTTGACAGGAAAGCGAAAGTTTGTTCACATTACGCCCATTCTGACCTCCCTACGCTGGCTGCTGATTAAATTTATAATTGTTTTTAAAATTAGATTCGTTTTTAAATCACTACATAATCAAGCACCCTCATATCTCTCGAAAGTGATTTCCACCCACAAACCAAACAGGTCCTTGAGATCTAGCAATCTTTGTTTCCTCTCCGTTCCCAGAACTAGGTTCCACTGCAGAGGTTTTTTTTTTGTCTTGTTTTGTAGTGTACAGCACTTTGGGTCAACCATCAGTTGTGTTAAAGGTGCTTTGTAAAAAAAAAAAAAAATCAATGAAGTAAAGATTTTTTATTTCTTTTGAACTTTCTATTCATCAAGGACTCCAGAAAAAAGTATCACAGTTTCCATTCAAAAAAATCAAACGGCAAAAGCATTTAAAAATCTTACCGACCCCAAACTTTCAAATGCTAGTCAGTATGCCGGTATTAGTATATGCTTTTGGCAAGTTGCAAGTTTTTTGCAGTCATTTGCCAAGCTAATCAGCTTATCCTACTAGCATAGTGCTAGCTGGTTAAAGAAAGTACTTTAGCTTTGCCAGAATGAGATATCATTATTGATAATGCTACTTTTTTAATTAGGCATTGAGGCTAAGATTTTATGGGGGATTGAATCTTGCAGCATACTGTGATTTGGGACACTAATTCTTATCCTGCCTAATATTTATGCTCACAGATTACTCGAGATGCAACATAAGGTTTATAAGTGTTATAAGTTACTCTAAAGCTCCATTTCTTTGCTCTTTAGTAAAAGGATGCAAATGAAAAGATTTCTTTGAAATTAAAATGAAACCACGAAAGTCACAGTACTGTAGAGGGAGAAGAAATATAACAGTCGGTAGAGGTTTAAAGGGGACTGAAGGGATAGAGGAAAGGATGGGGTGAAACACTGTATGGGGGATTAAGCACATGCGTGTGATTTTTAAAGCTGTCAACATACTGCAAAGTTCCTGTTTATTCATTGGGTGCAGATTGATGGCTAATTTGTGGTTGGGACAGCTGTTTGTGCTTAACATCCATTTTTCTTACGTAGAAATTAGTTTAACTATGTGTGTTCCGTATCTCTGTGGGACCTAATGCTGATAAACTCTAATAAACATTTTCATATTATAATAAAATATAATATATAATACAATATTGACCACGTATTCTTTGACATGTTGAATCAATCAAAGCACATCCAGATGTTTCTGCATGTTTAAGTTGAATAGATTAATCACAGGTCTTTTTTTGACCTGAGGAACTTCTCTTAGCACACATTCATCCTTTTTTTTTTAAAGTTTGGGTGTAAAAGATCAGAGTAAATTTATCTGAAATACATTCTGAAATGATCACACATGTAATCAGACGTATGTCGAATGCTCCCACTGCTTCTCTTTCGGTTGTATTCCTTCTTTTCATGACTTTTCTCGTTCTTTTCCCCACTTTTAAGTAAATAAGCTCTTGAGTTGATGGCTACAGAGTGGTGATCGCTGTGCTTCTTGAGTGTTTGGAAAGGATCAGCTTGTCTGGGCTCCGGCCGTCACACAGCTGGGGCCTGTTCAAATGACACGAAGCCTACAGCTGCCTGCTTAAAGTGCACACACCATTCACGTAGATCCATGCTGCATGGCATATTAAATTAGTTATGGATGATTGTCTTCAGTAGTTTATTATATTTAGGTAATAATATTTGACTGATTGCATGAAATGCGTCTACTTTACACGATGATGCATGACTTGACAAGTAGTGATTGAGATCGACATTTAATACATAACTTAGTCAACTGGCTAATATCTACACAGTATTTTTTTGTTCATTTAATTGTGTATTTTCTTTATTTCATTTCATTTTAAAGTGGCGACAGTGTAATGCAACAGATATCAAACCTTTTAAACTGTTCTTGTTTTCTTATTGACTGTAGTGCTGGCAGACAACCTCAAGTCCAATCCAGGGATCAAGTGGCAGTATTTCAGCTCAGAGGAGGGCATTTTCACTGTGTTTCCTGCTCACAAGTTCCACTGCAAGGGCACATATGAGCACAGGAGCAGGTACAAAGAGCTTTCTCACTCACACCTTTAGTTTTCCATTCCAAACACTGATATACACTACAGCAAGGTATTGAATCCCATGATGCACTGTGGTTCTCACTATATTAAGGGCATAATTGGCAATGAGAATTTTTGTACTTTTCCTGAGATAAAATTCAAACACGCATTCATTCAATCAATCAATCCATCCAAGCGATTTAGGCAGATCAAATTTTCAAATGCTTTTGTATAAATCTGCATTCTGTGTTAATAAGAAAATATCATTTAATATATGTACAACTTTTTGTCGTGTCCTATTTGTCCACTTAAGAAATTTCAGCTTAAACTTAAGTTTTTGTTCTTTTATATTGATTTTTATTTATTCATTGTTATGTTAACATAAGGATTTGTCTCTCTCCCCAACACTGCCATGGGCCGAATTTCCCGTCTTGTGTGGCAGGGAGTAAATTGCATTCTAGGGAGGCCTTTTACATCTGTTTAACTTGGTTACAATAGGTCCCAAGCCCTTGACTGGAATGCAGGGTCGCCCCTATTAAACCCCACTGGAATCTGCCACCCAGTGTTGTGGGCACTGTGTGCCTGTGCTGAAAGATGTGCTCATTTCTGCTGCCGTTCCCACAGCTTCTCTCCTCCTGCTGGAGAGAGCACAAGAAACTCTCATACTCACAGGTTTTCAACCACTTAATAGGATGTATACAAGATTTAGGCAATATAGCATTCGTTGTAAATGCTGCACTTGAAATCTGGACAGTTGGTGTTGGAGTTGAAAAGGGTTTCCAAAAACAACACAATAGAGTGCAGGATCTCTTACACAAACACTGTAGTGAAGAGAGTGGGAATCATGCCAGGACTGCACTTGGCTCCATGCCGTCAAGAGTGCAGGAAAAGTCGTTCTGCAGGGTTCTTGCATCCTGCAAATAATGTGACTGTAAATCTTTGTCTCTGTGTGTTGGCAGGCCTGTGTATGTTTCGGCAGTAAGGCCACAGTCAAAACATATTGTGGTGATCATAGACCATGGTGCCTCTGTCACTGAGACCCAACTCCAGATTGCCCGTGACGCCGCACTGATCATCCTCAACTCCATCGATGAGCATGATAAAGTAAGGAAGTGGCATCATCATATACCCTCTGATTACATTTGTTCTTTTAGCACTCAACCTCTAGTTTTTCCTCAGATCTCAGTGTTGACGATAGCAGATATCGTTCGTTCCTGCTCTCTGGACCAGTGCTACAAGAGCTTCCTCTCACCTGCTACCAGCGAGACTAAGAGGAAGATGAGCACCTTCATCAACAATATTAAAGCTTCTGACAGCCCTACCCAGCATGCACTGGGCTTCCAGAAAGCCTTTCAGTTGTTGAGGAACACGAGCAATGTCACCAGACAGCTACCTAGTAAGAGACAAAGTGTCTTTTTATGCAATTTTTAGTGTTATGTTTAATTGTATATAAAAATTGTATATTGATTTGTGCATTAATTGAATAACTTGAGAATTTTCGATCCGCTGTTCTATTAATAAATTGTTTTTTAATGTTAAATCATATTTGTAAATTCCTATTTCACCGTAACTAAATTAACACAATAAAATCACATTAGCATACAATTAGACATGAGTCATAATATATGACGCAAAATAAATATATATATATATATATATATATATATATATAGTGAAGGCAAATTAAATTTTAACAGCAAGGATGAATTTTTCACTCATAAGTTGTCACATTATTTCAGTCAAAAAGTTTTTTTTGTTTGTTTGTTTTTTTAGGTGATGTATATTTACATGTTACTTTATGCATTTACTATACTAATAACAGTAAATTATGCATAATTACAAATAACTAACCCTAAACCAAACCTTAACCCTAACTAATTCAAGTATAGTAAGTATATGTAGTTAATTAATATTAAGTGAATTGTAACTAAGTCACCTTAAAATAGTGTAACCTTTTTTTAATCAATTTACATTTTAATACCATTTTTAATTTGGTAATCAATTATTAGTCGGTGGAGGATTCATTTATCCAAAAAAAAAAAAAAAAACACTGAACAGCTTTTAGGCATGTTTTTTCCTTCATGGGAATAGCATGTAATGTAATATTAAATATGTAGCTATATAAAATATATTAATATTTTTTAATATGAAGACTTAAAAACTTTAAGATGATGTGCCTATAAAGAATCGATTCTGAGAATCTTTATACTGGAGTAAAAAATGTGAGCCCTGGACTCCTTTATTTGCATTTGAGCGGTCTGAAATTCTGCTTTGGTGGTTATCATGTTCAATATGGTTGATTATTGATCTTCTTCCCCCACACAGACACAGACATGGTGATAATCTACTTGTCATCAGGTGTCACTTCCCGAGACTCATCCGAGCACGAAAAGAGAGCAACCTTGAGTGTGGTAAAAGATGAGAACCGCCACCTCAACAACTCTGTCATGATCCTCACCTACGCTCTCATGAACGGTGAGATATTTCCAAGGAGTGCGGCTTTTTCATTGGCTCTTTGTCTCGTAGCCAGCGAGGGCTCATAGAGAACACCTGTGAGCATGTTTGTGCTTTTTCAAAACATGCTCAGTTGTTTTTACCCCCTTCATCTTTCTTCTGCTCTTTGTGTGCGCATGTTCGTGTCTACCGTAAGAAACCTCTCTCCATTATATCTCTCTCCTCAGCTGTTCCTCTCCCCGCATGTATTAGCCTTCCATTAGCATACATTACTTTGGCATCATGAAAATTAAAATGGAGATCATCGAAAAGAAGAAAGAGAAATGTGACAATACATCAAAGGGCCACTCGGTGACATGAAAGAGTGAGAACGGCTTTTTTCATGCATTAGATGACTCAGACATATGATTCAGATTGATTAGCTTGGCAGTGCAGAAGAGGGTTCTGCTACTTTTACTAGGTATTTGTGAGCCTCTGAAGGACACACACAGTGAATTGCTCATATTTCTTTGTTTATTTGAAGTCTGCTTCATTTATGACAAGTTGTATTATATTCACATATTAAAACCTGTCACAGTGTCAGATTAATAGACTGAAGTGTTGAAATTCACGTCCAGTCCAATAACAGTTCAACAGAATTGAATGTTCCTCCAAAAGTGAAAGATTGACTAGCAAAAACTTCCATTTCTTCTGTTAGAGGTCCAAAACCACCATTCCATGATGGAAATAGATTAAGTGTGATTTTTTTTTTTAGCTGTGGTTAAGTAATCCATGTGGGATATGAATGGCTTTCTATTACCACTCTCTAAATGGGCTGGAGAAGCAAAATCTTTACAATACACCCACAATATCTGGGATATCTGTAAAAGAAATTGGATGCCAGGTAGATCGAGGTTGATATTAGCTTTGCTCCAGAACCCAGTGAGTGCATACATATTCAGTTAAAACGTCCATTTTAATTAGACCTTTTGCATCGCCGTCCTCAGAAGGAGTAACGGGACTCAAGGAGTTGGCCTTCCTACGAGACCTAGCCGAACAGAACTCCGTGAAGTATGGCGTTCCAGATCGTTCCGCCCTGCCTGTTGTAAAGGGCAGTATGATGGTTCTGAATCAGCTCAGTAACCTGGAGACCACAGTGGGCCGCTTCTACATCAATCTCCCCAATCGAATGATCGACGTGGCGTCCTTCAGCTTGCCTTATGCGGACCAGATGGGAGATGGTAAGTCAAGATCTTGAACTTGGCATAAAGCTTGGCACACTTACATTCCTCTAACAAACCATATGCACTCAGAAGACCTCAGCAGAAATGGCTCTGCAACAGTACGTTTCCATGGTAATACACGCTGTAAACTTAAACTATAAGTAAAGCCAAAAATCACAATTGCAGAGTCTGCTAGACAGGAATGCATTCTGATGAAATTACAGCTTGATTGGAAATTATGCATAATACAAATTTGATTCTTATTGCTCGATGAAACTTTATTAGGCTGTGATGGAAATGACACCACAACTAAGGAACAGTCATAATTTGATTTCAAAGTCATGATGTTTTCATCCAAAATCTTGATTAACAATAAAAAAGTTAAAGTAAAAAGAGAAAGGAGTTTCTGTTTTAAATAATGACAAAGTCCCCAAAGTTAACGAAGAAACACCCATATCTACATGAAACTGTGTAAAAATGTTATTTTTGAGTATCGTTTATCTTTTATCAATGGTTTGTCCGTCACAGTTAATGCTATTTCCTCATGATTTACTGTTTACATATTTTAACTTATTAGCATGGGCATGGATTGAAAGGAACTTTCTCTGTTTTTCCATTTGTAGGTTTCATAATGACTGTCAGCCGGCCATGCTACTTTGGAAACTTGTTGTTGGGTGTAGTCGGAGTGGACGTCAATCTGGCATACATACTGGAGGACGTCACCTACTATCAGGACTCCCTGGCCTCATATACGTTCCTCATAGACAATAAAGGTATGAAGATGCATGTTTGCTTTTAGTGGAGACCCATGTGGTTCCATGAGACTATATAATACAATTTCTGATACTCTGTTTGCTTTGCTTCAGTTTGACTTTTTCCACTTCATCCTGAATTGGGGGGTCTGAGCTTCAATGACTCAGAAACACTGGACAGAAGGCCATTAACCTTTAACAGGTCATTAGGGGAATCAGCTGTCCCACATTGGGCGGCTCAGAGCCAACATGGCTGACATCACGCCAGTGGATAGAGTAGGAACAGCAAAAGTCTTCAATACATTTAAGCATTTTAGTGGAACAGACTTTTTGAAAGGGAGAAGTAGTAGCACTATGTAGATCCTAATTTTGTAGATCCTTTCCGCCAAAAATGAAATGAAGTATTGTTGGCTTTCATTTACTCTTCATACAGCTCTGAACAACATCTTTTTGTTTTCCATGACTTCACTCACCAGGCTAAAGAGTCTCTAAATTTACAAAGCTGTTAACCTCCACTTAATACATATTAAAACAATTAGATAGGCCCACCAGAAATGGCCACTTTGCGCTAAAAGGGTGTGTTGTATTACATATGTAATAAAATCAGGGTGATTATCTAAAGACTGGGATAATGAAGTGGCACCTGCTGTCTCCAGCTGTTCAGTAAAGAGATGTGTTAGCACTGCCTTTTGGTGCTTTTTAAAATGTAAACTTCATGCAATTTCAAGGGTATGTGTAACTTGGTCACAAATGTTTGCAGATTCAAGCCTCAGAATGTTAGCACATTGTTCTGAAAACCTGACACAATTAAAAAAAAAAAAAACTACATTTTGGACCAGGCAGCATAGTCATTGCTTGCAAGTAAAAGTTATGCATTTCATATGCAAATCGGATGTGTCTTAAAGGGTTAGTTGACCCAAAAATGACAATTCTGTCATCATTTACTCGCCCTCATGGCGTTCCAAACCGGTAAGGCTTTTTGTTCCTCTTTGAAACACAAATGATATTTTAATGAAATCTGAGTAGTTTAGTCCAAATGTTCTGAGAAGACTCAATTATAGAACTTCTGTAAGAACCAATTAGGTTCATTCTCATTTGTTACACAGCACATTTGAGCTTCCGCAAGAACCAGTTAGGTTTGTTTTCATGCATCAAGCGGTTACGGTTGAGCTTCACTTTGTTTGTTCACTGATGAATGTTTATTTGTGAATAAATTAAATCGTTTCATCATATAAAGCGATTGAGATTCTTCAGAAAATTTGGACTAAACACCTATATTCATGTGGATTATTTTTATAAACTTGTCTTCATGAACTTTTTGAAGTGACAGAGTGGTAGCTGAGTGGGCTGTCTATGGAGAGACAGCGATCTCTCAGATTTCATTTAAAATATCTTTGCGTTTCGAAGATGAATGAAAGTCTTACATGTTTGGAACGATATGAGGATGAGTAAATGATGACGGTTTAATTTTTCAGTGAACTAACCCTTTAAGGGCCCAGCAGCAAGAGGAGAAAAAAAAAGTTTATTTAGTTTATTTCTGATTTAATTTAATTATTTAAGTGTATGAATTCTGAGTGTCATAAAATTATTATAATTTTTTTGGTTCACCAAAAAAAAAATGATTTAAATGTCCGTTACTCACTTTTAAATATCTTCTAGGCTACACCCTCATGCACCCGTCACTCACCCGTCCATACCTGATGACTGAAGCTCCTCTCCACACAGACATCATTCACTATGAGAACATCCCAGGGTTTGCTGCTGTGCGTCAAAACATCCTCAGGTGAGTGTTCATGGGATTTCTATTTTTAAAAAAAAAAATAACTGGGTACGTGTCGTTGCTACAGTTTGCTGTGGTACTCATACGATTGCCAAGCTCATGTTGTGTGCTTCCTGTTAGTCTGCCCTGGGGAGCCAGGTCATTGCTGTGCCTGTCAACTCTTCTCTGTCTTGGCACATGAACCGCCTACGTGATCCCAGTCGAGATGCCTACAATGTCAGCTACGCCTGGAAACTGGTACGCCATTCCTTCATAGCGGCACAAATGTTGGGAGAACTAGACTGTGTAGAATGAATATACTATACTATTCTGTGTCAGTGTTGTTTTGTTTTCTTTTTTTATGCATTTTTTTCTTATTAGAGACGAAATGTTTAGTACGCTTCACTCACTTCTCATTGATCTTTAAATTGCAGGTACAGGACACTTCGTTTATCTTGTGCATAGTTTATGTTCAGCCGGAGATCCCAGTGAAACAACTGAAAAATCTGAACACGGCACCCAGTAGCAAACTCCTGTACCACCGTCTGGATCTGCTGGGGCAACCCAGTTCCTGCCTCCACTTCAAACAGCTCGCTACAGTCGGTAAGCTCAGACTAAACATTGATGTAAACTTTACATATTGTGTAAAACAATAATTAGCATTTCTCTTTGCATTCACAAAAAAAATACTGTTACTGGGTATTCTCATAGTTCTTTGGACATTTACCACGAAGAGCAAAAGTTAAAGTTGTTTTATTGTGGAATTATTGTAGATTTACATATCGGTTTTCTTTCTCTACAAGCAGAGGTGTAAAGTATTTGAGTAAATATAATTAGTTACTGTAGTTAAGTATCTTTGAGGCTTCTTTGTAGTTGTTGTTCTATCAAAGATATTGTCAACTTTTACTCTGTACTTCACTACATTTTTGAACAAGTAAATGTACTTTTTACTCCAATACATTTGTGATGAGTAATGCAGTTACACATTACATTTTGCAATGCACTTCACTTTTTCAGTAGCTGTTTATTTCTGCTATAAAGAAGCGATATTGCCATCTAACGGCATTGAAGGTACTATATCTTGTGCATTTTGCCTTTACGCACCCAAACTTGTTAACAAGGCTACTCTACATGAATGCGAGTGCATTAGCAGGTGTTTGATTTATGAGAGGAGGTTATGACTGCTGCTGGTAAAGAGGCAAAAACCAGCACATCCAGTACAGGTAGACTTTGACTATTTAATTTTACTTTACGTTATTTTATTTATCTGCTAAATTGACTAGACTTTTTTTGTAGAATATTGGTTACTTATGGCATTTTTGTGAATTAAGCTTAACTGAGACCTTGGAAATTTGAAGTCGTTTAAGAGGCTGTTGTCAACCTTGATTTATTGCAATATTAAGGTGTTCAGATTTATTTAGATTTCTCATCTTACAAATCACTGGCATGTGAAAGCCCACATTCAAATACTGTTCAAATCAGATACTTTTAAGACTTTTACTCAAGTTGTATTGGAATTGGTGACTTTTAGCTTGTAATGGAGTCATTTTTACTGTAAGGTATCAGTACTTTTACTCAAGGTACTCTTTACACCTCTGTTTAAAAGGAACTGAATGTGCTAAGGGGCTAACTACGAAAACTACACAATCACGCTCAATTTTCTTCATGGCACTTCACGGCAAACTATGAGAATACCTATGAGAATATGAAGTAGTATTTTTTTCCGTTAAATGTTAAGAGAAATGCTAAGAATTTTTTTTTCTTAAGTGACGATTATTGTTACTAAGAGATGATTAATTCACAGAACTGAGTCTCTCTTTTTTTTTCTTCTTCTCTTCTTCTTCTTCTTCTCAGAGAGTCCCACGGTGATGTTGTCCGCCGGTAGTTTCTCTTCTCCATACGAGCACTTGAGTCAGCCAGAGACCAAGCGCATGGTGGAGCACTACACCGCCTACCTGAGTGACAACACCCGGCTCATAGCCAACCCAGGCCTAAAGGTACACACAAGCGCACACTTACTGGCCATCTCAGCAGTGCATGTTTCGTCGCCAACCAGAGAACGACATCTTTCACAGTCAGTGGTCACATGTTAGTTTCTCAGTCTTAATTGGCAGTTGTTAGTTGGCAGTGTTCCTCTCTTTAATTCTGCTTTTTCATGAGTGAAATGCAGTGCACCACTCTTTACAATTTTCAGATAAGTAGATAAGTTCTTTAACACCTCCTCTTTTGGTCTTCCAGTCTTCTGTGAGGAATGAGGTGATGGCCACCAGTCACGTGACAGATGAATGGATGAGTCTTATGGAGATGAGCAGCCTCAACTGCTACATTGTGAGGCGTTACATAGCAACGCCCAATGGGGTGCTACGGATTTACCCCGGTTCGCTCATGGACAAAGCATTCGATCCCACCAGGAGGCGATGGTAAGATTTGAGCCTCAGGACGGAGGTCTTCAAACTCCTAGTGGGACATTGGTGAACAGATCCCACAGTCTGTTACCTAAAGCTTAGCAAACAGTCAGATTCCCAAGGAGGTATTTTGAGTTCATATGTAGCCGTACACGCAAATCAAACTAGGGTGTATTTTTTTTTTATATATATATATATATATATATATATCATAAAATCCCAAACTTTGATAAATTGGTACATTTCTGTTTAAAATGCGGTTTAACCATTCACCCTTTTGTCTTTTAGGTACCTACATGCTGTAGCCAATCCTGGTCTTATCACTTTTACTGGACCCTACCTGGATGTTGGTGGGGCGGGCTATGTGGTCACCATTAGCCACACCATCCATGCCTCAAGGTCAGTTCATGTTTAGATCTGGTGGTTCTAAACTATATGCAAGTGAGGGGAACTTGTGCTGGAGCCACTGGTTTAAACATATGATTTTTTTATTGAATGGACATTCATTTATTTTTGCTCATTCAGACATTAGCTGTTTTTTATACCTGTATGGATCCCACTTTAAATCTGATAAATGAATAGTTCAACCACAAAATTAAAGTTTTGTCATCCTTTACTCGTTCTCAAGGTGTTTGCTTATCCCTGCAATGAAACGGCCGATGTTTTACACTGTCGACCTCTTAAAATGACTAAATAAAGCACCATACCATCATGAAAGTAGTCCATATGACTTGTGAGCTATGTAACAAGTCTTTTGAAGTCTTACATAACTGATTTGCAGTCAAGTTGAAGAATGCGTAGCATATTTAGTACCTAATAGTACCTGTTGCTAATGAAAAACAACTGCCTTATCACTGCCGGGTTTGTGCTTGGTACAGTGCGTGTTTAGAGATATGATGAAGCTGTTTGAAACTGGCAGTGCTCCAGAATGTCTGGTGTAGATAAAGTATGTTTTCCCTCCATGTTTTCCAATCAGTTCTCTCTTAAGAGGAGGAAATGTGACTGCGGATTGTGTGATCTGATCTAAAGCTTCATTGCGGTGACCCATGATACTGTAGATCTCCTCATCCTTTATATGGTTCAACACACTTATCTGCCTCCTATCCCAGTTCCCAGATGGCCTCCGGATACACAGTAGCGGTCATGGGCATTGACTTCACTCTGCGCTACTTCTACAAAGTTCTGTTGGATCTTCTGCCCATCTGCAACCAAGACAAGGGCAATAAAATCCGGTAAGGCCTTCCCACCGACCCCAACCCCCATGTC
The DNA here is from genome assembly GCA_037194245.1 of Opsariichthys bidens. NCBI lineage: Eukaryota > Metazoa > Chordata > Actinopteri > Cypriniformes > Xenocyprididae > Opsariichthys > Opsariichthys bidens. The sequence goes on from CM074298.1 coordinate 14,479,781, forward strand.
ATTTCTGTTGGGTTCTTCTCAAACTCTCTAGTGCCTGCCAAAACCCCAGTGGTGTCCAGCGTAGTGCCTGAAGCTATCGATGCCCCACCGAGGCTCTTTAAAGTTCTTTCAAATGAAACTAATCAGATTTGCTTCTGTTGGAAGAGGCATTCACTTAGTCTTCTCTGCATGATTCTAAGCGCGCTCTTTTAGGATAGAAGGAGATGGAATGAGAAAGATCTGAGGTAGGGATCAAGAAACAGTGAGGGAGGGGTGAACATGGAGAGAGAGGAGAGATAAGTAAGGAAAAGTATAAAGACTGGATAAATGATACTTTTTTAAAATTATTTATTTATTTTTGATAGTATTGATTGGTGCTTGCCCATGCAAAAGTCACTGCAACAATACTATGATGATGTTGTGATTGGCAAGGTGTTGTTATTGCTAAGTGGTTGCTAATGATGTTCAGAAAACCAGCTTTGCTTTAGTTACGATCCTAGTTGCAGTATAAATTAGCACAAAGTTAAAACTGACACACTACTAAATTTGAGCTTTGCACCATTAAACGTTTTTGAAAACACAACTCTGTGTAAACTAATATATTTATGGTAGCCTCTGACCAAGATTAATGGCTGGGAAAATGAGCTTATGTTTTCTGTGACAGACTTCCATCCTTTAGACATATATGATGATATTAACATGTACACGCCTTTACTTTTTAAGAGAATAAACAGCTTCTTAGCAGCTTTTCAGCACTTTCTCATGTGCGTTCATCAAAATATAAAATAACTGGAAAATGTTACTTTTTTTTTTTTTTTTTTTTCCATTATATTTTATTTATGGCCCCTGTCTAATCTTAGATGCAGTTCCTGAATATTTAATTCTTGTATATTTAAATAAATTATTTAGATCAGGGCTTCTCAACCAGGGCGCCTCGGCAAAGTTTAAGATGACTTGAAATGTTTTAAATCAAGAAATTTTAAAAAGCTAAAACAACAAAAAATCAAGATACTACTTAATATAATTCACCCTAAACTTTTGGAATTCTACAATTTAATTATTTTTTATGATTTGTTTTTAATTACATCTTTAATTATAATGTTGTTTCTTATTACTTAATTAAAAAATGAGGGTGAGGGTTTTAATATATTTATTATAGCTCATATATAGCATACATAATTATGTATAATTATGTATCATTTTCAAATGGAATTCTGATCGATGTAGTCAACAAGTCATCTAGTTACTAGTAGTCACTAATTGTGCACTTTTATGTCCAAGTTTAAATAAGACTTTACAACTGGCTGGTTTGACCATAAATATGCCTTTTAATGCAAGTCTAATAGATTTTTGCAGACATTTTTCATTGGCCATCCAAATATCCCAAGCCCAATCTCTTTATATATATATATATATATATATATATATATAACAAATAATAGTACACTTCTCAATAAACATGTTCAATTTGTGGTGTCCTTGATGTCTGTAGCACATCATTTTAACCCTTAGAATTACCAATAGTAATGCTCACCTATGCAAACACACTCTACTGATGCAATATATAAATGCCTTGGAAGAACAGGGAAAGATTTTCAGGACTGACTGAAAGACACAAAGGGAGATAAGCTGATTAGGGCTGCATTCCAGACACATCCTGTTATGTTAGGTGCCAGTGCCCCCATTTTTCCCCCCCCCTCTCTCTTCTTTTCTGTCTCTCTTTTACCCTTCCCTCTCATTCCTCTCTTCCCTCCCTTTTTCTTTCTTCTTAACTCTATTTCTACCAGTTCGTCTCTCTCTTTGTCCCTCTTCACGCTCTCTCTGTCTCTTTATCTGTCTGTGCTGTGCAGGCCTCGGTGTTCTTTGAGTTTTCAGTGCTACGGTCATTAAACAGGATTAGTGAAGTGGAATGCCACAGTGTGCCACACAATAACGTTCTGAACTGCAGATGGTACCCTATGAACATACAGAAAGCCATCTACTGTTTCCTTCCACCTTTTCCATCTGAATGTCATTTTTGATCTTTACACAAGCTCCGATTGCTTGATCCTGTTTGTCTTGGTCTTTATATATGTGTAGGTGTTTTATCATGGAGGACAGAGGCTATCTGGTGGCCCATCCGACCCTGATTGATCCGAAGGGCCACGCTCCAGCAGAACAGCAGCATATAACTCATAAGGTATTGAAGTCTGGATCTGAGGCCAAACTTTACCTCTCTCAATCAACAAAATGGGCTTTTCCTGTTATTTCTGTGGGTTTATTGTTTTTGCCCTAAGGATTGTTTTTCCATCCTTAGCCATATTATATTCAAAGATTTTTAATGAAACAAAACAGAAAAAAAAACAGCTTCAGCTCATCAGCTTGTTTTCTCCTGTTTTGCTTGACTTTAGGAGCCTCTAGTGGCCAATGACATTCTTAACCACCCTAACTTTGTAAAGAAGAACCTGTGTAACAGTTTCAGTGATCGTACAGTGCAGCGGTTCTACAAGTTCAACACCAGCATTGTGGTGAGTGGAGTGTCTTATGAAATATGTCTTATAATGCTGCTGGAAATTCTATTCAAGGGACAGTCCCACTGTTTTTACCCTAGGGTTTGTCAGTTTCTTGTATTAATGATGGTAGGCCGCCACCTAGTGGAGGTTATTTTAATAGCAACTGTAGCAAATGTGTTTAATCTTATATTCATTTATTTCCTTTTTTTTTTTAAATAAAATGAATAAAGGTATGGCTTTTTATTCGGAAGCTGTATGCATAGAGTGAAAGATTTATGAAATCCAATAATTCTTCATGGCTTTCTGTGTATTTTTAAGGGCGATTTGACAAACCTTGTGCATGGCAGTCATTGCTCAAAGTACCGGCTCACCCGTATCCCAGGAACCAATGCATTTGCTGGCATTGTGAATGAGACCTGTGATTCACTGGCCTTCTGTGCTTGCAGTACTGTGGATCGGCTCTGTCTTAACTGCCACCGGTAATGTTTAACTTCTGCTAAACTTGATCAATTTATGTAAATGTTAAATGTCCAGCTTTATTTATTTATTTATTTATTTATTTATTTATATTACAGTTCAAAAGTTTAGGGTTGGTAAAAATTTTTATGTTGTCCAAGGCTGCAATTATTTGATCAAAAATTCTGTAAAAACAGTAATATTGCGAAATAGTATTACAATTTAAAATATTGCTTTTCTTTATTTTAATATATTTTATCATTTATTTCTGTGATGGAAACACTAAATTTTAGTTCCATTTCTCAGGTCTTTAGTGTCACATGATCCTTCTATGCTGATTTGGTGCTCAAGTAGTGTTTCTTATTATTATCAATGTAAAAAAAAAAAAAAACAGTTGCGCATCAAAAACCCTGATGGATTTTTCTCCAGGATTTTATGATAGATAGAAAGCTCAAAAGAACAATTTCTTTGAAGTAGAAGTCTTTTTTTTACATTCAATTTAATCATAATCAATTTTGTTCATCCTTGCTAAATAGAAGAATTAATTTCTTTGAAACACTTACTGACCCCAAATATTTAAATGTAATTTATTTGATTAATTTGTGTGTATGTTTCATTATGAACATGCAAGAAGCTTGTTATTGTAATGTAAGAGCCAATTAAATTAAATACAAAAATATTTCATTATACTTCATACTAATAATGTACCTGTCTACACTCGAATCTCCCCAATTCACATATTTAAGAACCCAATGAAACGTTTGAGTTTTCCATCCTGTATTAGTGTGTTCCCTAAAAACTGGGTTGGACACATTATGGGGTTAATATATATTATATTATATATAATATAATATTATTTATTTATTTATTTATTTATTTTGCCAATTGGCTTTAGTTACAGTCATAAGCCATAAACATTTTATTGCATTTTTTGTTTGTTTGTTTGATTTTTCTCCAAATGCCAGCAAGACTGTAAATTTAAAATGCATTTAACTGCTAATAGATATATGTACACTAACATAGAGGTTGCTTCAAGGTGATAGACATGGATTAAAAGCCACTTTGTTACTTTATATAAATAATAGTCAAGTTGGTAGTTCCAGGGTAAACGACCATCAAACAGACTTTCTCAGTAAATTCTTATCTTCTTCAGAATGGAGCAGAATGAGTGTGAGTGCCCCTGTGAATGCCCTCTAGAGGTGAACGAATGTACTGGCAACCTCACCAATGCTGAGAACAGGTAAACCACTGCTGCTCTACAGGACAGCCTTCCATTATTTATAGAAAGACTTGTAAGAGTAGACATTAAGCCATTTAAACCGTGTTGCGTGTTGTACACAATGTGTTAGGATGCAAAGGTTGCCCCTTACGTGCTTGGAGAATAGACTGTAACGATATATGATCCAAAAATTAATCACTGGACCACATGTCCAGATTCTCATCAGCATGCACTGGAATGAATCCCACTTAGTCACACACAAACACACACCCTTTTCTGCCTGTCATTTCATCAAGTTCTTGTTTGTCACGATGAATAGATATCCAGCCACCTGTGTCCTCAATTAGCCGTTCAGCTCAGAATTGTTCCTCAGTAGACATTTAGACACATTCAGGTTTGTTGCATTATTCCCAGCTGAGAGATCTCAAGGCATTTACCTTTCTGTCACTCCGCCATCTGTTCATTTCGTGAAGAATTGTACACTTGAATATTAATAAATCCATACTTTAATTCAGAGAGCTGGAATGGTAAAAAGAAGTCTGGGTATTATTCATTGTGTAACAATAATAATTGTTCAATATTGTCTGTTAAATGTCACTTATCACCAGAACAACGTTGTTGCCAGACTGTTAGTAATTAAAAATAGTGTTGACTTTAATGAGTTCCGTGTTTGTTTTTAGAGCCTAACTGACTTAGCTTGCCTTACTACTACTGTGTGTGTGTGTGTGTGTGTGCGCGCAGAAACCCGAGCTGCGACGTGCACCAGGAGCCTTTGTCTTTGACTGTAATTGAGCCCAGTCTACAGGACACTCTGCCTCAGTGTATCAACACCAGATGCAGCCAGCGCTTCACCAGCAGGTACGGCCATATACTGTATCAGTAGGGATCAGACTTCCCTTAACAGAATCGCTCTCTGAGAGTAATGACGATTCTCCTTTCACTCAGCACAGCTAATCTCACATTATTTATTCACGTTCAACGTTTGCTGACCAGAACAAAAAGCATGCGTGTTTCTCAAGATCAGGCAACATCAGCTAATATTAGAATTGACGAATCAAAGACTCATAAATAGCTTATGTGTTTGAACAAATTTTGTTCATTGTAGACTCAAAGAACCAGAACTGGGTTTGTGCGACTATGCCAATCCGGGAATAAATGGCATCTTAAAATATATTAAATTAGAAAAGTGTTCATATTAATTGTAATAATATCTCACAGTATTACTGTTTTTACTGTATTTTTGATCAACTAAATGAAATCTCACCGACCCCAAACTTTCAAATGGTAGAGTATGCGTTATATATATTGTGTATGTTCTGGGTTTCAGTGACTGTTTTGGTGTTCTGGACTGTGAGTGGTGTACTGTGGACAGCGATGGAAAGACCCACCTGGATAAGCCTTACTGTGCCCTGCAGAAGGAATGTTTTGGAGGGATAGTGGGTGCTAAGAGTCCTTATGTGGATGGACTGGGCATTTTAGGTGAGCTACTACTGCTGTTCACACTTATTGGAGTTTATTAGTGTATATAGTTTGTTTAGAATAACATATGTAGGTAAATAGCAGAAGGATTGGTCAACGAGTTTGTATCTTTCTTTTTTTGTTTTTTTTTTTGTTTTGATGTTATAGAAAAATATACACAGAAGTTTGGAACTACACTGATTTAATGAGTCACACATTGCACCTTGAGGATCTTTGCTAGTGCATGCTGTGTTTCATAATTTAGTGTCATTATATAATTATTTCTGTGCAGACGAGGAGTTGGCTTCGCTGAACATGATCAAGAGTGCTCCCGTGGGGCCGGTAGCAGGAGGGATTATGGGTTGCATCATGGTGCTGGTGTTGGCTGTGTATGCCTACAGGCACCAGATCCACCGTCGCAGCCATCAGCACATGTCCCCGCTGGCCGCACAGGGTGAGTCTGGACACTCATTCTTAAAAATGAAAGTGATTCTGATCTCTGGTGCTGTTGGGAAATACTGTCTGACTCTATTGTTATTGTTTTACTTTAATAGATTGCATTGTAAAATCCAACAAATTAAGGTAATTCAAACCATTTGGCAACCGACTTAAATCATTTAAGTTTAAAAACTAATGTTTATGCGTACTGCGAAAGGATTCCATTTGGGTTCACAAAATGTTAAATTAAACTATAATACTTTATGTAGCTGAAACTTATTTAAATCGCATTAAACCTTTAAAATCAGAATCTTTGAATGAACCCTTATCTTTCACTGTTAATTAATTAGCACACACTTGCATGTTCAGTAATTAGCACAGAGACCATATCACTGCGCTGAAGTGCACAGCTATTGCTTTTTAAATAAGCCACCGCATACGCTGGATCCAAAATCGAATACTTCCTCCTATATAGTATGCAAAAATCTGTACACCAACAGAGCAGTACATCCCAATACATAGTATTCGAAAAAGAGTAGGCGTAAAATACTCAAATGACCTACTGCTTCCGCCGAGATTCTGAAGTGCACATTTGATGGACACTTTACTATCCCATGAGGCCACGGGAGAGGTTTAATGTATGGCAGTGCATCGACGCAACTGAAACAGCATGGCGGATGTAGAACGTCCAAATTTGATTCAACCTACCAATATTCATACTATATACAGTAGAATGTACTTTTTTAATGGTCTTAATGTAGTACCTACTCAGAGAGTATGCGGTTTCGGACACACCGATAGACTTAATGTTATTTTGCCGATCCTCAACCTTACAGAAAACTTTTTAATCACAACATAACATATCATTAAACACTAACAGATCACTCCCTAAATTAACCTTGAGTTAAAGCTTATAAATAACACTCACTTTTAACATTTACTCTCCTTTAACTGTCGGAAGCAAAGTATGCTGAGAACTAGAAATATGCTAGAACTCATTCCATTTGAGTTCTGCTTAATATAATCAGTTATTTAGTTTGCATAACTTTTTTTATATTAAGTACAATGAACTTTAAGTAAAAATGGAGTTTTAAGTAAATTTGACTTTTTGAGTTTTTACAGTAGCATTAGATAAAAAAGAAGGAGCGTTAAAGATTATTGAATCATAGTCAACATGACACAGCGCTTACTACCAATGTTACTTCCATTATGTGACATATCGACGAGAAACGGGATATTCAGGGATTCAAATGTGGGCTGGGACTTTATAAATCAAGAATTGACTAGCAGGTGAAAAGTGATCTCTTGACAAAGATTCTGGTGATGTCAGCCTGAAAAGAAAAGTCATTTTAGAGGCAGAGCAAGTCAAACTCGGTATAATGAGGGAAAAATTATTGAGTGCACTTTTAAAGTGTGCTATTCCCTGTGCTAATGAGACACTAAAGCATAGCTGACCACTAAAAGGACCTTAGAAGGATATAAAAGTAATTTAAAGAGTTTAATTCTCTCTTCCTTTGCTCCCTAATGCTCCCAATTTAGCCTAAATGTGCATGACTAGGATGCATAAGATCTGGTTAGATGCAATATAGACTGGTTTGAATCAGTCTGAGAAGTGCTATTGTTCTTGTTGTTTTGTTGTAGTTGTTGTTTTGGACTAGACATCGAATTGAATAGACTAGAATGTTATATCCCTTCAGTTATTTAATATCTGATGGGCATTAAGACCAAAAGAGAAGACAAAGAAATATTACATCAGATGTGTTCAGGGTTGCTCCATCTTTCTAATGTTCTCTTCTGCCTGTCTGTCTGTCTCCCTCTCTGTCTTTCATCAGAGATGTCTGTGCGGATGTCCAACCTAGACAACGAGCGAGATGACCGTGATGAAGACAGTCACGAAGACAGAGGAATTAGTAAGATACCCGCCTACCTGTCTGGCACAGCTTCACACAAATTAACACAGAAAACCTTGAATGCACATTTTAACATTAGTAATTAGACTGGGTTTTTTATACTTGGTACCATTAATGTTGTTTTTCTCTGATTCAATGCATCAGGCAGAAATGAATGATAATCCTTGAATTCTTTGTGTATGGTGTGCTGTTTTATTCTCCTGGAGTAAAAAGCAAGCATTCATGCTCACAATGGTACTGTATCATTCTTGTTTGATAATTGCTTCTAACAGCCATGTGGGCTAGTCTGATGTCATAATCGGTGTCATCTTAAGTGACAATATGATAATGTCTTTCCGATCGGCTTTCTTGTTCTGTTGTAAATTTTGTAATCAGAATAATTTTCAATACCATCCGATTTACGTCACAGAGTAGTTTTAATTAGATTTATGCTATGCATAGCTGTAAGAAACATTATTATTCATTTAGATTTCTCACAGTAATGTTTCATGAGTAACAGTCAGTATAGATATAATCCCGATTATCAGTGGAAAGAATTGGAAATGAGGATGCTAATGCTCATACTATCAACTCGGTTTGTAAAAACAGACAAAACATGTACGGAAAAATACTTCCAATGGAAGTCTATGGAGCAACAATTGTAAGTGCATAACTGTCAGTGTATTTATTTTATTGGATTTTTGATTTACAAACTGCGGTCGAGGTCAAAATGATTTTCTGAGGTAATCAAAATGGTGTAGATTGAGCTTAATTTTGGAAAATATTCCCTTAAATTGAAAGGAAACAAACAAAAGTTTTCTGAACTATGTTTGTTCATATGCAGAATTAGTTAATTAACTAACAACTATATATTTGTTTAATATATATGTTTAATAAACAACTATTTATGGCATTTATAAATATACTGTTGTTAAATTGTTTCTTTATTATACATTAATATTAATTTATACAGCTTGAAATATGTAACAGATTAATAAATGCAAAGATACTTTTTTTTTCTTAATTACCAACCTAACAAAAACCAGGCAGTGTGAATGTCCTTTAACACACTGTACTATTTAATTAATGGAATTTACATACAGTGCTCATAATAAACAAATAAATTCCGATATGGTGCTTTGGAAGTCGGAGTTAGACGTCTTTTTGAGTTCTTCCTCATTGTTTACGGAGTTCATCCTCAGTATAACCTTTTATATGAGAATATCTACAAGTGTGTTATTGCCTTTTAAATTTCCTGCACTCTTTCTGGTCAGCCTCAGACTCAAGTGTTTTATTGTTATATGACCGTTTGGCTCGGTTTCTCTCTCTCTTTCTACAGTCAGTAACACTCGATTTATTGCTGCTGTTATTGAGAGGCACACACACAGTCCAGAACGACGGCGGAGATACTGGGGCCGGTCAGGGACAGAAAGTGACCACGGTAAGCGCGCATGCGTGTGTGTCTGTGCACTCTTCCCTTAAAATATCAGGTTTGAAAAGATTCTTTTGAAACGAGGGTCAAAGGAAAATTCAAAGGAGTCACCGTCAAATTTCTCACCTGAAAATATATTGTGAATGTTATTATTGAAATAAAGCAAAGCCTACCCCAGGAGCTCAGTGTATGCTTGTGTTCAGAATCTGTTTCATTGGCGGCTCCAGGCTTGGGTTACACGGAGTCTACAGTGCATGCTAAATCTGCTGCCCCTCAGGGATGAGGCTTTCTGGAGATCATTGTGTAACCAGCAAGAGGAGAAAGGGCAGCCCTATTCCACAAGGAGAGGTGCAATGAGAGAACCAGAGGAAGAAAGACAGCATAGTAGGTAGATTGAGAGATGTGAGAACAGTTAAAGGTGGCAAAGACCAAGTACAGAAGTTTCTTCCCTGTATTTTTATTTGGCTGGGTTAAAGGTCACCTCCCACCGCCTGCTCAGTCATCCAGCTTAAGGGGTCGGTTTAAAGCGATATCGATTTGGCTTCTGTGTATATGCGGGAGCACAACGCCGAAGCTTTTTCCTGTGCGCTCTGACTCATTACCGCTCCACCAACACACAGTTTTCGCCAGGAGCAACGCAGATATACGAGTTCCCGCTGTAGAGCGAGGTTTAAAGAATTTCTTTAAACAGAGATGTTTAATGCCAGGAAGAGGCTTTTTAGTACTTGTTTGAATGCTTGGCTTTTTGATATGTTTAGGGATGGATTCTGGTCCAGAATCAGTGTCCCAGCTGTTTCATTCTCACTGCAGACTTTTCAAAGCTGATTCCAGATCTGCTCTGAGGCGACTCATGCAAACATTGATCAAAGTCAGGATCATAAGAGGTTTTTGACCTTTCTTTTTACCTCCGATCCTGTTTCAAATGTCAAATGTGGCTGGACGTTTGGCCACTTGACAGCAGGGCCAGTCTTTTTTGTGCTCTTTGCACCTTACCTTCATTTAATTCAGGATTATTTCACAAGTTTTAGTAGGCATTGCAAGGTTCTTTCCCCACCATACATTTAGTTACCAGAAAATGTCTAATCATGTTCATCTTTGTGTCTTTTGCATTGTTGTATAAACGGGAACTGTAGCAGTTTGACAGAGGAAAATGGATTTGGGTTACATTGACGTTAAGCTTCTTTGTTTAACGTCAAGATTTGTAGTTAAAACCTCTTAGTTTCTCACATTTTATGTTTTTGTTTGTTTTATTATTTATTTTGAAAGAAGAAATATTCTATATAGTCTCTCACCTCTGTATATTTAAAATTGCTTGTATAATAATAGGTGTAGTAGGAAGTAGGCGTCAGGATATTGTTCCTCAATGCAAAACTGGTATTAACATAAACACCACTTTGCTCTATTGCCATTCCACAACTTCATAATTATTATAATCATTACTGCTACTGTATCAATACATTTATAACAAATTGCTTTTTTATATTATAATATTGTACTAAACGGTATTATTTGTATCCCTGATCCATATTATTTTCAGCGTATTTTTTGTTCATCGTGTTTACTTGTAGGTACTGTTATATACATTAGAGGCCAAAAGGAGGAGGAGATATTGGTTTGAGTAAACCATCAAAATATGAGAAATATTTTATATTTGTGAAATAAGTTATTTTGGCAAAAAAGTGGTAAACTACAGGTACAGGTTTTATTTTACTATGCAAATAGAATACATAGGAAAAACAAAAGGCTCACAGGAAAAAGCATACATTGACTTCAACATAATCAGCTATTAATATTTTTTTGAATGTTCATCATTTCTTTGCACGATAACTTGGCCAATCAGCGAAAAATTCAAATTTTGCAGAAAATTCAGCTTTACCGTCACAGGAAGAAATGACATTTCAAAATATATTAAAACCGAAACAGTTGTTTTAGATTGTAATGATAGTTCACAATATTACAGTTTTTAATGTAATACTCTTGTTATGAATCAGATTTTAATTACTTTTTTGCATCAGATTGCATTTATTTTTTCCTTGTGAAGAGTGAGAGATTAGAATGGATGATTATTCATTAGGATGGTTAGTATAATGAGGGACTAAAGTGCTCATGATTTCTATCAGTTTTAAATTTAAACTGCTGTAGAGATTTAAAAAGCAGTTTGCTATACTTGTTGAACATTATACTGTAGCTTCTGAAAATATTGATTGTATGTCCATGTCCATTTATGTGTAGGTTATAGCACCATGAGCCCTCAGGAGGACAGCGAGAACCCGCCCTGCAACAACGATCCTTTATCGGCGGGTGTTGATGTGGGCAATCACGACGAGGACCTCGACCTGGACACGCCTCCGCAGACAGCTGCTCTTCTCAGCCATAAGTTCCATCCCTATCGGCACCCCCACACGCACCACCCCCTGCACTTGCACACGCACCACCTCCAGGCGGCCGTCACCGTGCACAGCGTAGATGCCGAATGCTGATCCCGCCCACCAGTGACCCCAAACAAACCGCCAACCCTGCCTTTTATGCCATTGATATCTTCATCCACCACCCCCAACATCAGCAAGCCCCCAAGTCAGGCCCTGCATCCTCCAAAAACAGCTCTCCCTGGGCAGCCACCGATGGTGGTCAGAGGTGTTTTGTGCTTGGTAACCATGGGGGTGAACATTTGACCTCTGTAGAGGTCATTAGGGAGTGGATTTGGCAGGTGCATACGATACAAAGCTTCTTATGTTTGTTTTTTTTTTTTTTCTTTTTTCCAAAAAACCATGAAGATGAAAGGATTATTTTTTTACTATTTATTTAACAGGAGTTGGAGATGGATATAAATGAATGGGAAAAAAGAGAAATTGTCTGACTGAAATTGTCAGCTTTCTACTTGCCCTGTGGAACCCATTTTAGGACCTGGGCCCGGTTTTGTTCTCGGCTAGACTGCGCAGCAGCCTTGAAGGATACGATTCATGGCTTGTTTGAGTCACACACACATGCCACGAGAATTTCTTGTCAGGAGAGTAAACAAAGCATTTCAAGGAACAATAGACATGAATGCCTGTGCTGCACATCAAGGAGACGTGAAAAAGTGCTGTATTCAGATGAGCTGTCACTCTCTTGTTTGTTTGTTTTTTGAGGATGTGAGATGATGGTGAATTTCAAGACACTGTGCAATGTGACCAAGGTGTTCTGGGCCACAAACCCAGTGCAGGATATTTGAAATTTTCAAAAGATGACTGGGAGAGAGACTACGCTCAGTCCTGCCACTGTGTGTAAAAGCTCTCCTTGTATTTCTGTCTGCCTGATTATTTTACATTTGGTGTACGAGAGAGCGAGAGAGAGAAACTGAGTGTGCATGTGTTGGTGCTTGTGTACGTAGTTGTGCGTGAATGCGACGAATGTATGATGCCATAGATGGATCGTCTCCATTAATGTTGTCATTTTTTTAAAGTCATTAGTCAGTATTGATGGAATGCCATGATATTTTTCAGATCCTTCTAAACCCATGTGCACTTTTACTCAACTGCCTGTCTACTGATATGTAGACATTGTGCTCCTATGATTTTAGAGGGATTGTGTCTATTGTTTTCAGAATGAAATGATATACCATGTATATACATCTAAAATTTAACAAAGTAGCTATAAATGTGTCATACACTACAAATCTTTTATTCTCGTCAGAAGTGTTTCATTTTGTCGATGTTTGTTGAGTTGGGTTTGTGCGAGCTGTAGTGATTTTCTGCATATACTCTTAAATTACGTTGACATTTCAGTGGGGGAAATAGCTAATGCATAGTTTAGTATTTTAATTTATCTGTGAAAAGAAATCATGCCCAAAATCATGAGTCAAGTGATCTGATCAAACACAAACAAAACGCAACTTTTCACACATTAAGATACAGAAGTCTGGTGCATTAGTTCTGTCCAGCCATGTCCCTGTGAAATTTAAGCCTCAATCTGTTACAGTGACAGTTTTTAGCAAGTATACCTTAGAGACTGCTGAATCATGTCTATGAATCATATTTTATGTGCCTAAAGTTTAATCAGCATGCAGCTATCATTCCTATTTGGTCATATAACACTTTAAAGATGATATTCAGATATATTGCAGGGTAAAAGTAGAAAGAAACTCTTCTTCTTTGAATATGGCTGCGATCAGTCTTATGTGGTATTTGCTGTGATTCCAGCGTAAATTTGGCATTTGTGTTTATATGCAGTGCTGCATTTAGCATCATATGAGAATATTATCCCATATTAGCTTTATTAAAACATCTTACAGAACAAGTACCTTAAATACTTGGTCTCAGTCAGCTCCTAATTCAACCAACCCAGGTGGATTGTGGGCTAGTTGTCACATTTTATACTCCAGTGAATCGGGTTAAACTTTGCAACTTTTTATGGCAAAACATTTGCATTAAAGTGCACATGATTTGTCTATGGTATATTTCTTTTCAGCATATCCATCATTACCCACAAACATTGGAAAAAAAGATTTCTTTCAGGTTAATGTGTTGGAAATGTTTCTTTTTCTTCTTGTTTTTTTTTTTTTTAAATATCACTGCATGGGTATAAATTGGGATGTGCAGGGCAGGGTTAACATATGAACCTGTTCCATTGTGATGACATCAGCCCATTACTGACCTATATTTACAGATTTGGGTGAAGTCACATTCAGATTACGGGCAAATAAGGTCATGTGAAGTGCAGGGAATTCCTCACGCGCTGCTGCTCCCTGGGATTTGCATTCAAGGTCATACGTGTTGGCTGATCCTTGGTGGATAATTTTAACCCAAACCCGAGGTGCGAGCGCACAGTGAGGTTGACATAAAAGTGGAGCACTTCTGTTAAATTGGGGCCATGGGGGACAGCATCATTTTTTTCGTGACTTGGTTCGACAACATGTTTCAAAGTACTTTCAAAGAAAATGATTCATGCATACCTTGCATCCTCACATAAAAAAAGATGTGAGGATGCAAAGTCATCACGTGTCTCCCTGCGTGGCATGATTTGCTGCGTTCACGCCATGTCGTGATGTTCATTTCTATAGCAAATGAATCTGCGGGGTCAGGTGGTACAGCGGTCACATGTGCAAGTCAGAGCTCTCTCTGAAAATTCCCCGTTGTTGTTCCCAATTCCCAAGTTGTAATTACGAGTTCTTCAAGGACATGAGCGTTTTTACTAAATGTAAATTCATAATTATGGTAATAACGACCAGTGTTGGGTGTAAAGCATTACTATGTAATTAATTACTGTAATTCTATTACTTTTCCCATGGAAAGAAAGGTAAGGGATTACTCTTAATTTTTTTTTTTTTTTTTTTTTGGAAATTAATTACAGTAGCTTGTGATATATTAGCATTATACTGTACAGACCTTAGAACAATTCAACAATAATTTATGCAATTTTATATTACTCATTTGAAAGAATTAAAAGGATAGTCGTGTTTAAGTTTTTACTTAATTGTTCAACTGGTCGAACACTATTTACATTATGGATGAAAGGTTTTTTACATGTTAAATACATAATAAAATGCTACAGTCTAATTAAAACTAACTCAAACCTCAATTAAGTCAATTTCTTAGAACAGTAAATGATTTGCAATCGGTTCATTCATTGATTGTCGGTTCATTACCAGTCGGGTTCACTCGGACCGATTCATGAACTTATAGTTCAGTTTAACGAACCGGTTCAACTGATTCACTGAACAGAATCCGACTAGAAAGAATTCTTCGTTCACGAATCGAACATCGCTAGTCGACGCTATAGAGAAAATCATTTACTCAAATTTCCAGGAGCTTCTCAAATGTTTCTCCCATTCTGTCATTACCGCGAGGCAAACGTTTCCTGTGAGATATGCAAACTGTTCAGTTTAATTACTTATTGTTCTCACACTTTACAGTCCTCACAATAATGTATGCATCAGCTGTGAAATCAGACAGTCGCGCATAAATCGCCCGTGGATTCGAGATGCTTGAGACCACACACACACACACACACACACACGACTCGGATACCGCCGCCCACGCACACTACGCACTCAACACAGCTCGCGGTGAGGAGTTGAAGGTTCCCATCACCCCTTTACATAAACACACGCGCGTCCCAGATGCGCGATCTGCCCGCTCCAACACTCGCTCTAGCGCCCACGCACTACTTTTCTGAGCCATTGAAATATTCTGGTCTTCTCTTTCACTCCCACTCAGAGACGCGCTGAATCACTGCTTCAGTTCATGCTCAGGTAATTCAGATGAACACATAAATGTGAGGGTCTTTCTGAAACTTCCCATCCCAACCATACCCTAGTCTAGTGATGGTGGAAAATCACCCGTGCGCACTGATGGATTAATTAATCCGCGCAATGCAATATATTGAACTGGCAATGTTTATCAAGCATTGCAGGCAGGCGCGGTTTATTAGTGTGCTTTAAACGGCAATGTCCAAAACTGCACAGGACATTTCACGCAAAATAAAAGTGTTTAAATTGTGGTTCTCGTGTCGAAAAAAAAACATCCAGAATCAGAGCAATGTGATATCCTCATTCAGAGTCAAACGCAATTGTGTGTACATATTGTTGATGTGGGATGTGTAGCTGCTGAAACTGAAAGCGTTCATTCAGGGACATTATAAGGACTCCTGTGATGGAGTCTGCCAGGAGATGGCATTTAGCACACCCACGGAAGATGGCATAAGTCATTCATTCCACACCAGACCCAGTGTATAACGAGTCAAAAGATCTGTCAGGCATGCATGATTTTCTGCAGGGATGCCTTTAGATGTTGCATCTCTCCACACATACAGAGTAAATGATTTTTTTTTTTAGCTATAAATGTCATCTTGTCTATACAGTTTATTGAACTGTTGCTTGAAAGATTAAATAAACGAGTGAATACTGAATAACTTACATTTTTTAGACTCATGATTGGCAGTTACAAAGTTTACTCCAATGAAAAATAGGTCCAACTGAAAAGCTTCATTCCTGAATTATTTTTGAACAAATGGGTTGAGTAAATGATTCAATACCGTGTGGTGTAATGATGTAACAGCTGAAAGGGATGCTGAAGAATCGCCATGTTGGACAGAATGTTGGGAAAGTGAAAAGTTGAATGGCACTCTTGAAATAAGCTGCAATAATGCGGTCACTCATTGTTTGGCGAAATCCAGTTATTTCATCATGAATCCACACAATCGGGAGTTTTACGAGCGAGTGAAAAAGTTCCCCAAGCAGATTTTGCTCATGTTCAAGTTTGTCACATGGATTTGCCGTACTGACCGACAGAAAGCTTCTTTGATTTGAGTGACTTCTGTGTGAGCTGAGCTTTGAGGTGTTTTTTGTCAATTGTTTAGCGATGTATTATGCACAGCTCAGATATGAGTAATTGTCAAACCAAATAGCTTTCTGTTGGTCAACGCAACAAATTTTTGTGACCCATTGCGAAATCTGTTTGGGGAAATCCTTAGCCCCTCACACAAAAATGAACTGAAATAACTGGATTTCGCCCGCAAAAAAATTATGCAACAACATTCCATGTAACTGCACTTTTATACAAACTATATAGACAGTCGACAATATTTTTGGCTGTGAAATGTTGCTGAAATTTCACATTCCCAACATTCTGTCCAATATGACGATTCTTCAGCAACTGTTACATCATTACACCACATGGTATTGAATCATTTACTCAACCGATTTGTTCAAAAATAATTCAGGAATGAAGCTTTTTCATTGGAGTAAACTTTGTAACTACAAATCATGTGTCTAAAAATGTAAGTTATTCAGTATTAACTAATTGTTTATTTCATCTTTCAAGCAACAGTTCAATATACTGTAAGGGCAAGATGATATTTATGGCAAAAAAAAAAAAAATCATAACTGCATTTAGCTGAAATTTCACTGTGACCGCACCTTAAAAGTAGGGTAAGCAATTTCGGAGAGGCTAGCAATAGCTTCGAAAGCAAGAGTTCCCACCCTCCCTTCAGAGTGCTCTCCAAAGCCACGCCTCTTCCTAAAGACATGCAGGGACATCTGCAAAGAGTCATAAGACAGCGTTACGTTACCTCATGTCTCAAAACACATTACATTACAATAATAATAATGAATGCAAACAACTTACAGAGCTCTTACTTGTACCTGACTGCTGCAGATTCATTTCAGCATTGATTGGATGAACATTTGATGAACATGAACGTTTGATTAAGAGACATTTCAATATTTTGACCACTTCTATTATCGATTGCTCTCATGATGTGAAGAGAGTTTCAATGTAGGCAAGCCTAAATTGCCTGCTTTTAAAGTTGGCATGAAACAGAATTTACAAAAGTCGTTTCTTCCTTATTATTACATAGTTGAAAGAAGCAGCTTCTCTAATAATAATAATTTAAAAAAAAAATGCAGGGCGGGACTTTTTTGTCCGTTGGGATTTGTTTGCATCAATCCTTGTTTGCTATCGCTGTTGTCTCAGGTGATTGACAGGTTGTTCCGCCCCCACAACGAAAAACACGTCATCAGAGAAGAGGCGTCCTTAAGGGGAGCACATCATTTTTTAAATAATGATGTACTCGGATAAATAATTTATAATAAACACATTCCTTAAAAAATGGTCAATTCTGATTTCATAGTGACTAACTGCCTTCAAATGTTCTGCATAAATAAATAAGAGATTTACTTATTACATTTGATATAAGATCTGCACACTAGAACTATATTTTATTACATCAGTACAACAGACTACAGTGTTTCTGTTTTATTATGATTTTTTTACTTGATGTCGTATATGACATTGTTATTTTCAGAATAATCGTTTTTTTTTTTTTTTTTTTTTTTTTAAATACCGTCCTGAGGGAAAAGGAGATTGATATTCAGAATGTGTTTAGCTTTCCATCGGTGGAGGTCGCCAGCTGTACTGTGTCGGGGCTCATCCACACTTACTTTCTAGAGTGCTGTCGATGGGTTTGACTTAAAGCACAGCCGCCCACCTATCCGCTCTCTCCGACTCACTTTCCACAGAGCGCTTCAAAATGGCGGCAGCTTCATCCATCCAGCCGCCGAACGTGCACTCGATAAAGCGGGAAAATTCACCTCACCCGGAATCCGACAGCCCCGCGAGCCGACAGGAAGAGGATGCAGCATCCGAGGGGATCACCATCCTTAGAGATCTACCCGAACTTGATCCCGAGGAGATCGAGAAACGGCTGGAGAAAACTCGCAGAGAGCTGAGCAACAGGAGGAAGATCCTTATTAAGAACCTGCCACAGGATACAACTAACCAGGTAGAGACATTTACATACATCAGCCTGACAGGTGAAAGTTTCACTGCTCACTAAAGAAACACATTTCCATGGGATTTTCTCCATAAGCATTAAGTATGTTTGTTTGTTTGTTTGTTTGTTTGTCAAGATACATACCAGCTTTTATTATTTCATGCTCTTACATCTAATGTCAGAAATACTAACAGACCGTCTAACACAGCACGCACGACTGCTACGACGAATAGGCTATGTTTGAGTCAAAATAAATCAATAAATAAAATGGCAAACGCACATAAGTTCCTAGAAAGTTCAATCAAAACTGTTGTTAGTTTGAAATACGGATATTGGGCATCAAATTAACTGCCGAGTGAGCGCAAACGGTTCATTTGAAGTGACCGTGAATAGATAATTGCAGAAACTTTTACGTTTATCAGCGGAAAAGCTGTGGGTATAGCTGTTTGCGCGCGACCCAAAACGTTATCTGCCTTAAAATAACACCATTTCTATTGTGAATCCCCACTGACGTGCAAAGAAAACAAACACGCGGAAAATATGCAGTAAAATAACAGCCCAGCGGCAGCTTTGAATGTCCGCGCGCTCCGCCTGTATAGCCGAGTCCCGCTGAAAACGTTTTGAATCAGCCTTATTTACCCCTACAATATAACCGCAAACACGAGTAAAATACACCTTCATTCACTCCGAACCTTTGATATGTTCCGTGTAACTGTTAATAGGCTGGACTTGTGCTAAAATAAATGCGTCGTTGACACTCAAACGTAACGAGTTTCAGTTGAATGGTTTTTATGAATTTATTTGAGATTTTATGTTTTGTCTAATTATACCTAATGAAGTGCTGATATACTTTAAGATATTTAAATATGACTTGTTTACTCATCAATGCAGTGCACTCGGCTGCTTTAATCAATTAGTTTAGTTGTGGTTAGTGGTTGTCTCCAGGCATGTTTGCTCATGGAGACAGACAGACTGCCTGAGATCCGGCTGAGGGCGTTCAGGCTGGGAGAACAGCACAGCGGTGAGCTGAACTCTGAGTGGGAGAGTTTCATATTCAACGAGCTGAGGTAGCTGCTGCCCATGGCATATCCTACAGAGTTTTGCCACATTATTAATGTCAGTAAACATGTCGGATACCTGGGTCCTTGAGGGAGCTGTAATATTTCCCCAGCTTCAGGAGGAGATGAATGAAGTTAATATCCAGTTGTTAGAATCTGCTGAACGGACGCCACCGTACTGTATGTCTGCACTTCAACGGTACGCAAAGCGTGCACTTTCATGTTAGGTTTTCTTGTGCAATAGCAGATTTATTTTAATAGGATTCATTGTTTTGACTCACTGTTGTATATTATTTCTCGTAGCACATACTGCATGTTGTATCACTAGCACCTATGAACCTAGACGGCCCGACAGTGAGTAGCAGTTTGGAGAAGAGTGTCAGGTGCACACCACCGCTGTGATCAGGTCACAGAGTAGCGGCTTATCACTAAGAACACACATGTCTGGCAAAGCAGCTCTCTCTCTCTTTCTGTCTTTGTCCCTCATTCATACATACACAATCACTCCGCTCCTTACACTGAATAATTTAGGAGCGGGTCGGTCACAGGTTGGGGCAGGAGAAATGTCAGAAATGATGTTGATTGGCTCTTTGTCAGGTGACATCCAATGCGCTTCATATTTTTGGTGATCTCACCCACTCTGTCCACACTTCCACTGGTTTGTTGTTGGTTTGGGAGTCTCTGAATGCTCAATTGATAAATAAAAATAAAAGTGAATACTTTTTTTTTTTTAGATTGTGTTTTTATATATATATTATATTATATTATATATATATATACACATACATACATTATATTTATATATATATATATATATATATATATATATATATATATATATATATATATAATATGTAAATGTTCTTGAATCACAAATATGTTTTTGTCCATAACTATTACTTTATTCATTTACTTATTTCAGTGTTAATTTATTTTTAGTAATTTTGTTTGATCTTTTTAAATTCATTTTTATTTTATTTAATTTAGTGCAGCAAGCTAAACTAAATGTAAATGAGAAATGTTGCCTCGGCAACTGGATGAAATAACGAAAATGTTTTGAATGAATTGTGAAATAAATTCATAAAAAATGAATGATAATTTACTGTCCCAAATCTGTCTTGTCAGTTTCTGAATGTGATCTTTGAGACCAGGAGGCCTTTATCACCTACCCCTTAATAAGAATAGATTTCAAATCTGTCAAATATTTAAAGGAAATATGTTTAGAAGGGCTCAGATGCCTAGTTGTAGTCACTGAGAGGTCATTGCATACACTGTTTAAAGGGATGCTCCGATTGATCGGCCGATAATCACATTCGATGACTCTATCGCGACCAACCGATCGCGAATTGATGAAGTCAGACTTTAGCGCCACCAGTGTGGAGTTATTACACGGTCTCAAGAAGCATACGTTTTTTTAAGCATTGCTGTTTAAGAACAAGTGATTTGAAGCCTGCTCATACCCAGTAAGTTGTGAAACAGTCTGAGAGACGGCTTCTGAGTACAGGCATAAAGCTGCTGCTCATACAGCGCGGGAGTACTTATCCCTCAAGTATCTTCGTAAACGGAGTCATTTATGTCTTAAGTGAACATAAACCGTGAATTCAGTGTTAAAGTGAAAGTAGTCTTATAAAGCTGCTGCTGTCATTGCCATTTATCTTAATCAAACAGTTCTCATTGCTCTTAACTGAATCACTTTTGTGAAGATTGCACACTGTTTTTGTACATTTTATTACTTTATTCAAGTCATGTTGTATTTCTAGAGCTTTGAAGTTTAGCGCGTGAGTGTTGATGGTGAGCGAATATTCTGTACAGCCACATGTTTTGGATGAAAAGAGGAATAGACCATTTCCCCAAAATGCAGAAAAGCTCAAATTTATAAAGAGAATTCTGGCTTGCCTACTTAAGTAGAACGTTGGAAGGAAGGACGCAATTAGTCAGTGCTCGCTAAATGATATCCCTGATCATTTTTGTATCCGACTACTCATTTTGTTCTTTTAGGAGTTTTGGACCGTTTAATCACACCTTGTGGGTTGCGCTTGACCCTTCGCAAAGACCCGCCCTCTTTAGTTACTGTTGCTATGTCCGACAAGCCGACATCATGTTCTCACGCAGTGAAAAATACATCCCGGAGCAAAGAGGACACTTTCACAGACAAGACAGAGCATATTTTTGATATGAAACAGTTTCATATTCAAAATATAGTAATTTCTTTAAAAAGTTTAAACAATAAATACTGTATGGTGGCTCTTTAATGTGTCGTGACAGATCGCTGTCGCTCCTTCAATTGGCTCGTGAACCAACCATCTCTTCAAACTAGTTCATTTATAGCATCAAATAAACATGAATGGACATCAGAAGGAATGTTGTTTCAAGTGTGGAAAGTTCAATTTCACCAACGTTAATCTACTAACTCCCCTGACTGCTTTGTCAGACAAAATGACGGATTTGGGGTTATGATTGGTTAGATCGCCTGTCAATCAAACTGCTGGTGAAGGTTCAGTTGTGATGAGTTTGACATCAAGTCTTGTAGACACTTTAAGAAGCCAGAGTATTATAATATGGTTTTGCATGAGCCCTGTTTTTAATGGCCTATTAAAAGGCATTGTAAAATTGATCTTTGTTGTGCTTCTTTATTTGACTCAAAAACAACAATCTAGCATTGCTGTAAATAATGTCTGTGGTAATAGTTATCTGAAAAAACACTGACATTCAACAGAGAGCTTGATTATTACCTGTAAAGCTTGAAAGATCGGGATCAGTATCAGCCGATCATGATGACAAAAAAAATCAGTGATTGGTGTCGGCTGCAAAAACCCAGATCGCAGCATTGCTACAGATTAGGCTTTTGTGCCACATGCTGCTTGGTAACTTTATATTGAAAAATATTGGTAAACCATAGTAAATCACACACCTTTATTTGAAGCTGGTCGTCTCATTTCAAACATGCAACATAATTTCATGCGTAGATCTTGAGAAAATCCTCACAGTGTGACATGACATGCAGCTTGACTTAAGCTATAGGACTTCTGGGATCTGATCGCGTTGCGATACAGTGTTTATCTAGCCATTTGAAAGTTTATAAGAAAACGTTAGGCAATATTTTAAAGGTTTTCTATCAAATGAGACCATGTACTTGATGATATACCTTGTTTTTGTTTTTTTTTTGGTAGAGTTAAGCCTAACAGTAACTGTCAACAGAGCCTACGTATCACATATAAAGCTTCAATGATCGTATCGGCTGATCGTGATGACAAAAATCGGTAGTCGGTATTGGCTGCAAAAATCCTGATCAGAGCAGCCCTACGATTTACCTATTGCTCTCTAGAATAAGTTGTTTTCCTTCCCTTTCCCTCTGAAGATCATTTTCTGTCTGGTTTCAGTTTCTCGCTGTTCTGTCCTGACCTTGGCTGTTCACTCGGGTCACAACAAAGCAAAGCAAGCTCTGCATCTGAAGAGTTTTCATGTGTCACTCTACTCTCAGGCTTTCCCGTGTCCACAAACCCTTAGCTTTCTTCATGTGTCTGTTGTTGTAGGAGACGGCAGCCAACTCAAACTCATCTAAAATACAATGAGAATTATATCTCAGACAATTATATCCAGTTTGACAGTTGTTCTGTTGTGCATTATGAAAGGTTTATTGAACAATACTAAATAAAATTCAGTAAATTAAATTAATTTACATTAATTAAGGTGATAGTAGATCAAATAACTATAGAAATTGACAGTACCACAGTGAGTATGTTGTAGAAATGTTGCATGAAATTTGTGACTAAATATAATTTCTAGGACTAAACTAGATGTTGTTTCGCAGTTCTTAAGGTATTGCTCAAAATCTTGTTAGTTTTCCATTCGTGTTTGTCATTGATAGGAACCGCGCTAGTACAAAAACTTGTTCAACCAGCAGCCGAAACCAAGGGGGTGGAGCTTAGTGAAAGCAAATTCACAATTTGTTCTGAACTTTGCATAATGAAAATGAAACTAGCATATTGAAAAGTGTGAATTGTGATATATGTGTATGTAATTAGTAGTTAGCAGCTTTCATCAATGTCACAAGCCTACAACACATTCAGAAAACATTACCCATGCCATCGTGGCCGTGTCTTCTCAGCAGTACAAAATTATTAAGAAGTGAGCATATTGCTCTCTTTTAGTTTTAAATCCTTTTGTTAATGCAGACCGTCTGTAAAGCATTTGATTTAGTCCAGTGGTTCTTAACCTTGTTGGAGGTACTGATCCCCACCAGTTTCATATGCGTATTCACCGAACCCTTCTTAATAGGAAAAAGCGGGGCGTGTCATCACGAATCATGTGTGTCTTGACTTCCGCCGAACCCCTGAGACTGACTCCCCGAACCCCTGGGGTTCGATCGAACCCAGGTTAAGAACCACTGATTTAGTCCCATGCCGCATGACCTGTGCTTCATTGGTGAATATGCGCAGAGACATCAATCAAGGGCAGTAACCCCCCCATCCGTTCTGTTGGCTTTCAACCGTCCCAGATGTTCAGTTGAATCATGTTTGGCCGACGCTAGTCCTGACATTGTGATCCATATCTAATGGTATCTGGATGCTCACTCAGGCTTTCTGGCCATTTATGGGCCATTACAGTGCACGTGTAATGCGCTGTGTTAAGAGAGAGCCATCACTGAGGCAGACTTTATTGTGTGTGGAAAGTGTCTTGTTGACTCTGACTAGAAGTAGAGGGAGGAAGTGCACAGCTCTTTGAAATGGCAATGAAAGTGAATTAGACAAAATGTACTTCCATTTACCAAAGGAATCAATGTACAGAATGTGAAGCTGAAAAAAATGTAGTTTGCGTACTGTATATAACCGATCAGACTGCATGTCTGTGCTGTCTACTCAATTTCATTTGGTGAAATTTACTCAATATCAGTCTAATTCTCTTATCATTTACTCACAATCATGTTGCTTTCTTCTGTGGAACACAAAAAGGGAAGTTTTTAAGAGCATCATCCAAGCTGTTGTCTATACAGTGAAATGTAGTGACCTGGGACTCTCAGCCTCCTGAAAGATCAAAAAATAAAACCATAAAAGTATCATTAAGGGGGTGAGCTCACCCCGTAATGTACATTGTGATCATTCACTCACCCTCATGTCATTCACAACCATAAGCATTAGTTGAAAGTTTATATAAACAAAACTTTGAGGATTCAAAAAGTTCAATAACTTTGTAAAGGTAATTTGTATGAATCAAGCAGTTTAACCCAGTCTTCTGAAGAGACATGATTGCTTTATGATGAACAGTTTCCCCCCACTGATTAATGCATATACATAGAGCACATCAAATATGCTAAATGGAAGCTCCGAGTGTTTGCTTAACTTGTGAGAACTAATGATGTTTGTTCATTCTCACATCTGATGCTAGCACATTTGAGCTTCCGCAAGAACCAGTGAGGTTTGTTCCTACAGTAAGTATTAGTTGATCGTCCATTTACTATATAAAAAAATACCATTTGAAAAAAAAAAAGTCATAGTTCATACAATACCAAGGTAAATTTAACCTCTTAAGTCCAAAGCATATTTTGTTTTGACGCAAATATATTGTTTGCATACAGCTTTTGAAAGCATACTCTATTTCCCAGCAGTCAATGGTAATGTGTTTAATGTATCGCTCTCTACCGCATAAAACACATAATAGTAATTGATATGATTAGCCTTTGGTTTGACTACATTATCAATCAGCCAATAGTGTTACACAAACCATGTTCCTGTTCACCATCTCAGAATCCGGCAACTGCCTTCTAACAATCAGTATCCTTAGAAATGTCTTAATATTTTAATAATATCATAAAAAGTAGGGATGAACTGAACTGGAGCGCGTCATAAAAATAAACCGAAATTCCGCGTATAGGCTACTTGCCTCACAGACATGAGAAATATATGTATAGAAAGCTCGAAATGTTTACCAGAAATACACTCTGCTTATGTAGTCTGTATGAAAGGTGCATTTCCACACTGCAGAGATGGCGAGTCGGCATCGCCACCTTCATCTTTGCAGCGGACACTGAATCAAAAAGCTGTAGTTTATTAACAAATAACTTGCTGTCTGACGCATTCACAATCATTGCATTTGCTGGAATAGGAATAGGCTATTGCGCCTTTATATATTAAACGCACATTATGGTTTAATATTCACCTCAGTCTAAATATAAGTAATGAAATTTATAACGCGCGATTAGTGAACGTGGCTTAAATGAATGACTAATAGTCGGCTAGAAAAATCTTTAGTCCGGGACAGGCACAAGGGGTCTTTAAACCCCTCACACAAGCATTTGTCAATGCAGTTGTCTAATGTTGTTATGTCTCTAGTACTTTATTTTTGTTCCTTCTTTTTGGTTCAGTTTTTTTTTTTAGTTCAAGAAATGGACAATACACTATTATTGTATTATATTACAAGTTGCAAGACAGGATCATGAAACTGGTCTGACACTTTTTAGAAAAACTACATTAAGATCGACATGAAATTCACAATTTTAGTTCCCAAGTAAAATCATTGTGAACGTTCGATAGACTGCCATCATTACATGAAAGTACATCTCGCAGTGAACAGTTACTCAGCACAGCACACATTAACAGCCCCACACTGTTTCAGTATGCCATGTCCCCTGCTGAATCCAGAAGTCCCTTTGTCATAATTCAAGTGTGCCCTTCTGGATGTTCTTTGTGACCAGCTAGAGAAAACACAGCCAGTTTGGGCACCTCTGCTTTATCTCTCTTTACACATGTTCGAGATGTGACAGCAGGGCCTGCTGTGTGCATAAAAGGGAAGAGGAAGAGATTCATGAGACAGCGCTGGTGTGTGTTTATCTGATGGATAACAGCGGACACTTTGTTTCTTTTTTGTGTCTGCAGTTGGGGACCCTATGTTCATGGCCACACCGTAATTGCATGGATTTTTACAATGATAAAAGAACCTTGGTTTGAATGGTGATCACTCACTGGATTTATTATTACTGAATACCGATGTTTTTAATGATATTTCTTCTTATGTGTTTCACCAGAAAAACATTTATGACCTTTATTTGCTTTTAGAAAATGAAGAAACCCTTCTGAAAGAGACATTTTACGTCTCAGATTCTCTAAATGATGGCTGGAGGCCAGCTGTGACATTACTCACATAGTGTGCCAACATTCTTTCTTCCTCAATCCTCTCACAAAGGAAATCATCAGCCCTATATGATATGTATGCATGCATGAGATATGATTGCCCTATAAAGTTAACACCTTGTTAAAACAGTTATGCATCTCTTCTCTTCAAATATACAAATATGCAAATAAGAACATTAACCCAAGGTTTAGGAATATACAGTGTGAAACGTCAGGATTAATTGTTAACCCCGGGTTAATTATGAGCAGTGTTAAAAGAGAATCAAGATAACCCAGAATTCCATTTATCTGGGGTTTAGAATGACCCGGGGTTAACTATTTCAAGTGTGAAAAGCCCTATGTAGTGTAATTTGGTGAAGTATTTTTTTTGTGTGCATTTTATAGTGTATAAATATAGAGTATAATAATGGTAGTCTATCCCTGCCACAATTTTATTTTACGCCAGTAGTGTAGTATATCGCATATTCACAACTTTAACTCGTGCTCCACTCCAGGTTTTCCATTTACGCACCAGTAAATAAAAGGGGAACAACGCTCAGCCAGTTAAATTTAAGGAACTAACTGTTGTATAGTATAATTTAATTTGTGTCATGAAAAACGTATATTATTTATATAAAATGTACCTACAGTACAGTATAGAATTAATTTGCTTGCTTTTTCTCTTTTTCATTCCCCCTAGGAGGTCCATGAAATTCTGCGAGAGTATGAGCTCAAATACTGTTTTGTGGACCGAAACAAAGGAACAGGTAATTGGC